>JAFBJW010000012.1:1200000-1684506 GCA_016785235.1 Pseudorhombus dupliciocellatus | reverse complement strand
ATGAAGGTGAGAGACACTGAGACCAAAAGAACCACCGGGTGTCACTGTTTTCATCTCAATGTTAACGAAGGACATAAAACATTTCTGGATCAGCTGCTTTGTCTGAATCTGCCCCAAAATGTCCATTTCCTTCCATGACATATTTTAAACTGGACATAGACTCTGGGTCTAAAAGATCCATTTAGAGTCCAATAGACCACGTAGCACCACAGTCATAGGACATGGACACTGTGTGATTGACAGCTAGCACCGGTTGCAGGTTTAGGTGGGCGGGCAATGTCTTTGAGCCTGGAGTCAGGCTCCACCCCTCTCCCCCAAATATGGTTACTTCTGGTATTAAGCAACCAACATGGACAAATGGACAGGGGACGCAATAACACTGAAAACACTTGTAATGATATAAAGGCAGGTTTCATGAATTCAGCCCGGGGAGGCTTAACATTTCCTCCTCTCTCCTCCATCAGTTACACGATTGTCCTGAGTATGAGAACGTCACTGCTGCAGCAGAGACAGAAGACACAGAGGAGCAGGAGGACCTGGTGTGAAGCATCAGCTCAGAGCCACTGGGACCAAAATAACAAAGATGGCCGACTTCAGATTACATCTGTACTAGATGTTGAAAGTATTGCTGAGGGGACAGGAAGTATCTCTCTGTCCATCCCCAGTTGCAGCAGCAGCAGTTTGAACAGCACAACCTTTAGAGCCAGAGTGTCACTGTGTTGGTTCTGATGGGTCCGGTCCTCCAGTTCCACGGCTTTGTTTCTGTTTGCTTTAGTTCTGATGCTGTTGATGTTGAAGCAAGATTCTCAGATCTTACGACACTTTGTGGATTCATGAGTTGCTTTTCTTCTCTTCTCCATTTTATGACTTGTTGTTGAGGTTCTTGTCTTTTCTGGTATAAATGTAGTTCTTTTCTAAACAGTGTTGGACGTCTTCATGTTGAGGTCTTGAGGCTGATCTGACACCACTTCACTCATGCCTTGTGTCTTATACATGTCTGCTCTGCTCCTCTTCTGTCTCTATGTCTCACCATGTGTCCGTCTGCAGCCCCCGTCACAGATTAACAGAGTCCATCTGATTCCACAACAGCCTCTACTCCACCAGTTCCAGGCTGATGATTTCAACAAACGTTTCTACTTTGTGCTGAATGTTTAATAATTAAAACTGTTTTCAAGCCACGGCACATGGAGCATAAAATGCAATTGAAAGCTCCCCCACAAGATGGCAGTATAGTAAAGACTATCACGTCCACTGGGAGACACAGAACCTGTTGTGTGTTTCCTTGAAGCACTCTGGATGGATGTGAGTATGGTTTAACATGGATGAATTATTTTTGTTTTATTTCAGTGCATGAAATCAAACTTCACTTTTAACTTTGCATTGCAATTATATCCAGATCTGAGGATCTAACTGGGATAGTTTACTGAACTCTCCTTTTTAAATTTGTAATAAAGCCAGACTGCAATGAACCGGTGTCAGCAGAATGTGGTTTGAGTGACAAGCAGCGCCCCCCGGTGGCAGTCATTGGAGGTCCGCGTCAACTCTGAAACCTGCACGTGGCTGACCCTGCCTGTTCCGGGGCGGAGCTTTGCATCTGCTAGCCAAAACACACACACACACACACACAGAGTGCATGGTGTGTGTGCGCACGCGCCCCTCCGTCAACGACAGTTGTCAGGTGAGTTAGCGTTTTGTGGACAAACGCGTCAAAATGACTTAACAACGTCAAGTTCTGATTTTGCCACGTGTCTGATTGAAAAAAAAAAAAAACAAACCCTCTGAGTGTGTACAGGCTGAAATTAAACTCTGGTCAATATTTACAGAAGCAGGTTAATGACCACCCTTCTCCTCCCCCTCCTGCTCCGCAGCGAGCGAGCACCGCTCAGTGTCCGCCTCACGATGCTGTGCGCCCGTGTGTGGAGACGCCCGGTTCCCCTTCTCTGCGGAGGAGCCTGGAGACGAACCCGGAGCCACACCACCACCACCACCGCCGCCGCCGCCGCTGCCAGGCTGGACCTCAGCGGCATCTACCCGCCCATCGCCACCCCGTTCACCGCCAAGGAGGACGTGGACTACCGGGGCCTGGAGGCGAACCTGCAGAAATACGCCAAGATCCCTTTTAAAGGTCAGAGACTCGGGCTGCAGAAGTTTGATTCACTTCGCTGGTGCTGGAACATGGAGGCAGCACGGGTCTGAGGCCTGTGGGGGGGGGGGGGGGGGGGGGGGGGGGGGGGGGGTCAGGGCAGGTCAAAGTTCACCTCACAAAAAAAAAAAAAACCCAACAAAAAAACACTCACCTGAGGTTTGTCTCCTCCCGGTGATTCTCTAATGTACTGCAGCTGAATTATTTTACAGCACACACAGCATGCTTCCCTCTAAACATCAAATGAACACAGTCACAGATGATGTCACATTTTTGCACCTGTTGTAATTTCATGCATTCAGATTTAATCGGCTGCAAAAAGATGGAAGTAAAAACCTCCCACGTGCTCTGTACAGTGCGTCTGCGTCACCTTAAATGTTTACACGCCCCCACACATGCATTTGTGTTGTTTTGTGTTTTATATGAAACCGTTTGGAAACTAAACCAGAGTTAGGAAGACAATTATTGATCCTCACGGGTTCATGTGGGTGTTACAGCAGAATTAAAAAAGGAACTAAAACAGACTAGAAGTAAAACTCTATAAGAACGTTGAAACAGGATTGGGTACTATGTACTGCTGTCGTGTGTGTGTGTGTGGGGGGGCTCTCAGATGTGGTTCTGATCCAAATTCAGATCCTGGTTTCGTCAGTTTGTGTGTGAGTTTGTAAGGAAACAGTTCTGCAGGATGTTGAGTCGTGGACGAGCAGGGGAGGGACACGAGATGAGAAACGTTCTGTGTTGCAGGTCTGGTGGTGCAGGGCTCCAACGGGGAGTACCCGAACCTGACGGTGGAGGAGCGGGTGGAGGTGGTGAAGACGGTCAGGCGCTCGCTGCCAGCGGACAAACTGCTGATGGCCGGATCAGGCTGCGAATGTACGTGTGTGCGTGTAACAGCACTGATCTGAAGTAGAACGTTACTCTTTTTTTAAATGTTTGCTAAACTCGAACACAACAAAATGTAAAATCTAATTTTATTATATTTTTGTGCCAGTTGTGAATCAACTTACCTGGAAGACTAAAATCAGATTTAAGAGTCATGAACTAGGAGAAAAGAAAACCCCATGGTGAAAATGGAGGCCGTGCTCAGTATGTGGGGTTAGACAAACATGTACACGACGTATTAAAGATTTGTTTAGAATCTTTAATACGTCCTCTGGAACCAGCATGGGTATAAAAAGTGTGAACTCACTGCCACGTTGTGCTCCTCCTCCCTCCTCTTCAGCCACCAGAGCCACCCTGCAGCTCACGGAGAAGATGGCGGCGGCCGGCGCCGACGCCGTCCTGGTGGTGAATCCGTGCTTCTACAAGGGGAAGATGGACAGCCACGCCCTGATCAAGCACTTTACAAAAGTAACATTTTAAGACAAATGGCTTTAAGTAAAAATGGACAATTTATAGCCACCAGGGGGCGTCAGGAATGTTGGACTTTATAAAACCATAACTTTAGATAAGATGTTAGAATGCTTTTATTGTCATACAC
The DNA here is from genome assembly GCA_016785235.1 of Pseudorhombus dupliciocellatus. Taxonomy (NCBI): domain Eukaryota; kingdom Metazoa; phylum Chordata; class Actinopteri; order Pleuronectiformes; family Paralichthyidae; genus Pseudorhombus; species Pseudorhombus dupliciocellatus. The sequence goes on along the minus strand of JAFBJW010000012.1, from coordinate 1,680,883 downwards.
ATTGTACAACGAAATTTAAGAAATGTTAAAAAATGTTAAATCTATAGCCACTTAATGAGATGTTTAATCTTGCCCCCCCTGCAGGTGGCGGACAGTAGTGCGGTGCCGGTGGTGCTCTACAGCGTTCCAGCCAACACCGGACTGGAGCTGCCGCTGGAGGCTGTGGTGACTCTGTCTCAGCATCCAAACATCGTGGGCCTGAAGGACAGCGGAGGAGACGTAAGAACCCACCACACGTGTTTATGTCCAGCTGCCGCTCAGTTATCATGAAGCCAAAACAGTCTCTGGGACGAAGCGTCCATCTTGGGATGGCGGGGTGTCTCACCGCCTCCCCTCTCAGACAGATGTGGAAGCTTCAGCACCACAGGAACAGAGTGTGAACTAGAGATGAAGAAGTTTCAGATCCTTTGATCGCAGAGTTGTTGGAGAGAAAAGAACAGTTTTCTCTCTTCGCTTTTTTTTTTTTTTTGGTCTGTGTGGGTAGAAGTTGCGAATAGATTTGTGATTGGGTAAATAACATGTTTGTCCACTCGCTGGGAGACAGAGGCGTGGGCGTAGTTCAAGCGCCGAGTGGCCCCTCTCAATTTGTGGGCGTGAAGAGGCCACGCACAGAAAACAAGGGGTGGTGGGTCAATTTGAGGACGGCAGACGAGCCGCAGAGAAATCACTCAGAACAGAAAACACATCAGTCGGCTGCTGCTCTCTGGCAGATCATCAGAAATGTCTTCACCGTTCGTGGAGCTCACACGACTTTTCTATATTTTGTCCAAAGTTAATTTGAAAAACATTTTCAGAGCGAAGACGGACAGCCGCAGAATCACGGCAGCCGAGAAACACGATCAGATGAATGAGAACGGATAAAGGTGCATAAACAATAATTAACAAATGATCAACAAGCTAAATATCTAAAGTAATAAAAGAAAACCAATAAAACAGGATAAAAGAAAAAAGAGCAGCAACATAATCCAGCTCCACAACACATCTGGTGAAACAGTGTTCTTGATTCTTGAGTTTAAAAAAAGTGTTTTTTTTTTTATCTGATGGCATCGTCCCATCACATGTAATCCCTCCACAGATGTGAGTGATTCTCCCAAATACACTTTCCTGTTGAAGGATCAAGCGTGTGCACGTCCTCAGATGCTTTCATTTCGAATAAAAACAAACGCCGTGAAGCCGCGGCGAGTCTGTTTTACCGTTAGGACTCTGTTTCTATTTTGAGACGTCGACGGCTCGGCTGTGGTTTTATTCCTCTCCGCACACGCACGCAAGTTGTCGTGACGATCGGGCAGAGTGACAGCGGCCGCGCACGACGGGAAAGTTAAATAAATTGAGACGGCTGTGTTCGGTCACATGACGGGTGTGAAACAGCTGTCAGCCTCCCCAAATCGTCTGCCGTCGGTTCCACCTGAGGAACCTTTCATGTTCTTGTCATGTAGCCGAGATATTTGCTGCTTTTAATGATCCTCCCCTCGGGATCATGAAAGTTTCATCTCATCCGAGTCGTCGTTCTGTCTCCACACACGCACACCCACCCAGGGTTTTCCTGCCGGTTTCCCATCGGATCCAAACTGGTCTCATCTGGGCGATGATTGAATTAAACCCTGAAGAGCCGTTTATAGCTGAAACCTGAAAACACTCCTGAACATTTAAGTCTGATAATCAGATATTTCTTTAAACATGAAATGTGCCATGCGGCTCCTCGTCAGAGAAGAGGAGGAACCTTTTAAATAATGAGTGTGAGACGCTTTAAATGATCATAATTGCAGATTGAACCTAATTGGTCTCACCCACCAGCCCGTGCTTCATCTCATCACCTATTTCCAGGCATCTCGCAGAGTTGGCGTTTAGCACTTCCTGTTTTTAACGAGGATCCACAGACAATTAGCATTTAGCAATTTCCTGTTACTAACGAGGATCCACGGACGATTCATTTCAGCGTGGAATCATTGTCAGCTTCTTTGAGTTATAGATGTGTCTTGTTTTCTGTTCTTTTTGCCCCTTCTTGTTCTCCTGCACCTCCTCTGCATCCCTCCTTCACCTGTATTGGAGAGTTCTTCTTCATTAGAATAAACCAAAGAATCCATTTTAATGATGAATGCTGCAAATAAGTTTCCCTGAGACGGCGCTTGAGTCGCACACTTCAGGCTAATGACAATAATGTCACTTTAAACAGAAATAAGAGCTAATGAGTGTTTTCCTGTCGCTGGGGCTGGACAGTGGTGTCGCTGCAGCTTTTCTTTCCCCCACTGGGGAGCTGCAGGCATCAGGAGAGCAGTAGGAGCTCCTCCACCCTGACTGACTGATCAATTACAGTCCTGCGTGTTTGAAATGACTGATACGGCGAAGCTGACTGACACCCGGCGGTTAAAAATAGAGCCTCCCCGGTAACGGTGATGGAGGCTGAAGCCGGAGGCAGCAGGTTTTCCCTGCGGAGTTTTCAGCCTCACGTGCAGAGTCTTCATCGCCGGCTCGCACGCTGCCTTTGAACGTTTCAGGTTTATTTGGCTTCTCATAGCCGGTTTGACAAACGAGAATTAAAAGATGCAAAACAAAATAAGGAGCGTATGAATTATTCACGATCTTCTCCTCCTTCTCCTCGTTTGAAGTTGATTCCTCTTTCTTTTTTTTTTATCTCACTTGGGACCCTCCCTCTCGCTCCCTCCCCCCTCCTTCTTTCGTTTGGTCCATTGAGCGATTCCCTCCCTCCCAAATCCTCCGTAAAAAGCCTGTGCTCGTTTCAATTTGAGCGATTTGTTTACCCTGTGCGATGTTGGGTTTGTCGTCGTCTCTTGTGACCCCCCCCCCCCCCGTTTTTGTGGCCCCCCCCCCCCCCCCCCAGGGGATCAGAGATGCTACAACAGGGAGGAGTGATGAGGAAGAAACACTCGTGTTTTTTTTTTTTACCTTTTTCTCTTGCTCTCTGTCTCCCCAGATCACACGCATCGGTCTGATTGTTCACAGAACCAAAGCGCAGGATTTCCAGGTGCTGGCGGGCTCAGCGGGGTTCCTCATGGCCGCCTATTGTGTCGGTGAGAAACCTGAAACACTGGAGTCGCCCTCGCTTCTTCGCTTTGTCTCTTTCATCAAAAACCAACTTTGTTTTCTTTTTGTTCGTCTTTCAAAAACCCAACCTCAACATAACGTGGTGGCGTCTTTATCTTTGTTGTTGTTTGACTGCTGTCAGCGCCCACGTGTTATACCCATAGGCCTTTGCTCTCTGAGGTCACTTCCTGTAGTCGTTTCAGGTCTCACATCGTGTGTCTCCATCCTCTGAATGAACCACTCGGGTTCCAGATGTTTTCAGACATGAACTCTGGGTCAGATTCGTTCACCGCAACAGGAAAAAAAAAAAAATGTTCCTGACTCGTCCACAGAAACTCAGCTTCTGACCGTTCATGTGAAGCTCAGTCATAAAACATCAGTTCTCGTTCTCTGCTATGAAGAGTTATGAAGACGTTTCTACCTTCTTCTCATGTCGGCCACGTACAGAGGACGCTCAGATCAGATAAGACGGTGAGACATTGGGGGACAGGCATCAACATGGTGCTCAGGAACCTAATGAGTCATGTTCTCCCACTGACACACACACACAGACAGCCCCTCGGCTCTCTGATCTTTGCTCTCATCTCCATAACACGTGTGTGTGTGTGTGTGAAGTGAATATGGTTGTTAGTTTTAGCATTAACTGCTGTATAATACTAAACTGTATACTTTATACTTTTTACACTTTTCCTTGCGGTGTTTAACAGAGAGGAAATAAAGCCAGGATGGATCGAGGCGTTTAGAAAGATTTAAAACATGAAACACTTCAGAACAGTTTCCCGGATCCAGCCGCTGATCCAGACGTGCTTAACCAGATTTCCATCCAGATGGCTGTGTATTTAATTTCAACCCAAATCTTTCATTCGCATGAACGCGTGAATCGGAAATGTTCCGTGGATGCAGTCCTCACGTTGGAGACGCAGAATCCTCCACTGCTCTTCCTCTTCCCCCGACTCGTTCAACCCATGCGAGGAGGTGGCGCCACTCACCTGTCAGTTGTCTGCAGAGCACACATACATAAAGGAGACAGAAAACCCTCCCATCATCAACCCTCCGGCTCGTCTATCCACAACAACAAATCCAAGGCCGCGGACCAAGGCTGGTTCTCTGCTCCTCTCCTCCACCCGACGCACAATGAGATGTTATTGAAAGGACATTGGATCTCGTTGCCTGGGAAAATATCTGCCTCATGAAAAAGAAAAAAATCCCCCATAACAACACATCTGAAGTGAACCGTCAGGAGAGAAACCTGCACACAGAAAATGTTTTCTTGTGAGTTCACTGTGGAAATGTAAAAGCAGGAGCTTGATGTTGTTAATCACTGACACTCCAGGTTTCATCTGGTGAAAACCTCTCCAGCGTCTCGGACTTTGCTGTGATGCTAATTCTTTAGAACATTTCAGAGGCGAAACTCACCATGTCCCGAATTCATCAAACATTGTACAAGTCAAAGTCTTTTGTTCATTTCTTTTTCTCTATACTCCATTTTATTACAAGCAAAAATGGTTGAACATTTCAAACTTTTTTTACGCTGATGTGTGTGTGTGTTTTAAGGTGCAGTTGGTGGTGTATGCGCGCTGGCTAATGTCCTGGGCCCGGAGCTGTGCGAGTTGGAGCGTCTGTGTGTGTCCGGTCGCTGGGAGGAAGCCAGAGTCCTGCAGCAGCGCCTCATCGAGCCCAACGCCGCCGTGAGTACCATCTGCTGCACGGGGGGTGCTTTTTTTTTTTTTTTTTAATTTCCACCACGTCGCTAAATAGTAACAGGAAACAGTTCCACAAGTTTAATTAAAAAAACCAAGGATGGCGCTGAACAAACAAGGCTTCAGAATGGCCCACAAACCAATAAGTGACGATGAAATCCTACTACGTGTTCGCTTCTCCCAAAACGTAGATGTTTAGAAACGTGGGTAACCCTGGGGCTGCAAATTAGCCTCCTGATTGGTTGCTATCTGTCACATGACTCCACCAGCAGGGGAGAAAGCAAAGCTGGTAAATTACAAAGTGAGATTTAAAAAGAACAAACATCAGTCTCGAGTCTCAGTTTGTCCGGGGCCCTGCTCTAGCTGGTAATCAAACTATCCGGCTCTGGCAGCGTTTGTGTCCATGAGGTTCAAACCACTCTGATAAAACGCCGCAGGCTACAAACGCGTCTGTTTTCAAAAGTGAGCACGGCGCCGCTGCCCGAGCAACATTGGACGAACACGCGTGCGCCTGCACACGTGCGCTGCAGCGTGAAGATCCGGCTCCGCGCTGATGCCGAGTGACACGTGCTGAGAACGCAGCTCTGCAGTCAAGTATTGATCACTGGGTCCTGAACCTGCCAGGTTCCAACCGTCATCGCTCATCAGGCTCTAAATGCTCAGACTGGGGGGGGGCAATGTGTGAGTGTGTATGGAGACTCATTGGACCTCTGTGTTGCTAGGTGACCAGAAAGTTGGGAGTTCCAGCGCTCAAACAGGCGATGGAGTGGTTTGGTTTCCACGGTGGCGCCTGTCGATCACCTCTGCAGCCGCTGTCAGAAGCCGAAACTCAGCAGCTGAGGCGGGACTTCATGTCCAACGGCTGGCTGTGAGGTGTGTGTGTGTGTGTGTGTGAGATGTGGTCTCTTTAATTTTAATCTGTTCAGGCCTCAGGTCCGCGTGAATGTGGTTGAGGAAGAGCTAGAAAGTAAATCTGATTCTGCCTCACAGCTTCATGTCAAAATCAACTTTATTCTTTTTTTAATTCCAAATTTGTGTGAAATCAAGTCATCGCTCAGCTTTGATTTCAGCAAATGTACACAAAGCACTTGAATTATTGTAATTCAGAGAAGAACGCCTGGATGGATGCTTGTGTCTATGGCACGTCTGTGTCCTCGCGCTCCTCAAAATAAAACACGCAATATATAACACCCACTGTGAGTTTGTTATTGACGGAAGTTGGCGAACATCACAAACAGATTCTTTAAATGATGTTGAGTTTGAATCTTATTTCCTGATAAACCATTGCTGCTGTGCAGCCAGAGGCTCCATCTGTGAACTCACCGTTAACGTTCACTCTGCCTCCAGAATGAACCCAATAGAATGTTTGAGGTCAAGGGTCAAGGCCACTCGGAGGTCACACGTGCTCCGGTGAAGGCGGCGTATCAGAAACCCCTGCAGGGAATTTAATCACATCTGGACTCCGGGAGGAACCGATAGAGTGTTGGGGGTCAAAGGTCGGTATGGGATCACGATGCCTGAACCCCCTCCACCCCCGACCAGATTCTGGCTGCAGCCGATTCTGTTTTTTCAGCAGGAGGTGGCAGCACCTGAACCTGAGACGATTCGGCTTCATTTATCTAACGCGGGAGGGAAACGGAGACTGGGACGGATGGACCACATCAGGCACGTTAATGAGAAACACCTGCGAGCGCGTGCGGAGGGTTAAAGGTGTCCGTCAGCGGGTCTGAGGATCAGATGAGCTCAGTGGGAGGCAGAGCTGTAGGTCAGGCTCTCAGTTTGTGGCAGAGCAAAGTGCCAGGGCTCTGATGGGGGGGATGTTAAAAAGCCAAAGTTAATGCAGTAATTAATGCCAAGTGACGCAGGTCGCCGTGGCGATGAGAGCCTTCAGCTTTTTGCACACTTTGCTTTTATGTGACTACGACTCCAATTAGCAGCATTTTCAAAGACGATGGATGCTTGGAGAAATCCTCACAGGAGCCTAAAGAACGGATCCATTCTGCGTTCTCTCGTGACTAAGGACGTAACAGGACGGCGATCGCTGCCTGGGTCTGTGTTTTCAAAGGCTTTTCAGGACAATTCCATTTCATCCTGACATTTTGAAGCCAGGTTTTGTGTTCATTCAAACGCTTTGTTTTCATTCCGAACATTTTTATACTGTACTCATAGAAATGATTATTCAAACAATGTCAGCACAACGCTGAGCACTTACCTCCACCAAGGCCAAACAATCCCACACACGTCTGCCTGGGCCCTACAACAGAAAATGCTATTTTGTGAGATACTGAGTGAAATGTTTAAAAAGCTGCATCGCTCAGTTTCGAGGAAAGAAATGAAGTGAGGTCGCCTGTTGTTCTGTCGCCTGATATCCGACAACTTCCTGGTTAAGTTGCTCCAGAACTGGTCGTTCGAGGGTCGTGACCAATTTTGTGAAATTCTCCTCAGTGTTTTACCTTCATTTATAAAACCTGCGTACAGCTTCCAGTGGAATTTCAATCATTTGAATTCCACTAAAACCTTTAATTTTTTTGAGGGAACAAAAAGGATCTTTTGAAAAGAACCGTCAGTGGCTTCACTTTTTTAAAAACGGCGACGGCAGCTCCTCCACGCTGAAAGGCTTTCTCGTCGTTTGGATTGTGAAACAAGGATTTCTGACGGCACAAAGGGAATTCTTTTTACTGAGCCGAGCCTCTTTCAAAGGCCACTAGCAGTGCTTCAGTTTTGAAGAACCACACAAAGAAAGTCTCTGATCATTTCTGTTTGAACAACTTGTCTCTAAAGTTTTTTTTTCCTTCCATAGAGAGGGGGAAGCTGAGGTTTTCTAACATTTAGATTTCACTGACACCTGTGGCCTTGAAGCCTCTTGACGCTCAATTGGTTTGGTTTATTCAATCTCGGCTTTTTGTATTGCATCATAAAAAAGTTTCGGCTTCATGTTGTCTGAGCTGTAGTTCCTGTGTGCGGCCACACGGAGGAGGCACGCCCCACTGCGCCGCTCCTGTGTCAAGGGCGTCCCGTTGATCCCAGTGAGAGGATGTGGGACCCCGGGTAGGGAGGAGGGAGGGGGGAGGGGAGGGATGCCAACGTTCCCAGTGGGCGAGAGAGAGAGAGAGAGAGGGGGGGGGGGGGGGGGGGTTGGCATGCATCTGCTCAGAGTGAGTGGCGAGTCAGCAAAACCTGCCCTCAGCACTGCAGCGTCACATGAGGAGGGGGCGAGGGGGGGTGTGAGTGACATGGAGAGGACATCATCAAATCCCCCACCACCGCACACACACACACACACACACACACTTTCTGCTCCATCCTCTCGCTCTCCCTACTCATTTTCCCTGCTCTTTATCATCCCTCCACACCTGACAGTTCTCCTCCTCCTCCTCCTTCCATCATCCCTCTCCTCCTCCTCTCTGAGCATCACAGCCCTTCAGGCGATGTGGTGACCTCTCTGTGTAGTGTAGCATGTAATGCCCAGTCCCTCTTTCCCTCTTCCCACTCTCTCTCTCTCTCTCTCTCGCTCTCTCGTTCATGGCGGCGCCCCAGATTTAAAACAAGCTCAAAATGTTCCTTGATTCCCCCTCCTCCTCCTCCTCCTCCTCGTTGCTTCCCAGTCCTCCCCCATCCATCCTCTCCTCTCTCCCCTCCCTGTGGCTTGCTGCTGCCTGACTCCCTTCACATCCTTCAACACCAAACACGACTGAAATCCAGATTTCAAACTTCACTCTTGAGTCAACAGCTGCTGTGACCCCCCCCCCCCCCCATGTAAATAATCTTATTTGCGAACAACAACCCTGAGTGGGTTTAGTGATAATTGCAGTTTTTTAATTAACATTTCAGCAGCGGTGTGTGTTATAGTTGTGTTTGTTGTGTATTGATATTTCATTCATTACTTAGTCGTCCTCAAACTCTTCAGCGATATTCTTCACAGAATGATTGTATATGTTATGTTGATATTGATGAGCTATAAATAAGGAAATTCTCAAAATCATCGTGAAGGCCTCCTGGTGGCTCACTGCATTATAGATCCTAAATTATATTTTCCACAGATGTTTTTGCTCGTGTCGCGTCGTTCTCATGCCTTCATCACTTTCGAGTGTTCGTGTTTCTGATGAGTTAGTTTCTAATTATGTATTTGATAGTATAAAAATGTACTGGGGTGTCATGATTGACAGCTGAGACCTGTTTCAGTGGGACCTGGATAATACCGATCCATCCCCGCCATCGATCCAGGACACTCTGGCCTTGTATCTGTGGAGTGGGAGGAAGCAGAGACTCGGTCGTCCATCTTTGCCACGGGAACACGTTTTCATATCTTTTCAAGGCTGCCGATTTAACTCAGTGTTTCCTGGAGCCACTTGTGGTCTGTCTCACCGCTCGGCCACTTCTTATCCCTGAACCCAGCGAGGGAGGGAGGAAGGGGAGTGGGGAAGCTCCAGTACGAGACAGAAGCAGATGAAGAGATGATCTAGACAGCAGGGAGCGGATCAGATGGAGGAGCGATGGGAGATAAGACTCGCGGAAAAGACAGAAACAGTGTCTGTGTGGCATCATTAACGGAGCAGCTGTTGATAACAGAATGTTTTGCACAGATTAATCTCGCAAACGCTCAGCGGCTCAGTTTCCTCTGTGAGCTTTCAGACTCGATGGGGCTCGGCAGCTCCAATTAGAGAGCGAGGTAGAGGCAACCTGATTAACAGCTGGTTCAAACGGGTGTTGTAGATCTAAAATTAAGCTTAATTGAGCAGCATGACCCATTTCCTGCGTCAAACAGAGACGGCGCTCGCCAGAGGAACCGAACGCTGACTTTTAAAAACGCTTCGGGCGACGATTGCGCTCGACGGTGTACTGAATGCTAATTGTCATTTTAATGCTCCGTCAAAGTCTTGTCACTTGACACTGAACAATGTGATGATGAAGTGCGGATTGAAAGCTTGAACGTGAAATCAAAATGTCTGACGCTCAATCTCGATCTTTAAATCCCAAACAACCCAGGAAACACATGGATGGACTCGCCGCAGCTAGGTAGCTTCTGCTGGCGTTAGCATCGAGGCCGCGCTGCTACAGTTGAATCGGATGAACCGTTGTGTGGCGAATCCTTGATGGTTGATCACCACACGTATCTGCTTAAATCCCACAGATGTCAGGTTGCGCGTTTACCCTCGTCCACGTTCGTCAGTCTCAGTGTGAGCGACAGATTTGGTTCCGTAGCTATGGCGGTTGCGTTGCGTCTTTAGCATTCGTGTCGCTTTATCTGTGGCTGTGCTGTTGGAGGTTTAATTGACTCTGAAGTCGTTGGTTCCTCGTGGAAAGCTCCCGAGAAACCGAAGCATCGTCTTCCCACTGATGCTCAACACGGGAAAACAGAAGGTGCTTCCTCCACCTTATGAACCGGACGCCGTCTCCACCTCCGCGGCGACCCGAGGCGGTGACGTTCAAACGCCCCTGAGCGGCTGAGCATAAAGCCTGTCCCAGCATGCATCACAAGATATCTGCTGGAATCCACTCAGCACTGCAGATGGTTGAGATGTTTCTCAGCATCAAAGTGCTGATTTTTCCTCGATGGGACTCAGAACGTTGAATATGTAGATCGTGTCTTCACCTCCCTCGGCACACTTCCCTCCCTCCTCCCCCCTTTCCTTTTCTCCTCCTCCTTTCCTCTTCGTCAGAGCTCAAGTGTTATTCCTTCTCTCAAGCGTTTACGCTCCAAACTCCTTCCCTCTTGTCCTCTTTCAATCTATTTTCCTTCCAATCCTTTTTGCCTGAAGCACCTGCAGCAAGAGGGCAGCAGCACGTTGAAATGTTAAAATATAACCATAAAATTAATATGTCCTGGTCTTAAAATCCAGATGTGCGATGATGAGTCGCCCGAGGGAAAAACCGTAATAAAGACTTGACTTAATAATGAAGGAAACAAAATGAACGCTGGGCTCACAGTCGGCCCGTTCTTCATTTTAAGGGATTTTTAATCATATTTTCAAAAATCATAAGTCACAATTATTCTCCAGAGTCTCCCGAGCTTGAAAATGCTTCACTCCTGCAACACTCACGTGTTACTGTGCCAAGAACTGAACACGTTTCACTATTCAGGACATGTTTTCTATGTATGTTTCAAGTCATTCAGCTGAGTTCCTGGCCATTGATGTGGATAGCAGTCCAGCAGAGGAAATAAGAATGACCACAAAACAGTTAACGTGGTGTATAGACCTGTATTTCAGTTATATAAGATGAATATTAAATCGTTTTTCCACACAGTCAACACGCTTTTATTGAATATACTGAAACTGCATGTGAAGGATGATTTCCACTTCAAAATTTGTACTTAAGTTTATGAAAAATTCCTGAAAATTGATCACCAAAAACAAATGATCTTCTATCTGCTAATCCCAAAAATCTAAATTTCATAAAATGGATTTTTGAGTTTTACTGAGTCACAAATGAAGAAGACAGGGCTGTGTGGCATTCAGTAAAACCACCCAAACACTGCAGGTATTAGCTATATTTACACTTTAGGGTCCTCTTAACTACACCATAATCCAGAATACTATAAATAACCTGTTCTAACCTTTGAACCTGTAAGTCACTTCCTGTTTAAACCAGAGTCAGAGTCAGAATCAGACGCTGGTTTGCTGTTATGGAAAAGCTGAACTGAGCCTCCTGCTTCTGCAGCAGTGGAGGATTCAGAGCTCCTGAAATTTTTATTTAGCAGATGCATACACCTACATGTTTTAACCCCCCCCCCCCCACACACACACACACCCAACGCACTCATGCATGTTTACATGCAAACTCCCAAATGTGCCGTTGTGAGCAGTGGGAACCCAGAGCAATTAAAACCAGGCAAAATCCAGCTGGGCGTCTGTTTTCTCCTCCTCTCTCTCCTCTGCCTCCTCGTTCTGCCAGTTTTTATTCCTTACAGTTGTGTTTGCAGTGACACGGTGCGTCCCTGCAGTGCCAGGCCCCTCTTATCAGTATGCCGTGTGCGTTTCCTCTCTAAACATGGCCAAAGCTTTTGGGAGCCGTGAAGCTTCGCTGATAAGATAACAGACAAAGCCCTCCTCTCTTTAAGGGACGCGTGAAATAGAAAATAGGCAATCCCTCCCCCAGGAATGAGAAGGAAAAGAATAGCAGGGGAGCAGTGATGAGAAATCATGTGCGACGGAAATGAAATTTGAAAAAATATGAAGGTTGGTTTTTAGCGAAAGAACAAAAGAATCCACACAAACAGACACCAGCCGCCACTTCTGTTGTGTTAGGTCAAGATGATCTGCAGAGCATATTTAAATACTTCGCCATGGCAACAGGCTCTATGATTAGGGCCAAACAGGCAAAACTGCAGCCGCACTTGAGATTGAGACGATAGAAATTAAGGGAACTCTGGACGGTTTCCAAGGAGATGGAAAAGGCGGAGGGTTAAAGTCCAACCTAAACACACCTTAAAGCTATTTTAGTGACAGCGGCAGAGTGTGGGTGGGGGGAGGGCAGGCGGACTTTCTGACAGCCTACAGCTCCACAAATAATCACTCCACCTGCCGAGACGTGTGATCAGGGTTCAAAATCCCTGTGGTCGTGCATGTGCACCTTTTGCTCTTCTGACGGCGGCCGAGAAAAGAAAGAGACCTGTTTCGTTTCCACGTGTTCTCTTTATTCCGTTTTCTTTCCCCCGTCCGTGTTAGATACCAAACACTGCTGCGAGTCTTGACATCATCGGTTTTGCAACAGATTCATGAGGAACCGCGAGGGCAGAGACATTATGGCTTTTAGTGACGGCGGCCTCAGGGTTCCTGTGTTTAAAGGTGTCGCGGTGAAGCAGAGGATTCGGTGAAAAGATCCCACGCGGTCCAGACTTTGTGTTGCACATTCAACTGCAGGAGAACAGTTGTAGTTTTTTTTTTTTTACTCTTAACCCACAAAAATCACGTTTTACATCAACATGAAGTTTTACAAAGTGACAGTGAAGCTCCAGACCGAACGGAAACCAAACATCTCTGCATCAACACACACACACACACACACACACTTTCTACTTATTCCTTTGCGTTAACATCAGATCTGAAACGTTAAAGATGACATGACCCGTCCAGCTTCGATTGTCTTCACCTAATTCTGACCTCGGATTCACAGTTTAAACGGTTTACTTTCAGTTCATTAATTAGATTCGTGTGATGCATAATGTCGACGTCATCGTTAGAAGTGATCAAGAGAAACGTTTCTTTGTCTGTATTGTGAGCGCGCACACGATGAGCTAGCTGGCGCAAATTTCCTGCTGTTGTTTTGTCGGACACAAAACGCGACGGTTAACCGGGTGATGTGGTGACAGCGGAGAAGACACAGATTCAAACTGAGCGATGACTATAGCTTAGCACTCGCATTGTTTGGATAATGGTGGAACCCTGACGCTCGGTGCCGTTGCATGGTGATGACGAAAACAACCAAAGATGTTTTGTCCTTTTGGTCACGACGCGGCCTTCACCGATTCGTCAGGCTCCCGTCACTTGACCTTTTCAAGACGAAAACAAGATCGAGAATCAATTTGCAACCGTAACCGCCATGGCCGCAAACAAACAAGCACTTGCTCGGTGTATGTGAGGCGCGGCGTGACGTGCGTCGTCAGACATGAGAGGGGAAGTGTTAAAAGGTCGAGGCTGTGATGTCGTCGGTCAAAGTTCGCCGCAGTTGAACTTGTCAAGAAGCTGTACTTTGAACTTCGACGCTGCGGATTTGTTTCAGCGCAGGACGCAAATGTTTTATTCACGCTGGCGTATGTGTGACCGTGTCCTGGCGCTGGTCAGACTCACGCTGTCCTTCCAGCTGCATGATGCAGAGAGAAGACAGAAGCACAGTAAACAGTAAAACAGTCAGGCAGAATAAGGGTTGTGTTCAGGCACTCGATGAACTCTGTGGGCTGTTGACCGACGGCTACACAGCCATGGAGCGCTCCTCGCAAATGTTTTCATCACACTGACGATCATAGTAATGGTTTGGTTTGTTTACACAGAACAAGAGAGACAAACCAATCAAATAATAGTGTGTGAGTATAAATTAGTGATAAAAATCAACATTTACATTCAACAAGAGAAATACAACAACAACAACAACAAGTCCAAATGTAAAACAAACAGTCGTAGAGCCTCGATGAAAATGAACAACACGACCTCGAATGTTAAAACAGCATCAAGTCTCCTCAGACTGATCGAAACCTAAACCTGAAACTGAATTCATAAAGATTTCTCCTTCAAGATTCTGTGGCTTCACCTGTGGGCGGTGGGAGGAGTTGGAGTCAGATCTGCGTTCCAGAACAACAGGCATCTCATGCAGCATCAGCACAAACAAAACCATTCTTTTCTTCTGACACTTTAATGTCGTTTTCAGGAACTTTGTGAATTCAGTTTTCAGGTGGATGACGACATCAGCCTTCTGCCTTCACGGACTCTTCACAGTGAAACATGAAATCAGTGAGAACCTTTACACGTTAATATCAAATGGCAACTTTTCAAGTCGAGACTTTAAGGTGCGTTTTAAAGGGTTCAGCGCTTTTTTTTTTCTTTTGTTTTTCTCACAATGTGAAGAAATATAGAATCATTCACAAATAAAAAAAAATGAGAATTAAAAAACATGCTGTGGTCTCACAGTACATAACACAGTGTCCAAGACTGGCAGATCATCAAAGTGCACATCAGCCGTGTGAACCCCCACCACCACAGCCAAAGGCAACATTTAACAGTGACGCTATTCAGATCTCAGAGCCAATTAAAAGGTGTGAGCAGCCTCCATCAGTCTGGCTGTTTTAGATGTCATTGTCAAAGTGTTCAGCAGGGGAGACGTCAGCGCTCCGAACCACGTCCCAAATTAATCGCACTCCGAGAAAATCATATAACTGACAATTAACTCCGTTTCCCACTTAATGCCCTCCCACCACCCGCCCACAGCACAACACACACACCAGTCTCATTACACAGACAGACGCTGATTCCCAGCAGGCACACACGCGTGAAATATGTGTTAGTTAGAGCTTATCAGAAGCTTTGTTAAAGTTCACAACACGACGCTTACACTCCTTTTTTTTCCCTTCTTCTGAGGTTCTTTTTTTTTTGGTGATTTATACACAATCACTGAAAATTATCATGGATGTGAAAAGTAGGAAAAAAAATCCGGCTCAAGCTGACTAGAGGAAGAGTTTCATTTCAGAAAACACGCAAAAAAAAAATCCCCAGAATAAAGACTGGTTCAGGTGAATCCATCAGGAGTAGAGAAGAAGAAATCCAAATCAGAATAACGCTTGAATGTTTTTAACAAATGTTTTTATCGTCGTTTTGTTTATTTTTGCGCGTGTTCGTGGAAGGAAACCCTTCGAGCTCCGAGTCATTTGACACCCGGGCTCCGTTTCACCAAACAAGCCTCACTTTGACCCACAACGCCTGTTCTGCAGACGAAGCAGCAGCAGCCTCCTCATCCCTGAAAGGCTGCAGGAACGGGAATCTTGCTTTCAGGCAGAAAATTGCACGTTATTATCAAATTGCACCTCCAGCACAGAAATTGCACTCATTACTGCAGGCTTCTGCAGGCACTTCCATTCCCCTCTGCCGTTCATCCCCCCCTCGCTTTCTGCCACCTCCCAGCCTCCTCTCTGATTGTGGAGCCACTGATTCTGGATCAGCCGCAGCCTGTCGGCACTGCTTGGTCGGCACTGAGGACGGCGTTCCCGCTGATGTGTGATCACACTGAGCTGTAACGGCACTGAGTGAAAAGAAATCCAAGAGTACAAAAACTCCAGACGAGACCACCCCCCACCAGATGTCTCATTAACTTATCGTAAACATTTTTGAGAGCGGAGCACCAGCAAGAGGTGGGATGTCAGAACAGATTTAAACAGGGAAGCAGGAAACGGAAATGGTGATTTAAAAGTCAAGACGTGTCTTAAAGTTCCAACTGGGCAACGTATGTTAAAGCTTTAATGCACAGGCCATTCACTTCCTCATTAATCTCAAAGGTATTTTATAGTTATTTCAGTTATTCCAGTCAGTGCATTGATAGAGCTGCTCAAGGATATTTTTTAATTCATCCTATAATTGTTGGAATTGAGTCGCCTTATACTGAAATGTTGCCACTCAAACAATAAATAATTTGATTGGATTTTATCAACTGAAGGTGACAAGTCCCTCTGTCAAACTATCTGGGGAATTTTTATTCACAGGGAAATTAGGCAGCTTTGAAACTGAGTTTTTATAGAAAGTGTTTTACGCACGCCTTATTGTCCTGTGTAGTCGAGTCTGGTCAATGCCATGAGAGAAACTTTCAACTTTCTAGGTAAAATTAGCCGAGTTTAAACCCCACACGTTCTTTGACATGAAAACCACCAAATCAAAGTTTACTGGAAAACCTCCACATGCACTTTAGAATCCAGAGTTGTGTTTTGTCAGGTTCGCTGACCCTGAATCAGATTTAGCACCAGTTTGTTTACTGAACAGCAAATCTGTGTTTGGCTCAACTGATCCTGAATCTGTGGCAGAAAAACCAGATTGATGACACCAGAGATGCTGGTTGGTGGAGAACCCTGCAGCTGACAGGAACATATGAAGAGAAAGAGCCGAACTGACATCTCAGTCCGACAGCGCAATCAAAGAAACCGAAGAGAAGGAAAGAATCATCTCCATGAATAACCTAATCAGCTGCACAGACCAGTGAGGGGGTGGTGGGAGGAGGGAGAATCTGGTACTGGGGCACTGTGGGTCACATAGTCCGGGTCACATGGCCAGAGCTCGGGCCTTGGCGGCTGCTGCCTGCGCCCTCTGCACGGCTCCCTGGCTGTTCTCTCTCCTGATCAGCTGGTTGGTCTCAAAAAGGCCCTCGTGGCTGCTGCCTCCACCGCCGGGGCCGCCATCCACAAACGTCAGGACTCCTGCACCAGACGGAACGAGCATAACGTATTAAACCGAAGAAAAGAGCAGCTCCAATCAGAGAAAAGGTGAAGCACCCTCTGTCTTCATGCTAAGCTACATAGTTATTTTTCTTAGGAAGAAATTGCTGCATGAAAAACTGATATGACTTTGTCCATTTAGTTTAAATAATTTTTTTTTTAAGTTGCATAAATAATATAAAAAAAACATTTAGTCAATCAAATCAGAGTCAATTCAGACCCGTCACAAAAACAAAAAACCTGACACTTCTTGATTCTCAAGAAGAATCAAGAATCAAGAAGCTTTATTTGTCACATGACATTGCAGGCAATGACAGTGAAATGAAGGTGCAGTAGCTCACAATTGTGCAAATGAACAAGAATGAAAGATGGAATAAAACAAATTAAAATTAAGAAGAAAATAGAATAAAATAAAATATAACATAATATATAACCTAATAGAAAACAAGTAGCCTAAAGAATATAAACAATATACACAAAATAAAATAAAATAAGTAAAATAGAATAAGTAACAGCAGCATCAAGAAATATCACTGTGTATATATATGAATATTATACAGCACAGCAGTTTGACCTCTTCAGGTTTCCTCACTCATGTTAAAATAAATATTTTATTTGCATTTCACCAAACCTTCAGTTCAGCATCTTGACATTTCAGGCACATTTACATTCTGAATCCACTTGTCTCGATATTTTTTTTACTCTCAACAAAACAACTTACCACCAGACTACAAACACTTGTTTTTGATGTATAAACTCTTTTGGTTTGGACCAAATAAGTTTTTCTCTAATTTAATGTACTGTTTGTTTCATGCTGTTGAAGCTGAGCCGTCAGCACCTTTACCTCCTGTTGCTGGCTTCAGTCACATTATGACTTTGGGTTAATGTTTAACCGAGAACTGCACTAAAACAAACTTTTAGGAATGAAGCCCTTCCTTTAAAAAACACAGCCTGTAGCCGCCCCGACTGCGAGTGTCAGATCAGAGGAGACTGATGTAATCTTCGTGTTCCATCTCTATTTTTAAAAGTATAAAAATGAGCCAGTTGTCTCTGTGACACTTTGTTCCATCCTCACCACCCAGCAGCGATCAAACGTGTTGATTACCTCCAGAGACTCGGAGGCGAGACGCGGGAGGCTTCAGACCAGACAATTAACACGTTTCACTGCTTGATATAATTAAAAATCATTTAAGTTGCCTGGTATCAGAACAAAGAGCACGGAGGACACAGTGTTACTGAGACTATTACACACGTGTGTTTGTTTTCCCAAAACCTGTGTGGAAATGGGGCTGGCTTAACTGATTCAAAGATTTACAAAGAAAAAAAAAAAAGAAAAAAAAATAGAGAAAATCTGTCACTGAGATACTGAGGTGTTGTTTTCTGAAGCAGGTCAAAGTTTTATTGTCAGAACGTCTGACTGAAACTTCTGAGACTACACCCCCCTCTACGCCCATTGGATGTAATGGGTATAGTTATTCTCAAAGAATTCTGACCTGTGGATCGAGACATGTGCTTATTTGCTCTTTTTGCTGGTTTGGTTTTTTCCGTGTTTTTCTTATTTGGTAGAAAATGGCCGGATATGTGTCTTGTGGCTGCCAGGTTTGGCGTTATGAACTTCTCGGCTCAGAGTTCTTGCATTCAAACGTGACTCTATGTACCTTTCTGTGATATCTTACCATGTCCGTCCACACATCCGCTTTTAAACTCGCCCTCAAACCTCATCCCATCGAAGCGAGTGAAGACACCGACGCCTTGGAACTTCCCCTGCACAAAGTCTCCTTCGTACCTTAGAAAAAGAGCAGATTTAAAAAAAAAAAAAAAAAACATGTTTATTGGTTGAAAAAAGAATTGAGAGCGGAGTTGGACAAGAGCGAGCGACGACCTTCATCTAAAGGAATACTTTTATAGTCACATAAACAATGGCAGCTCGGGATTGGCTGCGACGCACAGGCGACGCCGACCTTGAATGTTTGGAATTTGACCCTGAAAGTCACAAATTGAATCAACATATTGGTTCCTTTATCACAGAAAAGCCTCCGTGAGTCGTTCGCTCAATCTTTGACAAAAGCACCGCGCACTCTGCAGACAGGTTTCCAGCCTTGCTATTCGTAAATCTTTGGAATTAAAAACTCCTTTTTTGATTCCAATCATCCCAGTCCGCCCACTGAAAGCAGCAAACCAGAGGAACTGAGATGTTATTATTATTATACCGTCAGAAACCTTAATATATCATTAAAAAGCAGACACATTTTGACATGAATTTATGGAAGAGAATTTCCATGATGTTTTTAAAACACATGCAGCATGAACATAAAGTTACATTCCTTATTATTATTAATGTCAAGTGAACTGCTTGACTGCAAAATTAGTTCAGACATCCGCAGGAGAAAAGATAAATATAAAAATATAATAACTAAGAACTAAAGTGATTTGAATCCTGTTCATTTTGACTTATTGTCCCTGGATTGGTTTTAATCCTCTAATAAAAGAGTGATTTAGTGGTTCAATATCCATCTGAGTGGAGGAGCACACTGAAAACATTCTGAGAAGCTTTCGAAGCGACAGGCGGTGACCGTGTGAACCGATAAAAACATTTTCTCCTGCCATCATTCATTTAACACCTTAAAAACAGTTTTTGTGTTTCCATGGCCCTCGAAGAATGAATCATCTGAGTTTTTCTTTTTCTCCAATTGATAATGCAACTAATGGCCTCGAACAGACTCCACTATGGCTTTTGTTCCTCCGCAGCGCCATACTTGAACCTTCAGGTGACAAAGAGGAACAGATGAAAAGCAGAAGTTTCCATTGGCTCTGGAATGATCTGCAGCTAATGTCACGGCAAGAGAGGGAACTACTTTTGACAAACTGATGTGGAACGTGTTCAGGCCACAGACGTAAGAAAGATTTATTTTTTTTACCACCAGAACCTGTAGATTTATCTTTGAGCTTCGCTCTGCGGTTCTTTCTTTTCCTTCTTTTATTCAGGGGCCGATAGACAAGATTCTGTTTTCACGATACTTAAAAAAAGGCAGGGGAAGATTTATCTACTTACAAAAACTCAAAATCACATGTCACAGAGCTCAAGGTTATTGTTGGTGTTCATGTTATTGTTGAAAGTCGCAAAGACAGTCGTTTAACTTTGAAAAGGTCGAGGGAGGAAGTGAGATACAGACCTGGAGCCATCGGTGAAGACCAGCATCCCGCAGCCGTTGAAGAGGCCGTTCTCAAACTGTCCGGTGTAGCACGTCCCGTCGGTGAAGGTCAGCTGACCCAGGCCGTGACGCAGACCTGCAGAACACAGGTAGACACCAAAAGTCCATTACATGTTGTTTCCATATAAAAAAAATTACAGATGTATAATATGAACTTGGTTTGAAGAGACCTTCACCCTTGAGTTTTTCTGAGAATATAAGTTGAACAACTGATTTTCTTGAATGAGCAGTTCAGGAGATTCCTGATGTTGCTCAAACAGACAGACGCTGAAAAACACACTCATTTCTTGACTCAAAATGTTCCAGCAGAGGTGAGAACCAATTTCCCTCGTAATTTTTAATTTCTTGGATCAAGATGGTGGTAGGCGACGGAGATGGGAGACGAGCGAGTGTTGCTCCTTGCCAACCTCTATTAGCAGGCCCAGCGGGAATTAGGAGAATAACTGGATATGAGGCACAGTTGGACACGGCTGAAGTGGTCCCGGGTTCCTCCGAGCAGCTGTAACGAGGAATAGGATTTACAGAGCGCTCGCCAAGTGGGCGAGAGAGGAGAAGGAGAAGATCTGGAGGGTTGGGAGGAGGAGGGAGGGGAGAGGGAAGCCCGAACAGCGGATTGGGATTTACAGGAGAGGAGGTGGTGGGGGTGAGGCCAGGGAGTGTTGTCCCCTGCTTCCAGCTAATGGCAAAGTAAATTAGGCGCTCCATCTGTCAGGGCCGCTTAAAGTGCCGCTCTCTGCCTAATCTCAGCAGGGTTTTCGCAGGAGATTTGGAGAAGAGATTTGGCCGAACCTAAATCTAGAGCTGTGCATTCCATTTTCAAAGTCTTTCTTCCTCTCACACACCCTGCATCCATATGTGCCATATGTGTCAGTGTTTATATGCAAACACACACAGACAGCATATACACACTGTATTGAAAGAAGAGGGCCAACTGATGCTTTAAATCCAGCTCCTCCGACTGCAGGACCTCTGTCAATCCTGTGGGAGCCTGAGGCGTGAATTTCGCAGGCTGGCCACTGAAATGCGAGCAGCCTGTCGGAGAGACGTCGCTGGGCCACAAACACACCTTGTGGAGTTTCCTCAATCCAGCATCAATGGGAGAATCAATGGATCTATGGAGTGTGAACGAATAAAGTGGCATCGGTTTTGCAGACCTCGATGAAACCAGCAGTTTCGGACTGACTGGAGGGACAAATCGCCAGTGGACGGCTGCAGCCTCGCGCAACACTTTCCTCTGCTTGGATCTGATCCCTGCAGACTGACTCTAATCCGCCGCTCAGCTCCTCTCTCCAATCTCATGTCGGGTCACGGTCTCCAGCTAATTTTGGTTTAGCACAATTTGTCCGGCTTTTATGTCAATCAATAGCGGTAATGCGTAGATGTTAAATGACCACACGGGGGAAGTACAGTCGTAAATGGCTTCTGGCTGTGCCCTGTCTGTTGTGGATGTACCCAACCCTCTTCCTGTAACCTGATAGGTCTGCGTTCAGTTGGAGCGCCGCTGAATAATTCATGTGACACAGTAGACCTCTGCCCGACATGCACCTACATGTTTGTGTGCAAACAGAGATGCACGCATGCAGGGACGTAGAGATACGCACGACACGTGTCAATTTGTGTTCACGACAACACCTCCCAACACACACACAGACACACACACACACACACTCACAGAACAAAGTCAGCAGTGTTATTTCGACTAATAGTGTTAATACCAAGAGAAAGTGTCATCACACGTAATTTGGAAATGCCAGAAAATGAAGTGTCTCTCAGGGGGAGGTGGGGAGAAACACTGCAGGTACAAAAAGTTAACTAGAGGAAACTGAGCCATGTAAAAAGAAAGAACTTCTGGATTTTCTTCATTACAAATGGACCAATTTATTAAATAACAACAAACAAAATGGACGAAATTGAATGCTTAGTAATGTATGGAATAAAAGGCTTTTATACTGAAGGAGGTTGTGAGAAGAAAATCAGCTGAACGGCCACTAAATCAACTTTTTTTTTTATTTCGGACATTGTTTTAAAGGTCAAGGATGAAATAGGAACCCCAGGATTCTATGACACCTTGTGTGGTTCAAACATTTTCAGTTTAGTCAGAATCCAACATGAGGTGTGGAAGGTTCCTCAGACCAGGTTCCGGATCAAACTGAACGATGGTTCCGTTCCAGAGTTCCAGTATAGGTAGACAACGCCCACGTAGGTGATGATGACAGAAAAAAAACAACATTCTTTAATCTCTGAATTTCACAGTGAAACTAAAACTAACAGAAGCGTCAGACTCGGTGTGAAAACTCTTTCCGCTCATTAGCAAACATCACAGTTCATGTGATGTGACCAAAAGCATTAGCAAACTTGGGTGAGTAAAGCGTCTTCACATAGTGTATGTTGTCATTAGGTGCTATACAAGTTAAACTGAATGCACTATATGTGATTTAATGGACGACAGAGATAATTAAAATGTGACAAAAATCCAAACAATGCCAAGAAACTCTGACAGACAACACAGCTTCAGCTCTATTTGTGAATTTTTCTCCGGCGGGCATCACTGAGAGACAAACCCGCTGTGTGAACCTGTGGGTATCAGTGCACAATCGCAGACAAACCAGTTTAACAGTTTTCTGCAAACCGTGCGGGGAACATATGTTTCACACCAGCTCTGGTGCCAAACTTTTGTTCCTTGTTTAACCTTGCCCCAAAGGTTGTCCAAGTGTTTATGTCAACCTGCAGATACTGGTTTAGGTAGTGTGATATCCTGTCTCAGCAGGCTTACTGGCACCAGATGGTCTGTGTGTGTGTGTGTGTGTAGAAATGCCTGTAGTTCCTGACTTCAGCATACCTTATTTTGTCCGTTAGATAAAATCTGTTTGTGTGAGACTGCAGGTTCACTGAAAAGCTACCCGTACATCTGACTAAAATAATATCTTTTACTCCTTGAAGCAGCGATCTTCACACCATTTGAATGACTAATGTTTCAATTTGCTCTTAAATCAAGTTTGATTAATTTAATTGCTGCTTTAATACAGTAAAACACAGATACACCACTTGAGAGGAGCCAGAACCATTTTTAAATTTCATAGACCTCACCTGTTTTTTGTGTGATTGAAATAATTTCCACCATACTTGTTGGAAGGGAGGGACAGTGGCCAAGAAATTCCAAATTTCAAAATTTGGTGGACAGATGAATGACGGGTGAGAACGCTTTGATCAATTTTGGCCTGAATTAGGACAAAGAGGCAATGAGGTGCAGATATGATCTAGAATTTTATTGATAATGTTGTATTTGAAGCAAACTACCAGTGTGTGAGCTCTGCTTTGACTGAATAAACCTGAGGTCAATTGGAACTCTTTTTAAAAAAAATAATAGTAACACCCCCCCAGAGAAAAGCCACTTCAGGAGGAGCAGGAGATGCTGCATCGCAGAGACGATGACACAAAGAGATCCAGAGGTAAACAGGTAAAAATTCTACGATAACCATTTAGATTTTGATTAGTTACATTGTTTACCCCCACGCATAATATATATGTATATATATATATATATACCATATGTTCTGTAAAATCCACTTTCCACTTGATCAAAAATGTCACCCCCCACAGACGAGTGTAATCCGTGCTCTTCAGCAGTAGCCTCCTTGACTTTTGACCCCGCTGTGACAAGAATAGTTGCCTCCTTTCGGCACAGTGTGACCTCGGATCAAGAAATGCCACCGAGCTGCGAACGACCGTCCCCACTTAAGTCTGTTCATGCAAATGAAGTCCTCCCACTCCACGGACAATATTACTCTGTGATTACGCTTACTTCTGCTGAGGGCATTATCACATGAATCAAACGCAAGTGTGGTAAGTGTGTTATTCAATATGTACTATATTATAAAAGTAGTGCATGCAAATGAAGCCAGTGCAGGGGAGCGGATGATGGACGAGGCCAGACTTGCCTTCTTTCCATTCGCCGTGGTACTCCTCGCCATTTGAGTAGGTGAAGGATCCTCGTGTCAGGGTCATGGGTCCTGCTGGCAAACAGGATACGTTAGAATATAATGTTAACGACTGACGTTCACACAGATCCATGCAGAAAAATCTGACTGAGACTATATAGACAAACTACAATATCCCACCTATCTGCAACTACATCACGTTTGTCTGACAAACCATAACGAGGACTGTTCGCCCAAGAGGCCTGGCTCACAGCCGGTGATACGACTAATCTCACTTTTACTGATTACTCGAGATCAACCAATGTTTTGGTGGCAAATGCCAAAATTAGAGAATAAACAGAGAAACACATTTATGAAAAACCAAAATTCAATATACTGAGAGAGTGGGAGATTTATTTTAAAAGAAAATAATGCCAATAATTCACAACGTCAGCATCAAACCCCTTCTACGACAAAACATTTATATTGAATAATAGAAAATACAGATTAATTGTTGACAGCCATGAACACCTCACAACATATAAATAAACATTGCATATAATTAAAGTAGGACATAAACACCTGTCAGTATAAAACACAAATAGACCTGCCACAGATAAACACACAAAAAAACCTAACTATACATAAATTGTAAGGTTGAAATCATCTCTGTGCCAAAAGTATCTTGTATCTGAGTTTAATTTGTCAACAGTTGTCTGACTTTTCATATCCATCTTTGTCTCGGCTGCAACAGTTTACACACACACACACACACACACACACACACGCATATATAGTAGCACATCTGTATCAGTGAAGCAGCTGCTTCCTGTGTTCTCTCTCTCAGAAACATCGCACACACGTTGAGGCTGAAAACATCTGAGGCCGGTTATTAAACTGAATCATTAATTGCTCAGACTCCATCATCACTGTCAGATCAGACGGGAGGAGGAGTGTGCATCCTCCATCTAATGTTGCCACAGTAACGGCGCCATAATCCCTCTCATCCTTCCACTGCCCTCCTCCCTCCCTCCCACACACACACAGAAAGATGGAGGTGCTCCAGAGGTGGAGGAATGGGAGCAGCTGTTGTTTACCTGTTTGTCTGTAAGGAGCAGCTCCGGCTCTTTTCTCTACATCCCTGACAACAGCGGCGGATTCTGCTCCTCTCAGCGGATACTTCCCGTTGCTTCCGGGTTCTGGCGGCGCTGCCTCAGCGTCGCTCCAAGGCGCCGTGATCTGATTGGCCACCGCGCCCCCACCTCGATTCAACGCGCTCTCCCATTGGTCGATTTTTCCCGTGCAGTCTCCGTGGCGGGAGACATGTTTGTCGAGGGCAGCGGGTTCAACGTTAAAGGGGTAGTTCACCCAAAAATGAAAATATTCACTCATCATCCACTCAGCCCGGATGAAGATTTCGTGTAGTCTCGGGATAAAACAGAGTTCACACCCAACACAGTTGGAGTCAATGTGGAAGTGAAGCTCGTTTTTAAATAAAAAAACTACAGAGTAAATCAGATCATTCCTCGGCACCACATCATTTCCATGTATTTAAACTAAATGTCCTGTTTTCCTCTGGAGCCACGTTCACGCTTGCACATAAGCTCTCCTGCTCTCGCCCGAAAGTCACATGACCACATTGAATTTTAAATGCCTGAGTTAATGGACGTGTGTGAAGCCACAGGAACAGAAAAGAGACATATTTTCTGTTTTTTCCTTTGAAGAATGGGCCCTTGATACTTCAGTTGGATTTGGCTGCAAGGCTGTTTGCACCTGAAACTACAGAGGTGATCAGTGGAATCGAGCACTTTCCTCTGTCCACCATCTGCTGACTGGTGAGTACAAAATAAGTGAATTTTTATTTTTGTGTGAACTGCCCCTTTAATTAGCCAGAGTGCTCCTGTATTTTAAATGTTTGCCCTTGCCTCCTCTTCTTCTTTATGTCCTGCTCAGCGTCTCTGTTGGGTTATAAAACCGGTAACAAGCTTCCTCTTAATGCCACTATGCCATTTCACGTTTCAATTTGGTGATTAGACATGCGTTTGGAGCGGTTTTTATGGAACATGATTTATCGTTCCGGCGAGTGTTTAAAACATCTGCACTGAGGTGTTGGGTTCATTAAATGAGCTGATATGGATTCAGAGCCTCTAAGACTCTAATTCACCAAAGAGCTGAGGAAATGAAGAATGAAGGTGACCTAAATGCAGCCAAACTCCTCTGTCCTAATTTTAGTTTCTCAGGGGACGAACCCGAAAGAGGATAAACCTGCTCATTTAGAAAAATTCTAAAAATTCAAAAAGAAGCTTGACTTAAAACAAAGCTGATCAAGCTAATCAACACTCTCAGTCCTGCACATTCAAATTCAAGGGCCAAACAATTAGAACATCTAAAAACAATTACATTTAAGCATTGTATTTGTTCATCTTTGCCTCCTGATCTAGTTGAAATTCTTGTTTTTAATGATTCATCATCTGATTAGATAACCATGAAGATTTGTTTGTCAGGGAACTTACTCCCAAATATTTCAAACTCCACTGTGCAGAACAAATCATAAAAAGTATATTTTGGCTGCAGTTTAGTTTAACTTGATTATTTCTCGTTTCTCCCAGAACTATAATGTGTCTTATTTAGAATAAGGTCATAATCAGAATAATGGATTCAATAATGTCAATATGTTGTCTTGGTTTCTTCTTCTCAGATTCATAGCTTCATGTTGACTTCAAGTAAAATTACCCTGAAAAATATTCAATTTACAGATTTACAGATTATTATTACTATTATTATTATTAATAATAATAATAATAATCATCATCATCACTTTATTAAAAGCTAATCTTTACTCAAAGAGACCTTGTGCTAATCTGTTAATTGGATAAATAATAATGGTGTGAATTCATGGGTCTTAGTGATGTCACTGTTCCCAGGCGAGCTGCAACATATGTGAGCCTTTCCCTTCTTTTATTTCCATTTCATGAAACTTCAGCAGATTTTGATTTTTTTTTTTAACAATGCCTCTTTGTAAACCCTGTTAAAGCTCAGGCTGCACTGTCCTCGCCGTGACGTTGGGAGCTGCTCTCAAACACATCTGTTAATTTCAACAATGCACTGTCTTCACATGCGCATTTTAAATCCCCCCCGCGCCCTTTGACACACATACAGAGCTTAAAGCCACGGAGAATTTGGAGCCATGTGCTGTCCCCTATACAACATTAAAACAGACAAACATCCCAGTAAAGAGAGAGAGGGAGAGGGAGGGAGAGAGAGAGAGATGTTGGAAAGGAAGGAAGGATGGAGGAGGAGGGGGAGTCTTTCGGTGGGTGGGACAAATGAGCTAAGCTATAGAAAGGGGGATGCTGCAGCCCCGTCCCCCTCATATCTCACTCCACCCAGCCCTAGAATAAAAACCACCGGTGACGTGCGCGCAGGGAAGCACCCAGCAGTATGTGCGCGCCCACGGGAGGGGCCGACAGAAAATGGCGAGTCTGTGCAAAAGGCAGCAATGCACGGTAGAGAGGCGCGGCTTTCGGCAGGAACTTGACTCTTGGAGGCACAAACTCATTCACTGTGTAGGTAAGCTCGCTTGGCATTGTGTGCGTGCGTGCGTGCGTGTGTGCGGCCGTGGTCCTGGGGGGTCGCCGGTGTTACGCCTGTATTTGTCGGAGAGCGGAGCGCACGGAGCCGGGGCTGCGTAATGTCCACTGTTCCGCCTATAGGCTCCGCGGAGCTGTCACGGTTCTGCTCCGGACGCGTCCACTCAAATCCCCACAACTTTGGGCGCTTGTGACCGTGCGTGTGTGCGGCTGATACACCTGCGCGCACTTGTGTGTGTGTTTGTGTGTGTGTGTCACCTGTGTGCGTGTGGTTTTGTTCGCGTACTCGCCGCTTGTTGGTTTTTACACATTTATTCTATAGCTGTTTATTTATTGTAAGCAGGGCGCGTCACGTGTGCAGATGGAGCCGCGCGTCAGCCAATGGGCTTCCCCGCTATAGGCCGGCCCGTGCCCGTGTGCGCGCCTCCGGGTTGAGGTTTTTTAGGTAGGGGGGAGGGCGGAGCGCGCTCCCAATCTCCAAACATAACGCCCCCCCTCCCCTGCCCTGGAAATCGGCTTTTGGGAGCGCGCATTGCTGCATTGGGGGAAAACGTCACTGGGAATAATTTTGTCTTTTCGCTGGAAGGTGCAGGGTGCAGGGTGGGGGTCGGCGCGCACGGACGCGGCTCACGCTCGCCTGCGACGCGGCCTCAGTACTTGTTGAAGCGTCGCTGCAGGATGCGCAGGCTGAACCCGGGTCCGGTGTGCGCGTGAGGCATCGCGGCGGTTGTGTGATTGTCGTGTTGACAGCACAGAGGTGCGGGTCACTGCGGTGCGTCGCACGTGTCTTTGTCTCGCTGCACAACACTTCAAAACAGTCCTGCTCCACTCCCTCCGCTCCTCATTTGGTTTGATTTTCTCCTTCGTGCACCCCCCCCCCCCCCCCCCCCCCCCCCCCCCCCCCCCCCCCGGTTTGATTTTCTCCTTCGTGCCCCCCCCCCCCCCGCCCTCCACTCCCCACCCTCCTCAAACCACCATATCTGATGTATTTCATTAGCTATTTAATCCGGTTACATCCCCCCGATCCCGATGTTATGGCAAGATTATCGTCCACTCTTCGGCCCTGATCCCTGTAACCTCCCCGGGCTTCCTCGGCTCTCTGCTCGCCTCCTAATCTGGCTTTTATCGGCGCAGCAGCAGCTGAAGATCGGGGTGTTGATGCGGCTCCACATGTTTTTGGCTGCATTTCAGTCCAGATGTTGCGCGTTGACCCGTCACCTACTTAC
This sequence comes from Pseudorhombus dupliciocellatus, assembly GCA_016785235.1. NCBI lineage: Eukaryota > Metazoa > Chordata > Actinopteri > Pleuronectiformes > Paralichthyidae > Pseudorhombus > Pseudorhombus dupliciocellatus. The sequence goes on along the minus strand of JAFBJW010000012.1, from coordinate 1,652,288 downwards.
CCATCCAACCGCCCTTTAATAACTCACGTGGCCTGATTCCCAGTGGGCCACTGGGGCTTTTTAGTAAGAGCCCCTCCTAATGAAGGGATGCAGTGGTAAATTAAAAGGGTGGGTAATCTCTGACCTCCAGTCCTGCAGCTCAGCGTTCAAAGACAGAAGGAATCTCAGTCACCAGTGTCAACAGAAGGCGTCTCCTCCCTTCCTCCTGTTTCATCTCTGGATGTGGGATTTCATTTCAGATCAGATATATCTTCACTCAACATCAGTTTGAAATTGGTGAATGCAGTATTTTTTTAAAATCCTCTGAAAAAGGGATTCGACCAGCAGGTGTCAAGTTGGACATCAGCCTGCCATCACATTCCAGTCCAGAGCCAGATGTTAGTGGATGGAATGTGAAGATCCAGTCGGGGTTCTCTCTCACGGCAGTGATGGAAACAAGTTGAAGAGCCAAATATTCCTGTTCTCTTTTATTTTGATAGTCCAGACCCTGAAGCTGTTACAGTCTGACACTGTACTTGAGTAGCCATCGTGTACTTCTGTGTATTTTTCTCTGCGTATCATGAAATGATAATGACGTTTCTGGGGAAAACAGAAAGTCAAACTCCTACTCTCCATGGCAATTGCCTGTTTATTGGTTGATCTGATGTTGGAGTATGAGACGTATGAGACGTGTCCTGCTTTTGTTTACACTCATTCACTAATTGATACTGTTTGTAATGATTCACTGGGTTTGAGGTAAAAACAGCAGAGGCTCTAAGTTTAATACAGGGGGGGGGGGGTCTGCTGCCGAGCACCTTTGATGGGACCATGTTATTCAGATACCTCAGTGAGACTCAGTGTCCCCTGAGAGACGGCATAATGATACTGCCGTCAAAAGAGATACCATAAGGATGATAAACACAGCATATTCCTGCTATTGTGCTGCTTGAATCTTTGTAGTAATATCACAATGTCACCACAGGGGATACAAGTACCACCAAACACAATAATGATCTCAAGGTTGGATGTTCCAGCTGAGATGGCTCTGTGTGTGTGTGTGTGTGTGTGTGTGTGTTTGTGTAGTCGATGCAGGCTGGGTCCTTAGTTCAACATATTTCTTCTTCTCCCCTTGTTGACGTTCATGTTCACAATGCGTGACGGGTTTTAGGGCCGAGCGCGGCGGCGGTTATCAGCACTCAGATTGAAGTCTGTTTGTTCGTGAGAGAAACTGGAGGGAGTTCGTCTTCTGACCACCAGAAGAATTTGACCCCCACCACCACCACCACCTTTAAAATACTGAGAATCCTTGAGAGGTTTTGCGTCAGCAGCCATCTTATTGACTGGTGGAAAGGTGACAAGGGTTTGTTTTTATGCTTCCATTTTAAAGCGTAAAACTATTTTTACTGGAGAACGTTGGACATGGTGGAATGACTTGTTGTTTTTATGAAGTGGAATATAAGCACAAGGTTAAATTGAAACATAGGATTTGAGCATTGACGGAACAATGGAAACAATGGAAAAAGAGATTACCAAACATTCCTTAAATTCAGTCAAGCTGCACTTAATTGCACGTATATGAACAATATATGTATATATTTTAAATATTAGTCCTTTAAACATTCCAAATGGTTTTCATTAAGATCCCTGCGTCATTCCTTTAGAAATTCAGAGACTGGGGTCCTTTAATCGATTCCTCTCTTGTAAAGTTATGGAGTTATTTTCTTGGCCGCTCAACTCTTCCTTCGTCCACGTTTCAAGAAATCAAACCAGCGGGTATTTCAAACACACAACAATAAACACGACCTCCTTTGTGAAGGTTGTGTTCCTACGGCCTGAAATTTAAGCCCCACCATTCTTCTCGAGTCCCATTTGGAACCGTCAGCAAGGATCGTGTCGGAGGTGTCTGGTTTAAGAAGGTCAGGAAACAAAGGTGGACGTCTTACAGTTTTATTAAAGCTCGTGCAGATGTACACGGACGCAGCACATCTACAAAGCCGGCCCCATCTTCTTGGCCCGTGCTGTACTGGTAATAAAGTAGGGCCTATATGCCATAGAAAGGTTAACATTATTAGTTGGTAGCAATTATAGCCCAACTGCTGATTCCTCTGGCACATATCCTGGGTAAGAGAGTGCAGCTAATTTGATTGCTGAAAGGTTGTGGCAGTGCTGCGGAGAACCAGCCTGTGCTGGAGAGAGGGAGGCGTGAGTCTGAGCAGCAGATTGCCTTTCTACCTCCAACTTTCCTCGCAGGCGGGTCCGTTTCCCGACGCGGCCGTAACGCCACAGGTTGAGTCAGCTGGCGAAGTGACAGTGTGGGTCCTCGCAGTGATCGAATCTTCTGTGTGGGAGAGTCAGTGACCGGTGTCCATGAGGAGGGTTTGAGCTCCAGGATCTGATCCACCGAGCAGTTTCCGTGTCACTGAAGCATCTGTGAGCAAAGATGTTGTTTAACATTGAGCCCCACGCGGGGACTTGTGTCTTCTACTGATGTGCAAAATGAAAGCCCCTGAAAGTTTTTAATTACTGAAGCAAAAATCTGCAGCTACATATCAACTCATCTACAAATACCGATTTGATGAAAAAAAAATCCCATCTAAGCATTAAGGACCTCCACTGGGTTTGATCTCAAACTTTTAAGTCAGTTCTTTGGTGTGGTGTCTGAAGCTGAAGTTTGTTTTTGAGATAAAGTTTGAGAGAAAAGTGTCATGTATGTTTCCCAGAGTCCAAATCGTTGTCACCTTTTGATCAAATTATTAAAAACTTAAAGTCAACCAATATTTGAAATAATTGAAATGACCAATAGTTTAGTTGGCAGCTGATTCTGGTTTATCTTACATTCCGAGTTGAACCACGCGGATTTGGCGCAAGAGTTTAAACCGGCAAATCTCTCCGCTGATGATTTGAAGTCAAACCAGGAAGTTTGTCCCTTCTGCTGCACAGTGTCATTAAACCAACAGATCTTTCCTTATTTCTGTTTATGTGTCCATCGATCTATTTATCTCTCCATCCACTGCATCCATTACCCACAGTACTCTGAGTCAAATCCTCGTCTCCCCCGCCCCCCCATTCCCAGCTTTTACTTCAGTAATGGACAGATGGACGCCCCCAGAGATTATTTGAAGTCAAACCAGGAAGTTTGTCCCTTCTGCTGCACAGTGTCATTAAACCAACAGATCTTTCCTTATTTCTGTTTATGTGTCCATCGATCTATTTATCTCTCCATCCACTGCATCCATTACCCACAGTACTCTGAGTCAAATCCTTGTCTCCCCCCCCCCCCCCCCCCCATTCCCAGCTTTTACTTCAGTAATGGACAGATGGACGCCCCCAGAGATTTGCCTTCTACTTTCACATCTTGCTAATTCCTTTCATGGGCTTTTTGAAAAGGGAAACAAAACATGGCACATTTATCTGGAGCTGCTGGAGAGAGTGGCAGCGATCCACCCATTGGACCAGACCGGGTGCCAACGCTGTAAATCTACGAGCCGTCTTCATTACACATTCATGCTCACACACACCCCCCCCTCCTCCACGGTAATGTGTGTGTGTGTGTGCAGCTATCTCAGGGGCGGATCCATGCCAACCAGGAGCCCCGTGGGAGGAGGGCTGCCCTCTTCAGGGTGGGGAGGTTCGACTGCAATCTGTGGAAAAGCAAAATACACCACTGGCACCGAGTGCATATCGACAGAAGGTGTGTGTGCGCATGTGTGTGTGAGCCATTATTTATCCAGAGAACGTCCAACGACCGGCGTGCTCTTTTCCAGCGCTGTCCTGCCTCATGTTCAAACGCACATTTATCTGAACTGCCAGGAGGATTCAAACCGCCGTTGTTCTGGTTGTGCGCCCGCCGCTTTCATCCAGCGGGCCTGAATTTGTTTGAGTAGAAAAGAAAAACCCGTTTCATCTTGTTTTTGCAGGCAGCGGAGAAAGTAGGGAAATGTTTCAGGAAATAATGTCGAGGGTGACAGCTTTTAAAGAACAAACTAGTTTTGAGTCTCGGGAGACGACGCAGGCGGCTGCGTTTCTAAAAAAGTCTTTTTTTTGTGAGCTTGTTTTTTACTTTTCAGATGAAGTCACTTCACTGACTGTTTTCTATTATTTGATTTCATTTTGTCAGCGTGTTTTCTTCCCCCGGGAGTTGTTGTGTCAAAACTGTAACAGGAGATTTTTGAGGCTCGTCGTGAAGAGTCTGAAGAGAGATGAGATGTTGGTTGTTAGCGTCAGAAGTGGAGCTGACACGTTTTGAAGAATCAGAAGGAGCTGCTGCGACTTTCTGATTCACGGCTTTTTGTACTAAACTTAAATCTCTCGTCTTGATTTGTTTTGTTAGAGGTGAGAACTTAAATTATATGTGAGTTAATCAGTGGGTTAAAGCAAAACGTGTCACTTAATCTAGCTTTTTCAAGTTTACTGATAACTTCTGAACCCGATGATCAGTTAGTGAATCAAGAATTTGATCAGCATTGAAAATGCCTGCAGTGAAGGTGGCAACGTAGCAAACATCCTGACCTGAGATAATCTAACCAGTAAATCAGAATAACCACTGAGAGAGACGAAGTCAGTGATTTACGGGCTGATAACGGACTGAAGGAATGTCGCGTTCTTCACTCTGTGTGTTTCTCGTGTCAAATCTCTCTCAGAGGCCTAACTTTTTTTTTTGTCAAACTTTAAAGTCCAGTATGTAAGATGTAGGTGAAAGGGATTTATTGCCAGAAATATCTAGAATAAAACGTATGATGCTTTCAGTTAATTTCATCAGTTGAAGAAGCTGTAGTTTTATTCACCCTTAATAAGTTTGAAGTTTTTACGATGCCTGAAGTTCACCACTTCACTACTTTTTTTATGTCTGGAGGGGGAAGGGGGGGTGAGGGGTGTTCTGCACACTGTACCTTTAAGAACACAAATGAAATGACAGAAGTAAATCGGTGGAGAAATCACTTTTTTTTCTTTAATCTGTTCAGTTTGGGTTCAGATACCTGTGATGAGGGGATCTGCTTTTAGATTCAACACTCTCTCTGTCGTCTCTCAACTTCAGGCAGAGACCAAAGTCCTCTGTTTCCTTAAACTCAACTTTGTACACACACACACACACACCCTGACTCAACCCAAATTTTATGTAAGTGTTCTATTGTGTGTGTGTGTGTGTGTGAGAGAGAGAGTTCCTTTGGTTATGTGAGCTACCTGACCTTCTTGGTACAGTTCTTTGGACACTGCCATGTGGGCGTGCACACGCACACACACACACACACACACATGCACTGCTAGTGAGAGGTGCTTTAGAGCAGCAGGAATGTTTACCCGGACCCGCCTTCAGTGAATTCCTCCTGCTTCTTCAATAATAGCTCCTTTTGTGCAGAAGGTCATATTTGAGCAATTTGCTTTTCAGAGCATTCGATCAATAGCATAGATGACCCTGAGTGTGTATGTGTGTGTGTGTCGAGATTCAGAACCTTTTTTGTCAAAGATGTCTTCCTCAGCGTGAGGATAATGAGACGCAGGCTAACACCTTGTTATTTTAATCAGGAAGTTCTGAAGTCCCTGAGAAATCAGTATTAATGGAAGTAAAGCAAAAGTTTGAGCCATCCACAGAGTCATTAACAATTAATTGATACTAAGTGGCACCTCAGTGTTCCCGAACTAGAGGAAGCGGCTAATGAGATAATAATAGGGCTGAACAGTCGGTTAAGCAGTGTTAAGCTGTCATGGTTCAGAGTTAAAGGGACAGTCCGCGGGCATCTGCGGCGTCTGTTCCGAATCATTTGAGGAATAATCTGCAGTTTTGTCATGTAAATAAATGTCTCGTTGAAATGAGATCCAGCTCCTCAGACGGCAGCGTCTTACTCAGGGCTGAGTTTATGATTTGTGAGAATGGGCTTTAGAAGAATAAGACTTGACTGGGCATCATGTGATTTATTGTTTGTATCGGAGCACTGGGGTTTTCTAAAGGAGCAAATAGCAGCCCAAGTTTTTAACAATTTCAGTTCAGCTAATGAGAAGAGAAAACAACACGACACGTGAGCTGCAAGTTTACAGAAGACTCTGAACAACAGATTAAACGCATAATGAAGGTAATTAATTAACAGATACTAGCACAAATACAAAAGGTGATAAAGTGTGTGTGTTTGCTGAGCAGTGCTACTCTAATGAGAGTTTTGCTGTGCTGCTGTTTAATTGGGGTGTTTAATCTGTGTGTGTTTGTTTAAAAGCTTCTGCACCCACTGGGCATGGCAGCGTGCCCACAGGTGCACCCTGGGAAATGTGAAGGGAGTGAACGAGCAAGAGGGGGCAGTGGAGAGGAGAGGGAGCAGGTGAGACGGGGGTGGGGGGTGTGATGGGTGAGGTGATGTTGCTTTTGTGCAACAAGCCCTGCGAGGACACATGACAGATGAGGTTTGCACAACAAATGACACGGAAACAAAAAGCAATTATTTGCAATTCAAAGTCTGAATGGGACTTCATTATGATTTGGCCTTGGACATGAGATTGCTCACGGTGAAGCAGGTAAACCCTCCGCACACGCACACACACACACACACACACACGCTGTGCTTTCAATTATGCAGCCAATTAAAGCTTTTACATCAGAATGAAAATGAGTCCGAGCAGAAAAATCTCTCTGGAGACGAATTGAGTGGAAAACAACAAAATTGTTGCTGAAGATGTTGTTACACAAACATCAAGACGAGAACTTCTCCAAACTAAAAATGAATTGACTGGCTGAATATTCTGAAAAACGAGAACGTTCATTTCTCATGCAATAAATGAAGGCTTGGTTCATGATCAGTCTGAAAACGTTAGATAAAAGAAAGAAAGAAACAAACAAACCAGAACATCAATTAACCTTCGTGGAGCCTTTCCCAAGATCTTTTAGAAACCTTTAAACGTTAAAATGAAACCACAAAACGTTCCTGAAATGTTCTGGAGTGGCACATTGTGAAAACACAAATATCCAGAGTCAGTTTTGTGGAATTTTCCTCCCCCTTACAACAAATGTTTGTCGCATTGTTGTCGACACAAAAGAAGACAGAGTCAGTGGCTGTGAATGAAAACACTGATATGTCCGCAGTCCGCATTTAAACTTCATGTCCCGCCTCCTGCTGCTCTACAGGCTCCGCCCCCCCCTCCCCCGCCACACGCTCCCGTTGTTGTGACCGAACCCGGAACAAATCATGTGACCTCCTGCCTCTGGCCTCAAATCTCCCACTGGAGGAACAGTCACAGTTCTATGTTCTAGTCCCAAACCCAGTGGGAGTTATTAACACGTGACGTGACTGGGACTCGGTGACCCTGCGGACACAGAGGTCACCGGTGTGATCTCCTGTGGAGGGAGGTGTGTGTGTGAAGCACTTCCTGCTCCTGCACTCCGGAGAAGGAAATCCTCTGAGCGTTTTGGTTCTAGAAAAATGGGTGTGACAGGACCGGTGGAGGAGAGGAAGGTGGAATCTGACCCCTGTGCTCACTCAGTGTCTTCTTCTCCTCCGGTGTGTGTTGGTCTTTCTCTGACACAGCTCCAACCTGTCCTCAGTGTTCCATCCATGCCTCCTTTTGTGTCTGTGGCTATTTACGCAGCGGCGATGTCGGTGCTGTTGGAAACACAGTGGTCTTTGTGAGGAGCAGAGGATTGTAGTGACGCTCTCTGAAGCTGCTGGGTGATTTGGGGTCTGACGGACACACAGAGTGGCAGTCAGGGCCGGCGTGCCTCGTACAGGCCACCGTCTGTTCGGAGCGAATCGCACAGGCATGATGATCCACACATTAGTTGGCTCTTAAGATATTTTTTTATTTTTTTTATCAGAGCAAACATTGTTTATTCTCTGAAATTCTCAGGATCTATTCATTTGAATGAAATGAGATTTTACAGTTTATGGTTGAAATCAAACCTCAGTGACAGGAGTTTGTCATGAGGGTTTGATTACATTACATTATTTAGAAATATAAATATCTAAATACATTGGATGCAGAATCACATGATGTGATTAAACACATTTAAAACCCAAAGGAAAGGAAGACAACCCCAAATCAAAAATAGAACTTTAAAGCCTAAAAAGACTCGCCTCCATTGTGATTGTGTGTGTTGTTGTGCTTGAAGTTAGTGCACACCATGTTGTTTTTAAACCTGGGAAACTAAGGTAAATAATTTCATCAGACGTATGATCCTAAACATTTTTAACTTCCTCCAGAAAAAGGAAGAGCAAGAAGCTTCACCTCTCACCATTTGGTCCTGAAGTTTCCCTTCTCTGTCTGGCATCGATTCTGTTGCCTCCACGAAATTGGGCAAACAAAGGAAGGTGCTCGAGCTTCGTTTCCTGGAGACATGAGATCCAGAGACGAGCAGACGCGATTTTTTTTTCTCCCAGACTGGAGTCGTTTCTTCAGTGCCGCCCACAACCGGCCTTCACTCCCACCTCTCCAGCCATTTCTGTTTCTTTGTCTGCTCGTCTGTTTTTCATTGTCCCTGCAGACCTTCTGCACATGGAGGTGTGCAGTCACACGCCGCTGTACTTGTTGTGCTGGGTTCATTGTTCTGTTCTCGCGTTTCATTATCTGCTGCCGTCTGAAGAATGAGTTTGGGGGAGGTAGGATCTGGCAGCAAAGATTTCTGGGGGAGAGGTGGTGGAACGTGAAATGCCCCCGGACCTCCCTGAAGTTCTGCACTTGAATATAGACACTTCACAGAAACTGTTGATTCTCAGCTTCAGCCCGGTGCTGATCGCAGGTCTGTTTCTGTGTTTGTTACCGAACAGCAGTGGAAAAAAATGCATCGCTTTGTACTCGACTCTGATTGGATTGTAGACGGCGTGGGTGTGTTGCCAGTTGTGTGTGTGTGTGTTTGTGGGGTGGGGGGGGGGGGGGGGGGGGGGGGGGGGGGGGGGGGGGGGGGGTAGTGGTCTTTCTATTTGAATGGAGAAGATGAGTTATGTTTCATGGGGTTGCCATGGTAACGTCATGATGGTATCACTCCCAGCATCAGCACCTTCAAGCGCACTCCATAGTACTACAGTACATAAGAACTTCACACTAGTCTGGTCTTCTGGTCTGAGGAACACACCTGATATTATTATTATTGTGGTTATTATTTTTATTATTATTATTATTCGTAGTAGTAGCATTATTAGAACAGTTGGTTCCTGTGTTTTATAAATTTGAGAACCTCAAATCTGTGCTAGAATCTGTGATCACACGTAGCCATCTCCTGCTCGATCAGTGCGTCCTGTAAATCCTCAGGTTTTTCTTCTATCATTTCCATCGGGGTAATTCCTTCGGTGGTCACAAGTCATCGCATCGTGGGGCTCTGGTTCAAAGGCGTTAGTGCTGGACAACAAACCTGCAGAGAATTTACGGTTCCACGGCGCAGTGGGACAGTAAAGTTTAATTTAATGCACCTTCATGCTCCCAGGCCCTCGCATCTGGCTTTTACTCAGAGCTGAAGACACACACACACACACACACTGTAGACTCGGGGCTGGCTGGGATAAGTGGAGGTGACAGGGCCAGCTGTGCTGTGTGAGGGCCGGGCCGGCCGGCAGAGCTGGGGGGGGGGCCCTGGGCTCCACAGTGTGTGACCGTGTCACCCTCAGTTAGGTGTCAAGCCAGGCTACACACACACGCACACACACACTAATAAAAGTGAAGGTCAGACAACAAACGCCGCCCTGATGCTGCCGTCACTCTCGTCCCTGCCAGGAGAAATGTCAGTTGTATTTTTATCTCCATCCTGTCCATCTTCTCATCCCTCTCTCCTTCTCCTTTTTATTTTATTTCTCCCGATTCAAGCTCCCCTTGTTTTTCCGGAATCAATTTCCTCTCCTCTTCCTATATTTTCATTGAATTTCAGACAGTTTGCTGTTTTTCCTCCTCCTCGCTTTTCTTCTCATCCTCCCCACTTTCAGGCCCTCGTCATCCATCCGCTCTTGTTATTTCCCATCTCATCGCTCTGTCTTTCTTCTCGCATCCACATTCTCCATCTCAACCTCAATCTCAACTCCATCCTTTGTGACGTTTTATAAAGATTATGTCACGCAGCGTCTCTGTAGCGTCTTCACTTTCAGAAGCAGCAGTAAAGGAATCAATCAGCCTTTCAGCATCGCGCTCCATAATATCCTCATTTATTTCTGCCGGGCTGCACTTACAGTATATTCCGCAACTTTTAAAAATTCTGGTGTCTGTTCTAACACCTACCTTCGTTGCAGCTGCACACGTTTTCGTCACAGCCTTAATTGAGGCGTAGGCAGGTTGGATTTTTTTTTTTCTTCTCTGCCGGTGTTCAGTTTAAACGCATCGGTGTTGATTTCTTCTTTCTTCTCACGAGTATTATGTCTTCTTTCACTTCAAGACAGATGTCGTGTCGCTGAGGTTGAATCCTGTGCTTTATAGATATTTTGAAATTGTTCAACTCTGCAGAGATGCACAATAGGGTATTAAAAAAAAAAAAATCAAAGTGCAATTTCTGTGCATTCAATATTCCAACCAGGAGATAAATTGTGACCCACGTGCATTAAGTGTTTCAAAGTAATTGCTTTCTCAACGCTTCAGAAGCTACTGAGGATGATTTTGGTTTTTGAGTGTGTGACAGGAAGCAGATGCGACCCTGACTGGTTGTTGCTCTGCACGGCTTCCTCAAAAAGCTGCGTAAAACACTTTCCTCCACGCTCGATTAACACGGCCGGCTCAGGCCATTTGGAGATTTCAGCTGCCTGGTGTTGCAGTTTGGACCCAACAATGAGAGCTCTGTGTGAGAGCTGAAACCCATAGTAATGAATGTAAGGGTCAAAACCAGAGGGTTTCAAATTCCTATCAAAGGAACTGAGATGGTGAAAATGTGAAGAGAGGCCTGCGGTTGGCTGGTCAGGTGGGTGGGGTTATATTTGGCTGGAGGTAAAAGTCAGCGAAGGGCGACTTGGACAGCGGAGTTGAAGCTCTCGTAGCTGAAAGTCTGCTCGGCGCTGACATTTCCAAACGACGCTGGAAAGTCTTCGGCCCGTCCCGCGTTGCCTCACGTCAGTCGGACAGGAACCTGAGGAGTGACGACTTCCAAGAAGCACTGCGGTGAGAATCGTCCAATCACTGAGCTTCCAAGTCTGTTTTCTGTGCAGCAGCTTTATTTCTTCACTTGTCAAACTTGACAAAAATAAAGTTTGGCTGCGACAATTAGCTTATCATCATTAATCGGTTAAAATAAATTTCCCACAGGGACCAAGGCAAAAAATGTTCAAACTGCTTTTTTAATCTAAAACCAAAGAGAATCCATTTACTGTGGCACAAAGAAAGAAAAGCTTGTTTCGGCTTGATGGTTTTATTCTTATTTCACAAAAGAATATTTATCTCAGTCTAGGTTTATGAAGAACGTACAGCATACAGTACCAACGAGTGGGAATCAAAGCCGCTTTAAGAAATGATTCGTCGTTCGATTCTCACCCGTGAACCACTGAGCTGACGTCACGAGGTGTTTGTGTTCAACAGTGAATGTAAAAGTCATCGGATCTGTAATAGAGGCGGTATGAACTGAAGGGAGCTTTGCTGAGATTCATGAGACCGGCCCTGACGTTGGGTGACGAGGTTCACGGAGTTCAGGTCACAGCTCTGTGAGGCTCCGTCAGTTTTAAAAGCAGCTTCTCTCTGACTCAGTTCATCTCAGCAGACGTTGGTAGACAACAGAATAGTACAACGTACTCAGAAGAACATCTAATATTTGAGACTGGAAATTATGAGCTATATTAAATTGTCTGCAGCAGTGATGAGATCTGGTTTAGATCCAATAACCATAAATCAGGAGGTTAATTTTTAGCTGGTCACATGCGCTCGTCTGGTTGTTCTCTGATCTAATGGACCTCGATCTGTGCAGAAACAACATTATTATGTTAAAATGGCAAAGAAAGTGATTGTTTGTCATTGAAACCTTAACCTTTCCCTCCATGATCCTCAAACTAAATTAATGAACGTACATATTTGGGGACAGGGGCGTCCACATACTTCGGGCCGATGATTCTCCTCTCTCCTTATTCTACGTTCAGATTGGGTTTGTTCATTTCTTTTTCAGAACATACAAAAAATGGGAAGTCATTTTCTTTCTCAAGTGTGTGAAGCGAAGCCACAATTATTCTCCTGGCGTGGCTCTAATCCCTCGTATTTTTTGCCTCCTTATTTCAGAAAGTTGCATGAAACACGTTTCTCCACGGCAGCCCGCAGCAGTTTGGACTTTTTGTCTTCCGGCGCTGCCACAACAATGAGCACACTGTGCTCGCATAGATCAGTGTAAGAGATCAGAACCACAAGGACGAGCTCGTGTGAATCAGAGAAAAGAAAGCACTCTCCAAACAGAAACTGGCATTGTTAGCGGGCTCACATTTGTAACCATAACTTGTCTGATACAGTAGAACTGAATAAATGTCATTAAACCACGGCCACAGAACATACTTGAGTTTTATTCTATTATACATCACATTTTCTCTTGTTTTCCTCCCTTGTTTTTGGCCTCGATGATGTGTCACTCCTTCTCTCTGCTGGTTTGTTGTTTGTGTGTCCGTCTTTTGAAAATGACGCCACCTCATGCTCCATGGTGGATGCCTGTGAACAGAGCTGCTATGTTTTGGACTTGTCCGTCCGATTTCAAGTGGAACTGAACGATTGATTGATCAAATGATTTATTTTTGATAGCACCGTGGTTACAAGGTACTTTCTCCTCATAATAAAATAGTTTTCTGTTCCTCTTCAGTTTCTGCAGCCTCATCGTGAGAGGAGGTTTATCAGTTTCACAGCTCCCCGGTTTTGGATTTGGTTAATGAGTCCTGAACATTTTGTGAACTAAGGTGTGTTGCGGCTCTTTGGACTGCTCCACCTTTGGACCGTGAGGACAAATCGGGCACGAGCTGGTTTAGGGAACAGTTCAAGGACAGTGACGGCTGTAAACTCAGAGACAGGGGCTACTTCGTGTGTGTGTGTTTCTGTGGGACGTAGACGGAGCTCCTTCTTTCATATTGGTAAAATAATTTAATGTTAATGTGTCAATGCAACCCCAGACCTTCGCTCTCTCTCTTTCACACACACACACTCAAACATACTCACTGGCAAACTAAGATAAGAGAGAACATCAGACCTTTGATTTGCAAAATGGGAAATATTTATGACCACTTGTTAAAGGTACAGTAGACACAGGTGTGTGTGTGTGTGTGTGTGTGTGTTCTGTTCAGAATGATGTTTATGAGCATGTTGTGGTTAGACAATTATTTATGAAGGTTAAGATATAGAGAATGCATTGTGCCTGTAAATGTCCTCACCTCTATAGAAATACCAACGTGTCCGTGAGTGAATGTGAAGTAAGATGACTTACTTGTGTGTGTGTGTGTGTGTGTGTGTGTGCGTGTGTCACATGGCCTTCACTTTTTAAAGTCACTGCAGCACTTAGCTTCAGCTCCAACATGGCTTCAGATCGGAAGTTCTAAACATGGGCAACTACTTTAATGCTCTGTGTATGTGTGTGTGTGTGTGTGTGTGTGTGTGTGTGTGTACAGGTGAGTTTTCTTCTCTCTGTGTCTCTCAGCTTCTGAGCCTCAGAGCAGAATAACAACTGGTGCCAGGTTTGTTTCCGCGATGTTCTGTGACAGCAGCTGCTAGAAAAAGCTAATTTGGAATAAAAAGTCGATCAAATAAAATAAGTGAGTTAAAAATCTGATTCAATTGATTGAAAACCTCTTTCAGTTTTTACAGCAACTGTTTTTACTTTCTCTTCAGTGGCCAAGACAAATGTTTAGTGAACTCATCAGAAATCCTTAATTTTGTTTTGCAATTCAATTCCTTGAGGTTTTAATACAGGATGATTTACAGTTCCTATTTTTCAGAAACATTCCTCTCCATTAAAGAATCTGCGCCCTCGTTCCACATCGTTGTCATTGACAAGCTGATATTGTTATGTTGGGTAATGCCCCTCATATCTCATGTGCTCCACAGAACAGCTAATGACTTTACAGCTTTAATTGTGCATCAGTCTCTGAGACACATGGACGTCCGTGTGTCCTGAGAACAGATTGATGCTTTTGTTCTGCGTGCTGATCTCGACTCGGCCATGTGACGCACCGAGGAACAAAAAAACACACTTATTTCCACGCTCCAGATTTAAACCATCTGAGAACGCCCCGAGAGGGGGAGGAGCAGTTCAATCAGTCAGATGAACTGAAGGTTGAATTATGGGAAGTAAAGTTGTTCCCAGTGTTTTCGGCCCGCTTGTGTGACAGCAGGATGACCAGTGTGCTCTGCTATGGTCACACTGTTATATGACCTGACAGCTCTAAAGTGAGGCCAAATCATCTGGATCGCCCCCTGGTGGCAGATGGGACGCTGGCGTTGACTACATTGTTCATAGTCCTTATCACAGCAACAGTTGGGACAGCGTTTCTGACCAGTTTAGTTTTAATTAGTCACTCGATGAGTGTTCCTCGCTTACCGAGCTGTGCAGAGCGCTCGGGAAGCATTTCTTTCAATGGGAGTAATTGCCTCTGCACTGAGGATGCTCCGCTGCCGTGTTGGTGTGGTTTGAAGAACAATAAAGAGCGGCGCATGAAGAGAAGCTATTGCCCGATGCACTGAGAAAAGAGGGTCACACAACCATTCACAAGTCATACGAGCACAAAGTGTTGGGTTGCGTAAAGGCCACTTATGAAGCACCCAACGTCACAGTAACAAATATTTTCACATCTTTTAACGACGACTTATACCGGGGCCGTGTGTCGATCTGTCGTCCACTCGATGTGTAAGAATGTAAGACTGAAACGTTCATGGCGAGAAATCAGCATAAAAACAAAGGCAGTAATGAGGCGATCCACGGTTCATCATGGATTGTGTAAAGAGGTCATAGAAGACATTAGCCAGCTCCTAATTATAACGAGGACAATCATTTGTGTGTGTGTGTGTGTGTTTTTAGGGGATTTTCTGCATCTTTCCCATATGTTGAGCCCTGCCTGTCTGTGAATCGCTTCCTTTGTTCGTCAAAATATAAGCAGCACAACTTCTTGTGAAAATCATATGATAACAGGAAGTCCCCCCTTCCATCACCCCACTTACATATAGAATGCAAACACACACACACACACACACACACACACCATAAGTCCAAAAATATGTCGTTGTTCAGCTCTGGGCCTCCTGACCTCGTTAACTCACCCAGATTTGAAGCAGTCGTCACATCTGGCTGCCGTTGTTCAGACCCAAAGATGTTACAGGATCACTGAGGCTTCTTTTATTCCATATATACATATTTATAGAACAGAATCTTTCCGATCCCAGACAAACAAATTGGTATCTACTTTTATGTTTGTGCATTTGAACTGTAAAATTTCACCGAATAAACAATTCTGTAATTATAAGAATTCATGCAAAATGAAGAAGAAGAATGTACATGTTGGTACATCGAGTTTAAATTAGAGCAGATTTAATTCTTCTAGTTCAGTGGATCCAGAGGTCAGAGGTGGTTAAACTCTGAACAACAAACTACTGTTTCACAAAGAATTACTGTTACTGTTAAATAATCGAATACAAATTCAAATTAATGCAGATAAAGTTTTACTCTTATCCACTGACACTTCTCTGGGTTTGTGCTGCTTCTCCAGCACGATGCGAAACATACATTCAGATAATCTGGATAGTGACCATCTTCCTCCAATGACTTCTTCGTAAGGCTGGATGGTTTATTGATCCACAGAAAAATTAAGATGGAGGAGGTGCGGTTTATGGCCTGTAACGCCGCCCGCCACCAGGGGCGGTCAAGATGCATTTGCTTAACTGATAAAAACATGTCGTCCACCTTTGAATACAGTCTGAATGTGCGTCTGCAGCAATGCAATCAGCATTTGGCAGGTGATTGGCTGTTTAGGTGGAGGGGGCGGAGCATGCGTCACGCACAGCACCCATCTTTAGTGGATACTTGTTTTCTTTAGCGTACAGCGCCGACTTCGCTGCCAGTGACGGCGTCTATCTAGAGAAGGAGAGCTTTAGCTTAGCCAGGTGCGAACGACAGACTGCTTTAATGTACCTGTGTGTGTGTGTGTGTGTGTGTGTCACGTGACTCACAGGTCTCATTTAGTGCACGTATCCTGCACCGCTGTACACACACGCATACATAAATATATCGTTATCGTCAATCAGTCAGTCAGCATGAGGCCCCAGTAAAAGCCTGCACTGTGTGTTTATGGTAAGAGGGGGAGGAGACAGACCGAGCTTCACAGCGTGACGCCCCACCCCCCCGGTCGTTGACGGATCGCCGCTCCATCAGATTCTTTGTGTCTTTTTAAAGAAATAAGACGCCCTCTTCTATTCCGACATGAAACCTGAGAACCATCACAGGGCCGTCGCCATGGCGATGACGCCGGCTCTGCGTTACAGCGAAGCACTTAAGGTATACCGTCAAGTGACAGCTCGACATTTCTTCACGTGTGACATTTATGTGTCTCGCCTTGATGTTTCTCAGTCTCCTTTATCGCCGTACTCTAATGATGGTTTTGTCATCGCGTGCCGAAGTTGAAGAGAAACCCAAGAGAAAAGACGTTTTAAGATCTGTTAACTGCGTGGTATAAAGTCACGACTCCGTCGGGGTTGTCCATTAAACAACGCGGCCCTTGCAAACATACGGAGAGGAGAGTTTTCCTCTGATGACATAACGGGGTGGATTCACAAGCTCAGCAACGCCAGGCCAACAGGCATCTTCACTTCAGCAGGATGTCAGGTTTAACTGACTTCAAATGTATTTAAAAAAGCAACGTTTCGATAAAGATCAGTGTGTGGACGAGCCTTTCGGCAGAGGCTGTTGTCAGAGGCAGAACTCAGGAACAATGAGGCACAGGAGGAAAGCGGAGAAATACGTGCGATGTCAGAGAGGAAGACAAACACGGGGGGGAGCAGTGATTCAATGAGGGAATAAAACGAACCAAGATTGTTTTACAGAACAAATGAACTTAAAACTATACATCAAGAAGACCAGGGGATTAGAAGAGGAGGAGAGACTAGAAGGTGTTCAAGGATGGAAACGGAGGAGGGGGAAAGTAATTAAAGAAGCAGAACAGGAAGAAAATTAAGTGGGAATATAGAAAAGGTATTAATGAGACAGAGGAGCATTCAGAGGAGACGTAAAGAGAGTGCAGTGTATGAAGAGAAAAGGAAGAAAAAGAATTAATGAAATGAGGTGTAGAGAGTGACGACTGGAGACGGAAAAAAATACAGAGAATGAAAAACGATTTCCTCCATTTGTGTTTGATTCAGAGGATGTTAGAGTCTCTGTCGTTCCCTCTTTAACGCACACATTAAGTAAACTCCACAATGAGTGTGTGTGTGTCTTTTTTTTTGTCTCATCCAACATTTAAATCTCATAAGGAATTTACCCACGTGCCCCAGCGGGTCAAGAGGAGAGGAGCGGAGCGAGGGGGCCCGGCTAAAGAGGTTTAGTCAAGCTGTCCGTGTTTAAATGCAGCGGAACGCAGCTCAAAAACACCCTGAGCAGCATCTGACTTCAGTGGGCACATGAAGGTTGTGGAGATTTGGACGTTCAGTCGACAGGAAGTCAGGAAGAACGGTGTAAGGGAACAGAAGCCGTAGTCGCTGCTTCTTTTTGACTGCACTTTTGAAGATGTGAAAAATCAACATTCATGCCCCGCCCCTGTAAACCTGTACCGCCCCGAGCAAACATAGGAAGACAGAAACCACTCGACACAAAACGGCGAGTTTGAGTCGGGGCAGCACGTTGGGTGTCACCTGCAGAGTCGCAGAGGACCAGGAGGAGGACACCTGAGCTGCTGCAGAAAGCATCAGGGAAATTACACAAACTCCAAAATAATGAGGCAGCTGTGGCAGAGCGTCCATGAGCCACGGTTTAAACTGTGAACGGGGGACATGGGTGGAGTGACGCGACGGGAACACTTGGCTGTTTGGAGACATTTCATCAGTTCAGTCCTCTGTCGCTCCTCTGGAGTTTGGTGTCAGATCTCAAACTTCTGTAGAGACGTGTTTCAGGTGAACAGTCGTGTATGGAAGCAGAGGTGGGGCGCTTCACATCTGTCCACTCTGCTGTGAAAAAAGAAGAACACATATTTATTCAGTGGTGAGCTCAGAACCTCCAACTCGCCTCTGGCTTTAATCACAGGCATTAAAAGCTTAAAAAAAAATCGCCCTCGCTGCGTTAGGTGGCCGAGGTCCTGCCTGGCACAAATTGGATTTTCTGCTTTCCAGTAGCTCAGCTGTTCACTAAGCATGATGTCACTCCAAATCTCTCTCTCTCTCTCTCTCTCTCTTTCTGAACATTCAGTTCAGTGAAATGTGGGTCAAGTGGGGACCAGATGAGATTGTTCAGCACAGTTACGCAGCCCGATGCTTCTGCTGCGCGGAATCCAAACAAACAGGGTGTGTGTGTGTGTGTGTGTGTGAGAGAATGTCCCAACTCATCAAAGCATTTTGTTTAAATCTTATTAGTCATTAGATTCATGTTCTGAGCTGTTTTGTTTGTTGTCACTAAAGGAAGCTATCTTTCAAATTTTATGGGAAAAGCCTGACAAAAGTGTCAACCCCAAATTTTATGGGAAAAGCCTGACAAAAGTGTCCCCCCCCCCCCCCCCCGCGCTCCTAAGCGAAGACACAGGGACTGTTTCATGTGGTGAAACTGAATTTTCTTGTTTCAGTTCCAGATCTCGGATCGAGTCCTCCTCTTCCTCATTAACTTCACAGGCCGCGTTTGTGTCAGTGCTCAGCTTGTGCATGTGAGATGTCAACATGTGAAATCATGATTTCAAGCCCTGTCTTTAGAGGAGCACACATGTGACCAGAACATGGCTGATTTGAAACTCTGGGACAAATGCGAGTGTTTTAAACCTTCGACGTGTCCGCGGATGTTGGGAAACATTTGGCTGAGTATTCTGACGTTGGTGAAAAGCTTGTCGCCATGTGCCTGGGCCTCACGGGATTCAAACCTGTGACCTCCCGGCTAGAGGATGATCGCTGACCAGCAGCGTGGTCGCACCACCTGCGCCACTTCCAGTCCAGCTCCAAACCACAGCGTATATGTCTTCAGTTGCTCCGCAGGTTTCATCCCGTCTGCTCTCCCAGCTCACACTGCTGATTGGCCTCATAATGATGCTGAAGTTGTAAATGCTGCGGCACACGGCCGACTTCAGCTCAACTAACGAGATTAGAGGTCGTTTGCCTTCCCTCCGAGCCCGGATGTTTCTCATTTGATAGAACGCCTCGTTTGTCGTGGAGGGTTTTTTGTGGTGCAGCGGAGCCATTATTCTTTACTAAAATGCTCATTTCCACCATCAGACCCTCACCTTGCCGCTCGGAGAACTGGATGCTAATCACCAGAGGAGGGCCGGGCTCGGAGATAATGAGGCGCACTGAGGCGTCGGTTTCACACCGCTCTGGTGCTATCGAAGCGATTCAACGTACGATTGTTGACCCTCGTGCCACAAGAACTGTAACTTTACGCCCCCCCCCCCCAAGCTGCTTCCAGCGTGAACCCCCAAAAAATCGCATCACAACGCATCACATGACCGTTAAAATATCACAGGACGAGAGGTTGAAATGACCTGGTGTCAAAGCCAAAAGCTCATGTGCCTTTTAATGAGGAAATGTGCAAATTGTCTGTGATGGCGGCGGCAGCAGCTGGAGGTCACACCGCTAACCTGCGCCTCCTGAAGCCGTTTTCTGACACCAGCTCAACCAAAGATTCAATTTTGCTGCATGTGAACTTTTTTGGAGGATCTCTTGCTGTCGTCTCAAAGACGGGGCAAGAGAAACTGACCTCGGCCATTTTTTGTTCTCTCACACGGCCCCTGTGGTGAATGTCAGGAGCGTAAGTCAAGATTCAAAGTGAGAGCTCTGCAAACGCGGAGCTCGCATGTGTTTCAGAAACATGTTTGTCAGAAGTTTGCTACCGGGTGGGAAAGTTTCCGCAGCGCTGAGAGTCTCTCCTCTTTTGTGAGGACGCTGAATCCTTTTTTTAACAAAGTTTTTTTGTGGATAGTTTTGAACAAATGTCTCCCTCTTGAACTTGCAGCGGTGCCCTAAACTTGTTTTTGTAGAACTGGTTTTTGATGGCCGCCCCTGGAGGCCAACCAACCAATGCCAACCACAAAGAGAGATACAAAGAGAGAGAGGCTCAGGCCCCCAGAGATCGCCTTGTGTCATCCTCTTCAGTTTGAAAGGCTTCAGTTTCCCGTGAATTAAAAATTTCTCCCCTTTAGAAATGACAGTCTTGAGTGCTTGTAGGAGGCCATTGTGTGCTGAAGCGAGATGGTCTCTAAAAGACAAGGTCTCTGTCTCAGTAACAGTTTAAAATCCTTTTCTCCTTCCTCGCCATTCTTTTCTCGCTCAGGTGAAGATATGAATAATTTGTTCTTTTCTGCCTGAAAGGAATGTAAAGGTCAAGAGGTCGACAAGCAAAAGAAATGCTCCCATCTCTCCAGGCATCACAACACTGTCTGCAATTCACTTCATTTCTGATATTGTTGACTCTGTGACATTAATTTTCTATGTTGTGTTTCTCTTCTTCATTCCACCCTCTTTTTTTCCAACCTTGTCGCGATAAAAGACCTATAGAATTGTGTGGAGAGGAACACGCAGGAACCAGAGACCCTTCTTCACGGGTGACGAGGGAAGGACGCGCGTTTTAAATGTTGGGGTCAGACAGCACTTCACAAACGAATACAAATTCACTCGTTTTATTTAAAGGGAGCAGAATGGAGGATCAAGCGGCGAGCTCAATATAAGTTTTCACAGTTATTTAATGTTTTGACCACATGTGACAGGCGGTTCACGTGGCAGAGGTCCTAATGAGGCATTGACCCATTTTTTTTTCCACCGAGGTCTATTCAAGTCGATTGCATTTGATTATTCAAACATTTTCTCCTTTTTGTGACTCCTGCTGCCGAAGTGTAACTGAACGATGCAGCTCCGAGCTGATTTATGCGTCACGCCAGTCACACGCATCTCATATATAGAACTTGTGTGAAGATTCGCTTACTTGCTTTAAACAGTGGCATCAGTTTTTTCAGTTGTACATTAACTGTTGTGACTCACAGCAGCTGCCAGCGTGTAAAAATAGCAGAAAGCGGATCGACGGTATGCACGAGGAACGGAGACACGTTCCATAAGACCTGCTCTTTGCGTCTGTCGCCAGGTAAGGCAGGGGAGTTAAATTGCAGACGCTGCCATTTTGATCCGGGGGCTCTCCGAGGCAGATGGTTTGGAGCTGCAGGTCCAGATGGTGCCGATAAACCTCGACTAACTGCGGCACTGCGGTGGGGGCGTCCAGGAGGAACTTTATGTTGCCCTCCTTTTCACGTTTTCTTTCCAATATTTGGCGTCATTCTCGCACCAGCGCTGAAGCTCCGAAGCAAAGTCACGTGACTCCGCAGGAAGACGAACGGCTGAACAGAGAAGGGATTTGAATTTTTTTTTAAAATCTCCTAATGAGCATAGTGATCTTATCTGGGCTCCACATTCACTGGGAGTTTTGTTTGTTTTGTTCAGGATCAGATTTTGATCTGGTCTCCTCGCTAACGTACGTCTGTCGCATTCATGCGAACATCTCAAGAATGAAAATCTTCACATGGACTCAGCGATGAACCGATTCGATTTTGTTGGTCGAGGGTCAAAGGGTCATGTGACATCATGTTAATGTGAAATCCGTATAATAGGACCTCCCCGGGGGAATATCTTTACATTCAGCACATGGTCATTCAGTAATTTAAATTCTGATTTCTCCAGATGAAGAGTATTTCAGTTCTCACCCGCTGTATTTTCTGTCCAAACTCGACCATGGACTGAGGTTTAGTTCAGGGGGTTGTTCGTTCTCTTCCAGATTAAACCTTGGTGTGTGACAAATGCGTCGACCCACTCCTAGAGTTTGTCTCCGCCACACCTCCGTCAGTTACCACTTTCCCGGGACAGCAATTGGCAGAAAACAGCAGAATACAGAAATTACCACCCCCCCCTCCCCCGACACACGTTCATTTGCACAAACTCCCCCAACTCCGCTTTAATTGTTTTTAATTTGTTTCTCGTTAGCGCTTTCATATTTCTGCTCCGCCTTCCCTCCCAGCTTTCTTCTCCGTCTGAGCGAGAACATGAAAAGGAAAGGATGATAACTGAAGGATGGTGGAGGGGGGAGGGGGGGTGTTGTATTGAAGGCCTACTAAATAAAGAAGAAAACGACAGTAAGTCCCCGGCAGAGGGCCTGGGCAGAAAGGTAATACTTTGAAAAATGTCCAGGTGTCGTCAGCAGGAGCGGAGATCAGAGGGGGACGGAAACGCCATCATCCTCCTCCTTCCTGCTCTCCACCACATAATGAAATAATGAGATGATTAGACAAGTAATTGGGCTGATTCTTTCTTTTCTTTCCTCCTCCTGCGTCATCTGTTCCGCTGCCGACACAAGCAACAGAAAAGGGGCGCAGTGCCACTCCCAAGCCTGTCCCGGTGCATTAGGGAAACCCAAATTTGCCTTCACCGATCATTTGCATCTTTAAACATAAGCCTTGCACGTATAAATGTATATACCACGGCCCCCGTGTGCATTCGCTGCTGTGCAGCAGGAGCACAGAGCAGGTCTGGGTGCACACGCACTCATCCTTGATGTTAGGGGCTGATTACTCAACCAATCAGAGAGCCCGACCTAGTTTTCTCCTTCTCCTCCCCAAGCCACGACCATGTTCAAATGTTTAAAGTGTGACTGGCTCCACGCCGTCCAAGCACAATGTTGGAAGCAGAACAGTGTGGGTTCATGGGACGAGCCACCTTCCAGTGAGACAACACCCAGTTTTTGCTTTTACAGTGTCTGCTGCATTAACAAGCGTGTGTGTGATTGTACTGTGTTAGTCACAGAAATAGCTGCCAGCGCCTCCTTTGAGCTCATCACCGGATACTTCAGAGAGAGACAGAGAGAGAGAGAGATGAGATGAGATTAGGGATTTGGTTTGCAGAGAAGCCGTCAAATTGAATCCACACACCATGGTTAGGCGGTGTGTGTTCATGTGTGTGCGTTTCCTGCAGTATGTTTGACTGTGTCTCACCACGCCTTTGGCCAATCATGCAAATATTTGCTTTATTCATTTCCCTCCTCATTCCCCAGGACCCACACACACACACGCACACGCACACACACACACACACGAACGAACGATACCAGAGGTGGTTGTGACTCTTAGTAAACAAGCTTTTATATTTGTATTTGTTCTCTCGCACACAAAACAAGGCTCAACACTTCCACTGAAGTTTGTTTTCCTGAGGAGGAAAAAAAAAAGGCTTGAGTTGATCTTTCCTCTCTGATGTTTGTGAATCACTGCTCGCTCGCCATCTCTTTGTATCTCGAACGTCTCACTCGTTAAATGGATCCGTCACCTTCCAAGAATTCCCGTTTGCAGACACACGACTGGTTCAAGTTTTATAAACTTATTCACTTAAGGTCTGAAGTAAAGTAAAGACTGAATGGGAGTCAATACTGATGCATTGCATTTCCAGTGTTTTCCATTAGAAAAGTTTTCATTAAAAACATGAAAGATTTAATTAAATTTTTGCATGGAAGCATGATGTCACCAACACCCACAAAATAACGATGTTTATGGAGGTGATGGACGTGTTTAAACCAGAGACCAAAGTTTGAAGAGAAAAGAAATCAACCATAAGACTGAAAACACGGAGCTCTCTGGGTTCCTTGTCCCGCGAATCTGAAAAGATTCGTCTTCCTGCAAATTTCTGTCCCAGGGTCTCTGCTGACTTGTCATGTGGCGTCCCCCGTGTCATTCTGAAACCTGTGGCCTCCACATGTCCCTCTGCGTCTCGTGGTAATGGCGGCAGCTTATCAGGGCTAATTTAGAGTCCAAATATCATAAAGATAAGGGACATCGCTCGGTTCGCCGTTTGAGCTGTTACACAACAGGTCCGACAGCCGGCACTTTGGAAACTGGAGGAAGAAGTCTCTGTGTGTCACTGTGCTGTGATTCTGGTCAGATTGTGGCAGCTGCCGCTCATGGTAGATTCGCAGTGTGTCCATGTGTGGGGAGGGAGGTTCTGCCCGGAGCATCCTGATGGGTCTGATTATTGAAAAAGATGCATGTGAATGTCTCGCAGCCTTTGGCTACCGTGATAAACTGGCTGCAGAAAGCCCGGGGCTAGCTTAACCTCAGTTCACATGTTTATTTATTAACCGTTGAAAATCGACACCTTGTTTTAACATACAGAGAGTGTTTACTGCACGTCCACGGGCAGGAAGGAGCCGCACAGAGGAGGGATCAGTGCATCAGCTGTTTGCTTCCTCTCCACTCCAACATTCTCAGCATCTATGCCATGAATGTTGAACTCATGTCCTCAAGCTTTTGTTCGACTGCTTTCAGGACGTTTCCTTCACTCTTGAGTCATTTGGTCGGACAACATGTGATTTTTAATGTGGAGCTGCGACCACTCTGATTTTATAACGTTTCTGTTTGTCGAACACACTGAACCGCTGAATCCGAAGACATTTTAGTTTGAAAGCGCTGCAGCCGCCGTGTCAGTTCATCAAACCCACGATTAGTCGCGGTGTCGACCACACCCTGGTCTGAGGTGTGAAGTAAACTCTGCTCGTTGATCCTCGCCACCTCTCTCCTACCTCCTTGTCTCACTTCCTCTCTCCTATAAGCCCAGGCCCCTGTTCGGGTTAATGAGGTATTGATTTGATAAGGGCCGGGCGAGGGGCCCTGTTCTCAGGGCTTTGGTTATGCTAAATTATTAATGCTCATGCAGTGCTATATATAGCTTTGGTCACAAGAAAGCCAAAAGCCATGCTCCTCTTCCCCTGCATCCCCCTGGGTTCCTTCCCTCGCCCTCCTCCTCTCAGATTGATTGCTCTGCTTCCTTCAGTGTCGAGTTCCTCTCCATCGATGGTGGAAACCAAGATGCTGCGTGTGTGCACGAGGTCCGATCTGAGCACGCCTCAGATGAATCTTTGAGCAGCTCAGTTGCTCTCGACAGAAGCACAGCAGCGCTACAGCAGCGCTGGGAGAGTTTCATTCCTTCCTGCATCATATTTGTCAGATTTCCCCGTAGCCGTGTCCACGCTGAGGCAGAAACATCTCATGCTGCCTGGTGGATTTTAGAGAGTTTCCCCATGCAAGAAGAAAAACAGCTAATGACTCCCACCTCCCCCCAGCAGCATCGACACTAACTCCCATCAGCCTCTGCTGAAACCAGGCAGGCTCATGACACATGTGTCATATTGATGGTATCCAATGAGAAGTGTCAGTCACCCCCCCCCCCCCCCCCCCCCCCCCCCCCCCCCCCCCCCCCCCCCCCCCCNNNNCTTAAAAAAGAAAAGCGCCCCCCCCCCCCCCCCCCCCCCCACACACACACACACACTCCTGCCTCCGAGCTGCCTGTTTTTCCCCCTGAGCCGTTTTAATGCTCAGATTAATGTCCTGCAGGTTTTCAGAATCTGCAACAGAACATACATGAATAATATTTGGAGAACAGTCCAAGGTGTGTGTGTGTGTGTGCGCGCGTTTGTGTTTCTGTAATCTACCTCTTCTTTATTATTTAAATCATATTCTGAATCTACAGCACTTCCGCGGCCTCATTCATATATTCACAACGTGTATTTTAAGGCAGCATTATAGTTTGTTTGTCCTTCGTGGGACAGATGTGGATTAGCTCAATGTCTTGTGATTCCCTTCATGCATGTAATAGTGTATATGTGCGTGTATGTGTGTGTGTGTCTCTTAAGTTTGTGTCACGCTGCTCTCGGCTGTGCTGCTGGACTCTGTGAAGTGAAATGAAGTGACACAATGGAGGTTTCACAGATTGGGGACAGCTCTGTGTGTGTGTGTGTGTGTGTGTGTGTGTGCATGTGTTCATGCACTCTGCATAGTCACGTGCATTTTTGCATAACTGAGAGAATCCCTGATGCTATAATGTGTGTGTTGTGTGAGTGTGTGGTAGTGGGTTTCTCTCTCTCTCTCTCTCCCTCTCTCTCGACCATGTCATGTGTGAATGCTTTTGGGCCCAGAGTTGCGTTCACTAACTGACCTACATTTCTGGAGGTTTTTTTTTTTTTTTTGCCCATGGCTCGACCGAGACTTCGTTGTCGCGGTCATCCGGCCAATCACGTCCCCTAATCTTGTTTGTCCAGTCGCATCCTCGATCTCAGCCGTCCAATCCCGATTTCAGGCCTCGTGGGACGGACGCCGCGCACCATCCGCTGGACTGACCCTTTAAAAAAATGAAAACACTCTCCATCATGTGGTCCAAGAAGCACTGCGGGGGGGTGGGCTGTGTATCTTTGACTTCCAGTGCTGATTTTCACGCTGCAGCCCTAATTATTTCCCCCCGACTTGAAAGCTCGGCTCTATTTCTGTGCAGCTGGATGGGAGGAAAAGATTGAAGCTTTTGAAAATTCTTTGAAGCTTCATTTTTTTTGTTATCAAAGCTGCCTTTGTAGGCCACATGAATTTTGCATGTGCAGGTTTAAGGGAACTTTGTGACGTGCCCGCTTGTGTGTGTGTGTGTGTGTGTGTGTGTGTGTGTTTTCAACACATACAATACTGCACTAATTTAAGAAGCGAGGAAAGTGGAAAAAAGGGGGATTGTTGTCTGCCTGTCAGAAGCGACAAATGAATTAATGATGGTTAAACCCGAACTGATTGCAATCACCTACATTTAGTTTTGGAATTTAAGGTTTTAACCCTAAAAATAAAAATCAATGTTTAAACCGTGGTGTGTACACATTTTAATTGATGTTTTGTGTTTGAAGGATTTGTATTCCACTGGTGGTTTGAGCCATCGGACTGTAAACTGAAAGTTGTTTCTTTCTCTTCTCCAATGAAAAGTTTGGTGACATCAGAGATGATTTCATTCCTATCGTACCGAATCGCGATGAACCGCATCTCAAGAAACCAACCATTCCCCCAATGAGCAGCAACGGTTGGAGCTGATTCATAGTTCTGTGATACTTTCTGAATTACATTTATTTTTTTAGGATATTCACAAAATGTGAGTTCAGTCATCGCCCTGTGAACGAGCGGCTCAGCGGAAGAAGTTTGTTTTGCTAAATATCCACATTACTGCTTTAATTCAAACACACGCTCCTGCGTGGTGCTGTGGGAGCTGCGAGGGGGAGGTCAGATATAATGATTTTATAACTGAGGAATACATTTCCACACAGACTCCGGTTTATTCTTGCCATTGAACATGTGTGACACTAGACATTGAACCTCTGCTGAGACAAGTGGCTTCACCTGAAGTGCGCGCGTGTGTGTGTGTGTGTGTGTGTGTGTGTGTGTGTGTGTGTGTTCGTGTTCCTACATTGCAGACTCCCTCTCTCTTCCTGCTAAACACCCCCCCACACACACATTCACGCATGTACACTTTGTCTTTGTCTCTGTTACTATCTGTCTGCCTCCATTTCCATTTAATGGAGGATGAGGTGGGGGGTGGAGCAGTGGTGGTGCTGGTGGGGATGGTGGGGGGGGGGGGCTCAGGTTTAAAATTGCAATATGTATTTATGTTTCTCTGTGTACGGTTGCCAAGCAACAGCAGAACGAGGGTATTTACAGTTAATAAAAACTGAGTGACATTAGCCTGGTGTATCACAGAGGTAAGGCGTGCAGCGCTTTAAGATCCGTGAAGAAAGACAAGGCTGTGTGTGTGTGTGTGTGTGTGTGTGTATGTGTGTGTGAGAGAGAGAGGGAGGGTGAGAAAGATGGAGAGAAAGAGAGAGACAGAGAGCATCCTTTGTGCATAGGGACTAATAAATGGTTGCACACACTGTCTGCATGTGTGTGTGTGTGTGTACGCGCATGTGTTATAATTGCTCACTCAAGTCTCATCTTTGTAGATTTTTCTCTGTTTCTGTTTGTTTGTTCTGAGCCCAAAAACCCTTTACATGAGCTTCAGCCGTGTGTGTGTGTGTGTGTGTGTGTGCTCACAGAACAGTGTTTGGAAACAACCTTCCAGGCCATTGCCTGGACCAAAGTTTATTTTTGTTGTCGTCGCTTTCATTAAATATTCAAACATGTTTACTTGCATGTTAAATCCTTCTCCAGATTTATGGTGACAAACTGCTTTGTGCTGCGATCTTTGTTTTTTGTTGCCGCCGGGTGAGAGCAGTGGAGGCTGTGCATCAGCAAAATATGTCCTACAGGGGGGAGGGGAACAATCATTGTCATTTATGCTCCTTACCCTTCAAGAGATGAAACAATGCTTCAAACTACCTTTAGAATTATGTCTAAATATGTGATTCTGAAAAAAAAACACTGCAGTGATTTTATCATGTGCGAGGGTTTTGTTTTTTTTATGGTATTTTCCTTATTGTTGCATTAGTTGTTTTTATGTTAAACATGTCACCGTGTGTTAATATCACGTCTCCTCTCTGTTTCACAGGCTTTGAAAGCATCTTGGAAGGCCTGTTTGGGCCGGGACTAGTCAAAGACATCACTCTATTCCAAGGTAAACATGCGCGCGTGCACACACACACAAATAAGCATCCATGTGATAAATATATTTATATTTGCTGGTGCTCCATCGTCAACATCAGGAGCAGCTCACTTTGTTCAGCTGTTCGGATAACGAGATCATAATTTAATCAGATGGTTTGAGACGTTTTATGAATTCGCCAGAATGAAAATGAAGAAAAACAACATCCTCCCATCGTGCGATCAGTCCACGCCCGCAGAATTAACATCTACACTGAAATATTCACACTCAGGTCAAACTGTTCAGCGTCGTCACGAAACAACGAGGAGAAAAGTTCAGGAGATGTGAGGAAGGGCAAGAACCAGCAGCATTCAGGGTCACACCATGACCGACAGAAACCAGTCTGTCTCGTCTCGTATTGTCTTCATCAACAAAGGTGGCAGCCAGCGTCAGCTGACTCAACACAACGACCACATACTGGAGATGTTTCTTAAAATTCACTCCTGGGTGTGTCCAGCGATGCTTTGACCCACTAAGACAGCAGCTTTGTTTCAACCAGGGTTTGAGATCTGTTCCAATTTCACCTTTGGTTGTAAACGTTTTAAAAATCTAATTTAAGTAAGGATTCCTCTGTTTCCCAGGAGACTTCATGTAGAATGTGTGTGTGTGCGTTATTATCTGATTCAATAGCTCGTGTCATTCAGAGCGAAGGAACCTCCGTCATCGCTGCAGAATTCATCCGGCTGGTCATGTGACTCGTGTCTCAGAGAGTTTCCCAGCTCACGGTGACACAAATCAAATATAGATGCCATGAGAGCAGAGCCACTGACGACCAGCCTCACCTACACACCCACATCTCTCTCTCTCTCTCCCCCCTCCTCCATCACAGGGAAAGGAGGTCAATATGGCGTCCGAGAGTCATGTGACCCCCTCCCCCACCAACTTAAGGCATTTTTAGAATATTTCCAATATTTTCACTCATGCATCACACGCCGTCTCAGAGCGGAGTGGCCGTACGTGCTACGTGCACACAGTGTAAAACACACACACACACACACACACACTACGTGTCGTACGCGTGCAACAGCATCAAGGTTGAAGATTTGGTGGCGTTGACATATTCACACATTTAAACAGAAATATAAAACGACACATGCTCCGTAAAGGTTCTCCCTCAAATGGCGCTGATCCCTCTCCAGTGATTAATGATTTCCAATATTTCCCAGAATTCCAGAGGCGCTCAAGAGCCGGGGCTTGTGTCGTTTGCTGCGGTGAAGAGTTGTGTCTTCATAACAACATTGAGTCTTAGTGGATATCAGCATCACTGGGTTTACATCGGAAAAACAAAATGGAAATGTTTGATTTTTCATTCTTTCCTATCAACTGCACACGCCACGCTAACGCCACTATTTCTTTTCACCGCACACGTCTGTGATCACGGAACATGCATGTGTGTCAGTGTATGGATCACGCCTCACGCTCTGGTCAGGTTCAGAAGGTTCAGAATCCTTCACTTTTCTTGTTTAGCATATAGTTTATTAATGTTAAAGCGTTGAATTCTTCTCTGGCCGCCCAAACCAAACCTAAAAGCAGCCATTTAAACATGTGCCGTGCGCGTTTAAATCATCACAGCCGATAAAATACAGCGTGTGTGTTTAACCGGTTTCTGTCACCATGAAATAAGGAAAATGTTTCTCATTGACGTGAGTTTATAGAACCAGGAGGCTGCACAGACACTGACCTGATTAATTAAGAGACGTTCGACGCACTGCCTGAGCACAAACACAGATATTTAAACATTCATGTAAACACACACACACACTTGACTACTGGGAGTGTTGGGGGGGGTCACGTTAGCAGTGGGACTGGAGCTAATTGGCGCCTTCCCAGGGATATGGTACGTGGCGCAACCACGGGGTTCAAGCACAGTTCACCTTTGACCTTTTCATTACAGACTGTCTGTGTATGTGCTGCAGGTCTCACAGGAGCCTGCCGGTAAAGTGGACTGTGATTGGAGTTGACATGATCTTCTGTATTGCATTATTGTCTTGTAACTGCAGTACTGCAGGAGAAATATATTGAGATGCATATTCTGAAATTAGAAATAAAAACGTTTTGCATGATGGAAACAAAGAGAATTTGGTTATTTTACTCTTCCATCTTCTTGCTATTTTGACGTCATGGAGTCACTGGATTTTCTGAACTGTGTGCAGTTTAGGATTTAAGAGCGTTTGTTGACATCTTCTGAGTCGTGGGAGATACTGAGGATCTGCAGTTTGTGCTGGATTTATTTCACCCTCTGCCTTTGTCTTCCGCTCTGATGCAGACTGCGAGCCGGAGGAAGTGTCTGACTGGTCCTTCGACGAAAACTGTCTCTTCTGCTGCTTAAGACGCGAGAAAATCAAGGTAGGAGGCAAACCGGCAGCAGGGAGGTTTCACGAGGAGGATGTGGAAAATAAACATGTGTCAAACAAACAAATGGTTTTACCTTTTGAACTGTATTATTAAACATTTAGTCCATAGTAACTATACATGAAAATACATGAAAAATATATCCATAATAGACGTTTCACATATATAAATAATTTAGCCCCCAAACCATAATTAATGCTTTCTCTGCCTAATTTAAAAATTCAAAAATTATAAAATGTAAATGAGCTTTTTCTTTTTTGTATGCAGCCTTTTTGAGCTGCGTGTTACAAAACTCTTCATCTTTTCCTCTTCTTCCTCCTTCACACTTGTTATTTGTGTTTTCCAACCATCATGGTCTTGACCCCAATTTAGCTTCTGAAAGGAATACCACGTAGCTGTGTGTGTGTGTGTGTGTGTGTGTGTGTGTGTGAGAGAGAGAGAGAGAGAACAGAGAGGGGGGTGTAAATTAGTGAGACTCCCACAGCAGCAGAGAGGCCGATGATGCCTCCCCTCAATGTTTCTCAGCTAAAGTCATAAGAGCAGAATAATAACGAGTTGCTTCTTAGCGTGTACGTGTGCACACGCATGGTCGAGGCGGCACCTGTGTCGGCTTGGCGCGCCGAAGACTGAAAATATTCACGTGACGCAGCCGCTTGCCGTTACACCTCCCCCCACCCCCACCCTGCTCTGCTAAAAAAGAAGAAGAACAAAAGGCAAGCGTGCACGTATGTTCAATGGCCCCTGTTTGATTCCTCACAGCGGGGCCCGGGCTGCACGTCAAGCCCCGTCGCCGTCATCACGCCGTCTTTTATAAACCACAGAGACAAAGGTGAAGGATGGAAACGTGCACATTTTATTTTGCAGGAGTTTCTTCCAAACTTGTGCAACTATTGTTATCGTATGGAGCTTTTTGACAGCGTCAGCAGAATGAGCTCACCCTCCAATTCTTTTCTCAAACATTGTGTCACCGTGTGGGTGAAGAGGTTTTTATTTTCATTTAATTGTTCTTTATTTTTGGAGAGTCAACAAGGGACTGAGGAGGCCAAGAAGGGAAGGAAGTGGGGGGGCGGGCGTTGTGCGTCCTTCCTTCAGCCGTCAAGGGTTGCTTGTTTTTTAACTTGACCTCAGTTTGACCTCCAGGGTCGGCCATCTGTCTCCTAAAAAACATCCCGGCCGCCGCACTCCATCAACCCCATCTGTCGCTCTGTCGTCATGTCTCCGAGCTGCTGCTGACAGCGTCACAAGAGCAGGAGAGGCGCGCAACGACGGCGACACAAACGCCCCTCTGTGAAATATAGTTAGAGACGAGATAAAAAAAAAAACTGAAATCTAAATAGATCGGAGAGAAATCAATTAAACAAAGTCTGGCAGGGATTACAGGAGATCTGCAGCAGCAGCGTCTGATTGGTCAATAACCGCGTTGGCCTCACAAATCATGACCCGAATAGTGAAAACTCGCAGCCGGCTTCATTATGTTCTTCTCTTCACTCAATACAATTTTCATCTTTTATTAATCTGTCAGGGCTCGGGGGCGTTCTGCGTCGCGCTGTTGTTACCGTCCGCTTGTTTGTGAAATGCCAGCGGAGCTTCAGGAGGCGGGACCCATTGATTCATCGATCTGAGGCAGAACGAGAGAGAGAGAGAGAGAGAGAGGGAGAGAGGGATTGGGGGGGTAAAAGAGGGAGAGGGAGGAACAGCCTTAAAAACACACACTCCAACGCCTGTTTGTTCTTTTGTCTCACACACACACAAAGTCCCTGTTTAGTGTTTTTAGGACAATAACAACATGCTCATTATAACCACAATACGAACTGTGGGTTTAATCCTTCCTCCAACAAGACGCTGGATCCACATTCCGACTGAGCTGTGGTCCCTTTCACAATAATCCCACGTCTCGCCCGGCTCAAGGCCCTGGATGAAGCCGCCTGATTGGCTGTGAGCTTGCCAACCCTCGTGGCTTTTTATTGGTCATCTGGAGCCGTTTGATAAGTCGTTGTGCTCTGTGGCGATTTGTTCCTCAGCAGCGGTTCATGAGAGAGGTGACGAAGATGAACGTCACCACGAACACCGACACATTCAGATCACATTAACCTGAATAAGATCCTACACAGAATGAGCAATAACCAAAGTCGTCTTAATCACTTTATGACGTTGTTAGGAGTTTCCACATCGTTACCAACTGCTTGATGACACACACACACACGCAAAAAAAAGAACCACCAGGAAGCTGAACTGAGCGGTTTATTAGGAACGCCACACCAACACGACTCTATGTATTTAGGAGTCGAACAAAAGACAAAAGATGTAACACTGAATGAAGTAATTAAATCGTGTGAGTGTATCTATCTTTTAATGGAACCGACTCACTCACTTGTCTCCTGTGTGTGTGTGTGTGTGTCTGCAGGACCACGGTGTAGAGAACGGTGGAGGCAGCCAGGTGCTGTCCGAGTGTGAAGACTTCAAGCGGGAGCAGTCTCGGATCAGCCGGCTGGAGAGACAGGCCCAAGACTTCCTCAATGCTGTGTTCCACAGAAAAGGTACCACACACACACACACACACACACACACACACACTCATCAGTAATTTCTTCTCTCATTATCACATTCCCTGTGGTCATGAATAACTAGAATATCTTGGTATTTCCAGAGGTGTATTTTAAACAGGTTAAGTCTGAAAATTTGGTTAATCCCCAGGAGAAATCAAAAATATATAAGGAGATATCATACCAGAGTGTATTATATATTTTATATTTCAGAGACTACCTGCATTTGATTACGATCTGTTGAAATTAGATCTTTATAGACCTGGAAACGTCATTGTGTGTTTTAAAATCCATGTCAAGGCCCCAAACATGATACCTATAAAACCATCAGTGCTGATGGGCAATGTTCTTGTTGCTTTTGTGGAATGTGCATTGTCTGCAGTTATATTTTCATCGTATGTGTGGTCACACCACAGAGTGAATTGGTGTGCGAATGCTTTGGAATGATCAGATAAGTTTGACCTGCAGAAGACTCGGCTGTACTTTGGAATATCTGTAGTTTGTTAGTTTTTCCTGGGGCTGGGGAGAACAGAAGACATGGCATCAGTGTGATTACAAAGACATGACCGATACACTTCAAGTAATTAAACCTGTGGACCTTGTGAGTATTTTAGCTCTATACTTGTGTGTATCCTGAATTAGGAAGCATCTCTGTCATAGACTGATGAATAAAGTGGAGTATCATCTGCATAATATGACAGTTTGTACAATTTGTGAATGGATGAAAAGTGGACCATGGATCAATCCCTGAGGGACACCACATTGAACTTTTTCGAAGTTTTACATTTGGAACGAAGGCGTTTCTGCCCTGTAGGTAGAACTTAAACTGGTTCAAATCTGGGCCGAAAGGGCCAACCCAGTTTTTCCAGTTTAACAGTACGAACAGTGCCACTATTACTGCGAGAGGCCTTGTGGGAAATCCTGCAGAAGGTTATTCTAAAGACAAGAGATACAGGGGTGAGTTTGGGAAGCTGGAATCTTCAGTAATAGGATGAAATCATCTCAACTCATCTGTTTGTTTGATGAATTCTCAAACAACTGCCAAAAAACAGAGATACATGGACAATACATGAATTCAGTGAATTCTGACAAATATTAGTCAGAAAAATCCAAATCAAAACCGTTCCGAGACTTTTCAGGGATTAATCCCAATCTGACGAGGGGTTTCAGTCCAGTCAGCCAGTGGATGTGTCTGCTTCACTGTAGGACTCCAACAAAATTACTCACAGGAGGTTTGCTGCCTAAATTGTGGAGCCAAATATCAAAGTGCCGCACGGTAGATGCAAATGTTTGGTAACCCTGAGCAGTGTGGGGGCTGGTTACCCTTCAGGCCGTCGGGGAGACATTTCCATAAACCATGACATTGTTTTATTTAAGAGTGCAGGAGTGTTGCATATGCTTTCCACTACATATAATAAGAAACTCAAGATCTTTTCATTGCTATACTTGATGGATTTTTTTTGTGCTCCAGCTCAAGCTGCACGATCTGAAGGTGCTTGCACTCATGCCACAGCAAATTATTTCCATGCCTCTGTGAAGATTCAGTTTAATAACCTTGAGCCTGAGGGCAGAGGCAGTGAAAGGGGAATGAAAAGTGTCCAGAAAGTGTAGGCGCAGAGGAAAGAGAGAAATGCATAATGGAGAGTAGAAGAGTTTCACTTCTCTTCTGAAACACTTCTTATAAAATGAGTCACAAATATTTGCTAAGTATTAAAAACGAGTTTCTGCGCCGACAGGAAATGTTTATCATTTGAAAGATTTAAGTTCTCTCCAGCTAGAACTAAAGTTTTTATAGTTCAAACAATAATCAAAGCTGACAAACTGCACATAGTCTGATTTATCCATTAGCGTTTGAAGTTTCCTCTTCAGGTCAGTGTGACATAACCCAGTGTCTGCTTAAATACAATACATGTCTGAATCATGAGGAAAGATTTCATATCAAAGATGTGCTCTGTTTTCCATCATGTGTCAAATACATGGCTGCAGTCCGCAGATTGATTTTCCTGTCTCTGTTTCCTCTGTCCACACTTGTATTGTTTCCTCTTATAGGAAATTAATTATCTATCTTTTAAAGACACAATCTGCTTCCTGTGTCTTTGAGACGTTCACATGAGAATATCAAGAGTCAAACCAGTAATCAGTTTTAGGATGTGGGTTCCTGAGCTCAGACCTTCGGGGGTGTGGCGGGTGTTTTGAATAGAGGAGAGAAAATGTGGGCAAGGTCATTTCTACACAGCTCCAGTTTGTGTCCTCTTATGTTAAGTCTTCGGGTCCAGGAGCGGTTCTGAAATGCTCCAGTTCTGTGGGTGTCAATGTTGTATTTACACTCACGCGCAGTTTTGCTGCTGAATATTTGCTGAGTGGACGTTCTTGACCGCTCTGTGTTGCGCCAGTTACACGGCTGTGTTTTTCCAGGAGTGAGGCAGGAAACAGATGTCTGTCCAATCAATGCCCAGTCCCGATCAATTTGGCTGTACTCACACAGGCAGAGCTGCCCGCCGAGCTGCTATATATAGACCCATAAACAGTCACACAGGCCTCGTCATGAGGGGACACTCACACACCGACAGACGGACACTCAGGAGGACAGCTCAGGAATGTGTTGTTGTGCGACGGCCCACAGCACTCTGAGACAGCGCTCGGCCCTCGTGGTCATTTCTGAAACACAGGACGGGTTAGATGAGAATGACTGTGAACCTCTTGCTTCAGGTGATTTTACTCAAAGAATAATATTAATTATGTCTGTCTGATGTCATTTTTGTTCGCTAGATACTTTGCAGGATTACAAACGAGACAGACTCAAACTTTAGTGTGGATCCAAATCAGGGGACAGATTATTCTGCGTTGATTTCGCTGAAAAATGGATGAAAATAATCAGACATAATTAGGAGACTAGTAATCTAATTTATAAATAAACTGTGCTATCAGCTGTGGGCTTATTAAAAGTAAAAATGAGAAACAAATACCTGTTAAAAGCTGAAATGTTCAAGTGTGATTGCATCTGCTCAATTTGTTTAGCAAAGTGATTATTTCTTAAAAATGCATCGAAGGGAAAAGCGGTTTGTTGAATAGTTCAGTAACAAGTTAAAGATTATGCAGAGTTTAGTATTTTTCTTTCTAGATGTTATGGACTAACATCAATTAACTCCAGATTAACAGTCACAGATAGAAATTTAAAACATTGATCTTCATTGTTCAATTCTTCCATTTGAAACTCTCCATGTCCAAAGTTTCATTCTCTCCTCTTTACTTTTGTCATGTGATGATCCACTAGAAATATGCATTTAATATATATTAACTGTGGCGTCAGCTATGGTAGAGAGACGGCTAAAAATACCCAGGATGCAATGAGCCGTTAACTCTCTGTACAGTAGACATACTGTAGGAAAGTACCCTGCCAGACACACCATGTTGTCTCGGTACTCGCAGCGACACGTCGTTCCTGTCAACGACCTGCTGCTGGACGCTTCCTCTCTCAGGGTGGACGCTTGAATTCCTGAACAACTTAAGGAAATGTTTTTTTTTTTTTTCTTAAATGCAGTTTGCATAAGCCGCGGTGCACAATGGCCGCTTCCTCACAAACAGCAGCTTCTGTGACGCTGGCGGTTCCCTGGAGGGAGGTGGTGGAACATACCTGTCAAAAGCATGTTTGAGCATTTTCTTTCAAAAGGCCACGAAGCTTATTCACATTCCTGAGAAAACTCTCTATTGATTGTGTGATAGCTGATACTCACTTCAGTTTTTGTTGTGGCCAAGATCATGTCAGGAGCAGGGATTAGAGTCTCCAGTCATGTGGAGCAGCGAGCACAGAAATCCAAGAACATGAATCAATCAGAAGTGACTTACTGAAAGGAAAAGGACGAAGAACACAGGAATAATAGAACTGCTTCAGCAGGTTGTCTGTTTTTAAAAATAGATATCGTTCTTCAGAAAACACGAGGTAAATGTTTTAATCACTACATCACCGTGTCTGACTCCAAAATCTTCTGATTCTTTTTAGTCAGTGGAGAGGTGACACGAGCCTGAACACTATTAAAACAAGGGTCATGTTGTTACTGAATATTCATTAACCAGTTCATGGTTAAATTTGTTCTTTTTTTTTTCAGATGAGCTAATTGCTGTTGTCTTTAAAACGCCTCACACAACAAAGAGCCTGTGGAATAAAACGCATTTCCTGCTGTTTGACTCGGTGAAAAATTGAATGAGAAAAAACATAAAATTTTTATACATTTTGTCAGGCTGCTGTGTCCTCACAGTGAATCACAAGTTCAAGTGAACAAGAAACGCTAGATTACCACGGCTTCACAGTCATTCTCACACTTTGCAGCTCCCGCCGCTGCTTTAGCACAAGCTGTGATGAAACAGCAATCAAGCTTCGGAGCAGAGGCAAAAAAACAGGAAGCATGCTGGGAAAAGCAGATGCGAGAGGCGCGGCTGGAAAATAGCAGCATTTACCACTGAGCTATGTAACGATATGGTGCTTTAACCTCCCTCAGCTGGCTGGACTAAATATACTGAGTGTGGTTTCTGGATTATTTCATCATATCTTCAGGATTATATTTTTGGGATAATGTATTGTTTGCAGGATTTAGGGTTCGACTCGTGGCAAACATGAAAGAATCCAAATAATAAAGCCGTTGGTGGTGAGGAGATAAGCACTGTTGACTTATCTGGGACAATGCCAGATTAATGCATTAATAACAAATGAGTGTCGTCATTGTCACTGTTTTGCTCCGTGTCCGAGTGTTTGATACGGGTTTGTTATGTGGCAGAGGGGATTAGGCGAAGTTCTGACATCTGTGTTTTCTGCCAGATCCTAACAACAACGTTAAAGTTTGAAAATGCAAAAAGCGAAAGTGGAGGTAAAACCGTGAAGCTTCAGGCTAAATCTGTGGGAATGACCAGCCGCTCAGTGTGGCACACACTGATATCATGATGCTCTCATCACAGTCAATAGGCAGGATTAAGCTTCTCAGTGACTTTTGGATTATTTCAGCAGGGCACCAGGATTACATTTTCAGGATGAAATGGGATAAATGAGCTGTTGAACATGGCGATGAAATTCCTGGAGGATTCTGACATGTTTGCTCCTCTGTGTTGTATCTCCCCAGACCTCCCAAGTTTCTCAGACCCTCACATTCCTCTAGTGGCTCGTGAGATCATGCAGCGAATGATCCGCCAGTTCGCTGCCGAATATACCTCAAAAACTACTCAGGACGACCTGCCCCTGCCCAACGGCACCATGAAGGACCAAAGCCTGCCGATAGCGGCGTCTCTGGCCCCGGGCCCCTGCTCCCCGCCCGGGCCCCTGCCGGCGCCGAGCTCCCCTCCATCGTCTGCCTCCTCCTCCCCATCCCCGACCCCGGGCCCAGGCCTGAGCCCCACTGCCGCTGCTGCCACCTCAGCACCAACCTGCACCCAGAGCAGCAACGGCACGGGAGCCAGTAACGGCGGAGGAGGAGGTACGGCCGCTGCCTCTGCACAGAATCCCGTCCTCAGTAAGCTTCTCATGGCTGACCAGGACGGCCCGCTGGACCTGACCGTGAAGAAGAACCAGGCCGACTCGGAGCCCAGCCAGCAGGGTGAGAGCTACAGCACACTTTTGTTTTAGTCCCATCTAACACATGACCACCTCTAACCCAGTCTTTATTTTAAGCCTGAAAGTAAACCGATAACCTTGTGACGGGACACACCTCAGAGTGTAGCTATGGGACCATGATCCCCATTGTATTTAATACATAAATACACAGTATAATAATTGAGTGTCCTTCTGATTTCTGCCATTGCTGTTTGAATATCAAAAAATAAAAAAATAAAATAAAATACAGGAATACAACAACACAACATAACGACACTCAGAGATGTTTAGTGAGTTGGTCTTGGATGGTTCGACAGACGTGTCAATTAAGAGGCAGGTTTAAGCATTTCAGCACTTCCTGTTTTGGTGCCCAGTCGACCGGATAATAACAAATAGACAAAGCATTAATTGAAGTTCTCCAGCTATCAGCCAACACAAGTTCTTTTTTTGATCCTTGTGAACCTTTTTCACATCATAGAACAAAACTCCTACTTTTTAAAAAAAATGTCATCACCTTTACAACAGTAACCCCGGTGATTGTGGCACAGATTAATCTCCTGCACATAGCGACTCTGGTTCAACACGGACAGATCCATGAACAGATCCCTGAGTAGCCGTCGTCTTTTTGATTGAGCCCTGGCAGCGTGATACCCGGCTCTGAAATGTTGCCCGGGGTCTCAGTCCCAGTTTAATCAAACCAAACCAGCAGGGGGTCGGAGTTTCCATCGCCGAGCAGACTCCAGGGTGGAGGCGGCAGCTCGCTGTTTCTGCCCCCAGCCACAGTGTGACCGGTCACCCAATGTAATACCAGCTTTTTGGAATCTGCTTACAGTAAGCCTCCTTAATTTTGACAAAAAAGATTTAGACATTTATATCCACTGCATGCTCACACGATTTCTCTCTCTCACACACACACGCGCGCACACACGGTCCGAAAACACCTTTTAGATGAATTCTGACTCAGATTATCCCTAAAGCTGGATCATATACACACACTCCTTTAAATTACGGTGTTCATGTAATTTTCTTGAAATATTACATCAGTGTTCTACATCAAATCATCCAGTCACATGATAACATTAAATCTAAAAATGTGCAAGAATCAACTCACAGACTTCCAGCTCCACTCTTTCTTTATTTAATTCAGCTTCTTTAAGCTTTTAACACTTTTGCTTTTAATGGCACGTATTGTCCTGTCGTAAGCTCAGTCATTTAAATTACTCCCGATGTTGTGTTTTTTTTTTTTTTGTTTTTTTCATTTTTGCCCCTTAAATATCCCATGAATGAAGAAACAGTTTTTCTACACAACTTTTCAATAGGGAGCTCTCATTACTGACACCAGCGTGTTATGTGGAAAAAAACTCTCTAATGCAGACGCAGATGCTAATTAACGTGTTCATTAGCTCAGGGGAGGACCTCGTTAGTGAAACTCAGTGTGTTAATAATCCTGCTTTTTTTTCTCAGGACATTTTGTGACAAGCGTGCGATGTTTTGATTTGTTTCAGAGCCAAATGTCTTCCAACACACATGGTTCTGGATGCCTGGTGTATTTTCAGCATGTGTGTTTTTTAATATCACCTAATGTTTTTTCTGTTTCGTCCGATTAAACCACAAAAAGCCTTTGAAGATTAGTGCCCGTATAGGGTTGTGTGGGTTAGCGGGGTCAGAAGGTCAGATGCACTTGAGGGATTACACCAGCAAAACACCGACAGAGACATCGTCTGTCTGTGAATTTATATTTATAATGTTCTAATTTCTGTGTGTACTGTATGTTATATTTTTAATTCCCAGTTTTAAAGATGTGATGTGTTTCCCTATAACATTTCTGGCCACCCTGTATCTTCAGTGTGCAGGTGAAATCAATGGTTTATTGTACTTCACTGTCACAAAAGATTTTCATATATCAGAGAAGACAATGATGCAGTTGCCACGGTTACACAGTTACTGCTCCTCAAGTTAAACACATCTCGACCTTTGATCCGAAACATTGTCACAGTTGTTGAACGAGACGCTGAACGCAGTCGGCTGAAACTGGAGTTTTATTATGAGGGAGGTTTCGGAGTTTAGGACTAGACAAAAAAAATCAATTTTGAATGTGCTGAATGTAAATTAATAAAGAATTAATAAATTAAATGTTCTTGTTAGCATACAATGACATCCATGCTCCTCCATGAGTGAACAAAACAACAACACAACCTCTCAGAATCATTTATTTGTGACTTTCTCATGCGTCGAGTGATTTTTGAAGCATTTTTAATTTTGTCTCTGTGTGATTTTATTCTCAGATGGCGTCCTGGACCTCTCCACCAAGAAGAACAACAGCGCAGACGGCCACAAAACCTCGCCCAGCCTCCCCCCTGCTACTGGGGTCAAAGGGTAAGACAACAGGATTAGTCAAACTGGAAACCGTTCGCAGAGCGGCGCTGTCATGCGCCTAAAACAACACCGCAAAGGCTCAAGCCCCCAGAGAGCACGTCACGAGTCTGACGCTGCCTGGGGATGTGGCCCGAGGTGATGATGTCATACTAGATGTTAAATCGCTGTCAGGCTTCTCATTGGTGAGCAAACAACTGTCACAGGAACCGATTCTCGTCTGTCGTAATTCTCTAGACAACATCACAAAGAAACTGCAGATGAGAGAATATGTATAACTACACTTTGAATCGCAGAAATAAAGCGGAGGGTTTGATTTTCTAAACATCTGACACATTTGGGGACTGTTGGGAATATGGAATTTGGAGACTGAACTAAAGGACGTAAACATTATGTGCTGTATATTGCTGCATAATGCTGTTCATCTGAAACCTCTAAAGAATTTAAATCTGTCAACAAATGCTGTTGGTTTAATATAAAGAAAAATACCTGCAGTGATATATATATATACACACACACACACACACATATAATCACATCCTACATCATTCTAACCGTACGTCAGCTTTTCTGTTGAACGAGGTTTGACCCTCATTAAAATCTCCTGCATCTCCCCGTCTCTGCAGCACATTATTCATGTTCCACACCGTTCTAATAATAAGCTCTTTACATAGATACACTTTCAGAAGTCACACAAAGGCTATGAGAGCTACCTGTTGATGGTTCGGAGTGTTGACCTGAAAGGAATCGACTTTGTAGAAACAGGAAACTGAGTATCTTGCAGGTCTCGGCAGGGACATGCCCTCACTGTCTTCCTACATTTTGGGGGCACAGATTTCGATCCTCCCCGTCGTCCTCGAGTGAGTCCTGCCAACGCCTCCCACATCTCACTCGTTTTATCTCGTACATATCGGTTACGTTTAGCTGATCAATACAGCTAGCATCCGTCTCACAGCGAGGTTGTACACCGTACCCCAGAGAGGGAGTTCAGCAGTGGTGCATGTCAAACACTTGACGGAGGCTTGACCGCCTTTCTTTTTTTGTCTCTTTGTGTCAGTATCTTTATTGACAACCCTCCTTGTTGCCGCCCGATCATTTATTGATGAACACGTACTTTGCCTTGAAGTCATGTTTGAATCAGCACTCATCGTACTCGGCTGCTGCATCAACAGGGAATAAGCAATCAACACTTATCAAAGCCGCCATTTCCAGGAATACTTTTGATCCATAGGTCAGCGATGGATTAAGAAAAGGTTTTGACGGATTCTTATGACTTAGAATCTGCAAATTGTGCAAAATTTGACCAGTGATTGTTAAATGAATTGGAGTCCTTAAATTACTTGTAGGTGTTTGAAGGAAGGTGAATGGTTGTGTGCCTCTGTATGTTGGACCTGTGAGGGCCTAAATTAGAATCAGCACCTTCAGCCCCTCAGGATAGCACTTGTCTCCAATGCCTGAGCCTCAGTGTGCTTCTCTAATGATCCCGGCATGTATTATTTACTGCAGGAGGAGGAGGTACCTGAGTTTCCACCCCCTCCACCCAATCATTTTTGACAGGAGAACATCCCCCATAGCACTAAGCTACTGGACCTAGATGGATAATTTTTTTTCTTCTGCATGAAAATGTCAAAAAAATGTATTGGGTTTGTTGATAAAATAATTGCTTTAGTATAGAATTTGACTTTTATAACAAACCACAAAAGATTCATCCTCAAGATTCAAATCAATGTCTCCCAATGGATTAGATGAAGCAAGACTCCAGTACAATCTACTGCATCTGGGAATTAAAAAAAAAGAAACATCAGCTCAAGGATGAAACAGCAATCCTCAAAACGCATCTCTTGTTGAGCAGGGAACACAGATCATGCATGAGATGCAGAACTTCTCTTAATCCATCTTATTGGGGATCCTCATCTGTTGCCTACATTCCTGAAGTCAAATATATGCACACAACCCCCCCCCCCCCCCCCCCCCAGGAAAAAAAATGCACAAAACCCCCCCCCCCCCCCCGGTGACTGTATGCTTACTGTAACAGAACAGTCTATTAGAGAGCAGACTCCGAAGCCTCTCGTTAACCCTGCATTGTTTTCAACGGGCCCAGGACCGCCCACTGTGATAATCGGTCTTAAAGCTCCTGCTGAGGACTCCCCACATCGCACAGTCAGCTGCACTGTAGCTCACCAGAATACAGGACAGCTCTGAAGCAGAGACACAGCGTTTCCCTCAAGTTCCTTTTCCCCGGTCATCCACTGGCTTGACAAGCTATTTTCTGTTAATCTCAACCAGAGGGAAGATTTTTGAAGAGTCTCTCCTCTGTTGCTATAGTTACTCAGCAGTGGGAACACTGGCTGCAGCAGTTCAAGTGCAGGCACTTTGCATGTAAGTGTATGTTATAGCAGCAAACATGGTTTTCAGAAATTTGAAACCCTGAAATACAAAATGCTTCCAGACCAGCGCTGGTTGTGGGGATTAGACACTGTGGTAGTTTTCAATCCACACCAGCTTTATTCATCCAGAAACACAATTTAAAATGAAAAAGAAATAAAACTTAGTAAATACAAGCTTTCCATTTTAGGGTTTTTGACCTATTGTTAAAAGTTGTGTGAAACCTAAGTCCAAGGTTTAAATTTAAAAACA
This sequence comes from Pseudorhombus dupliciocellatus, assembly GCA_016785235.1. NCBI lineage: Eukaryota > Metazoa > Chordata > Actinopteri > Pleuronectiformes > Paralichthyidae > Pseudorhombus > Pseudorhombus dupliciocellatus. The sequence continues at coordinate 1,608,353 of JAFBJW010000012.1, read as the reverse complement.
TGTTCTGTGAATGTATCATTTATAAAGATTTCAGAATATAACAACTCATTATAAAATAAATATTGTATTGTCTATGCTAGTGTCTCATTATCTCTGAACAATCCACAGACTTGACTTTCTTTGTTTTCAAACTTTGAAATTGATCTCACATTTTGTCCATTTATTTTTTTTTCCAATGTGTAATCCATGTAGGATCCTAATAGGATTTTTTAATTCAAATGTCACTAATCTTAAATCCTTGTCTTTTTCATTTTTCCAGACGTCCCCTCAAAGTGGAACATTCCCTGCCCGATGTGGACGAGGAGGACGTCCTTCTCCAGAAGAGCTTACAAGATGGACTGAGGGAGAATCACGTCAGCTCCAACTCCTTCAGGCCGCCACTGGCTCGCTCACTGCGCATCAAGGAAGAACTCCTCAGCCAAAAGCACCGCCTGCTGAGCCAACCTGCCGCTCTGTCATTGGCTAATCTAGAGTCCGCCGGCTTGCTCAATCATGGGCAGTCCCATTCCTTGCTTAGTCAGAAGGGCTCTTCATCCTTCTGGGGAAGCAAGGCCCATCTGGAGAGCCTGATGAAGCTGAAACAGGCCAGTGGAGCTCTGAGCGGGGCCCTTGGTGACCTCAAGGACCTGCCTACATTCCTGGAGAATCACCACCACAACCACCATGGAGCCTTCTCCATCAAGAGTTCCCTTCTCCATCACCACCACAATCAGGTCTCCAAGACCCAACACCACCACCAAAACGAGGGCAAGAGAGACCAGGGCCACTCACCACCTGTCGACCTTAAGATCCCCCAGGTTCGGGGCATGGATCTCTCCTGGGACTCCCATGCCTCTGAGCTGTACGGCTACGGCAGCATGGGGGCTGGGGGTGGTGCAGAGAATACCCTGAGCCGGAAGTTAAGAGCCATCCTGCCCAAGCAGAACCGTCGGGGATCAAGCCTCGGAAGTCTGCTGGATGGGGCGGCTGACTACTGGACCTCTGACTTGGAGCATTCCATCTCTGGTCCAGCGTACTCTACCTCTGATGTGGAAGGAGACCCAAACTCCAAGCAGCCACGCAAGAAGAGGGGCCGTTATCGCCAGTACAACAGCGAGATCTTGGAAGAGGCCATCACGGTAGTGATGAGCGGGAAGATGAGCGTGTCCAAGGCTCAGAACATGTATGGTATCCCGCACAGCACCCTAGAGTACAAGGTCAAAGAGCGCATGGGAACCCTGAAGAACCCCCCAAAGAAGAAGCTCAAGCTCATGATGAAGATGGAAGCGGGAGGCCAGGATTTTCCTGCCGAGTCAGAGAACACACCAACCTCAACCCCGCAAGATGACGGCCCACCTCTGGCAGCTGCAGAGCTCAAGGACAATGTCAAAGAAGAGATTGATGACAATTTCAAACCAATCGACTAAACGACTTACACATGTAAACCTCAGTCAAATGACTTAAGTAATTTGAAAACGGACGGGGCTTTATTTGTGCCAATTTACTTTGCAGTATCTGGGTGAGCACAAATGCAGGGATAATATAAGGAGGATATTTAAAAACACACTGGAGAGAAACAACTAATCGGATGGTATTTAACAAGCGTCTCTATGGCGGCGCTGTGCTAGCATTTGTTTAGCTTACATATCCAGGAGCTGAACAAATGCGGCTAAAGACATTGGTTAAATGACAATTAATGAAATTTCCTAAGCATGCTGATAATCCCGAGCCTAAAAACCCAATCGCCCTTTTTCTGAACTTGATACACTGAACCACTGCTGCTTATAAACGCAGTTTGGGCTTTGGACTATTCCAATTAGGGGAGAAACAAGGGGAAGTTGAAAATTAACTTTCAAATCTTGTCCCTTTACCCCTCTCTCATGGATGGCTGACAATTGGTAAGTGAACTGTCTATTACATTTGAAGCCAACTGTAAAGTTTAATCATACCACCGATATTCCTCACTGGGGTTCTGAATCAAAACCCATTCTCTTATTGCCAGGTAGCCATGATGCTTTAACTGCAAACCTTTTCTTTCCTCCTAAAGATATTCTGCTAATCTCTGTGCGAATGAAAGCAACATTAACCCGTCCTTTTTGAAAAATGAGAAAAAGACACACAAAAGTCATTCAGGGATGCATGTCTGTGAGTACCGTGGACACTACTGACTTCTATAACTGATTTATTTTCCTCTATCCTTTCGTTTGATTTGTTTTTGCTTTCTTTTGCACTACACTTTGGGTCTGGCGCTTACAGACCAGGTTACCTCGGCATTGTTGCCCTTGCATCATGCACTTATTATGGTCTGTCTCTGAAGCCCAGTCGCAACCTCTCAATGGGTCAGAGGTGCACATCGCCTGCGTACGCTGATCCATCATCAGGTTCAGGTGGTGGTTTAACCCTCTTTTTTTGCCAGTGGACAAGCAGAGGGTTAATCTGATCATGGATCAGCTGATTTTTTTAAGGCGGAATGCTACCTCATGGACCTCCGTCAGTGTCTCACTGCTGATCCTGGAATGCCGGAGATGCCTTCAGGTTTCCTTCCAAATGGTGACCGAAGTGAGTTCAACCCCGTCCCGGCGATCTTTACCCGCTGAAGGCCTTTTAGGATCAGAATGTGAAACTCTGCTGCTATACAGTCGATTATCTAGCTCCTACACTAGGCTAGACGTTAGCCTAAGCTAATGTGTGCTAGGTAGTCTTCGATAACAACGATACATTTCTGATGGTTTTGTCTTTTTTCCTTTTCTAATCAAACTAAGCAGAAGTAGCTTAGCTGATGAGTTTTTAGAGCGAATCTTCTCCCTCAAACGTAAAAGACAGTTTTAGAGGCTGTTTACTACAACAATGTGCATTTATAGAGGGGTGTTGATTTTGGGTGGTGGGTGGGTAATATGCAGTGGGGAGGTGTAGATGATAGAGGTGAAGGAAAGGCAGATTTTAATATATTATAAGTTATTGATACTCATTATGTACAAGCCAATCCGGGATTTCTTTCTCCTCATTTTTAACTCAGGGTAACTGAGACGGATGACGTGGGTTTCAAATGTGGTCATTTCTTCTAGGACCTGTAGTCGATGGACAGGACAACACACAATCTCGCTGATGCTAGCTGTGCAGCAGACAGATCTGCTAACAAATCCTTAAACAGTACAAGCTAAAATACTATAAACTTCAAAAATGGCACTTTTCAAAATTCAGAAATACAAGAGAAAAAAATCTGTTCTGCGTGTAGTTCTCTTCTCTGAGGGATATGGAGGCAGAGAGATGGAAAATTAGCTTTAGTGTGTGAAGACTTTCGGAAAGCTGCAGCTTGGACCCAAACAGCTCTTTCTTTTCCTCTCTATTACCTCCTTGAATTCAAGCAAAGAAAGAAAGTTTTTTTTTTTTTTAAAAAGGTCAACAGCTTGAACAAGTTCAGTTTTGTGTTGTGTAGTCTTGTCGCTTCCCCTCCCGTCACTGCTGAAGCACCAAGGACAGAAAAAACATTTTTACCAGGTAGGGAAAGAATATCCCTCAGAGGACACAAGTGAAAAGACACAAAGCTCATCTGAGGTTTTCCATCTGGAAACTGCTGACGGAGATGAGAAATGCTTTTGGTTGTTCCGTTTTGGTTTGCTCTGTCGTAAATGTTGCTCTTTGCTCCGAACACTGCCTGGTGCTCACCCAGTGTGAGATTTTTAACATAAGAATAGTACCTCTCTGCTCAGATGATGATGATTCACTCCTTTTGAATTGTATTGTATATTTAATTTATTTTATCTGTTTTTGTTTCCTTTTACCATTCTCTTGAAAAATGGCATGCACCACTTCTCCGGCTGATTCTGGGGTCAAGCCAACTGTTGATTATTTATGTTGAGAGGATTTCAACTCAATCAATCCTAAGCCAGAGAAGCTAAAATCTTAAAAATCTACCTTTACTACCTGTTGCATACAATCTTAATTTTCCCTCTCAAATTGTCCATTTAAGCTTTGTGGCTGCGTTGGCTACATTGGCATGTCTGAATGGCCAATGGGAAATGTTTTAGGAAAGACCCCTGGAATTGCGAAATTGCCGGGCAGTCGTCATGCATGAAATGCGTCCAACACTGACGATGCTGAGCATTTGAAGTGTCTAAAGGTTGTTGTGTGCGTCGAGTTGGAGCCGGCGAAGGACAATGCACTGGTGTGATGGTTAAAACAGGATCTCAGCTGCAGTGTTGATGTACTTCTCAAGAACATGCCTCTTTTGAAAAGGCTTGAAGCTGCACTGCCAACCACCCGTGAGCAGCAGTTTGACAAAAACATAACTTAGCGTGACGCCTTCGCTCCAGAAAACAGAACAACACTGTGGCAGTCTGCCTGTTTGCCTGTTTCATGTAATGCATGTAAAGCATGGATCTGTGCTGGTAGAAAAGTAAATATGTGTTTAGAAATAGTGAAATTGGCACTTAATGCACAGGTTTGAATGGATAAACTCCAACAGCACTTAGGCTGAATTCCCCTGAGAGGGGCAATTCCTCGAGGGCCAAATGATCTCTGTGTATAATTTACACAAATCTCTAAATCATTTACAAATGACCAAGCATTTGGCTAAAAATAGACTCTCCTTTTTAAACAAACTAGTAATTTAAATAGTTTTGAGCTCCCATTGTCAGCCTGATCTTATCTACTGAGGTGCATGCCATTCCTGGTATTTATTTAATTCTACTTTTTCTTGGGTTCTATTGATTGTTTATAGTTGTGTGGTTAACAGCTCCCCCTGTCCAAAAATTCCTCCTCCTTGCAATCGAGTCTCACTGCAGTTTTTTAAAAGAAAGCTGATGCTATATTATATACTTAAGAGAACAGTATATATCTATTTATATTCATATATTGACAAATACTCACATGATGAATGTAGTGAACTGAAACTTCAACGTTCAAAACCACCACAACAGTAATCTGCAAAAAAGAAATGACCCACAAACGATGGCACCGTCCATTCATTTTCAACAGACTGTTGTTTTATCCTCTTTCTTTTCTTTTCACTTCACGCTGCCTGTTTTGGAAACGTCATCGTTTTGTGACGCGGGCACAGCAGTAGCCTTCAGTACTGTAAATGTCTCAGGATCGAGCCAATGGGATGGGCAGCAATATTTGTCAGTCGGAAAATGGCGCAGACTTAACTACCTGTACTAGATGTAATTTATATACTCATAAATAAATAAATATATATGATACATATATTAACTCAGCTTGGTCAGCAGGGACCGAGTGCTATACCTCATTCTCAGAATAATGACTCCTTTCCGTGCCTCGTACTTTAATGTATCCCTTACCTGGGAGCCTGGCGAAGGGATAGCCGATACTCTGGGAAATATAGTATCCTCTGCTGTTTCTTTTCTTTTATTATCTGTTCATTTTACTGTTCTTTGTTTCGCTCCCTCTTGTGAAGGGGGAGGGAGACGCTTCAAGTGTCTGACTGACCAATATTTGCCACCCTACCTCTTTTCAGGTATTTTTTTGCAACAACAAAACCTTATGGAATAATATCATGAGCAAGTGATTGACAAAACAAGAGCGAGACCCACAGGGAGTAAACAGCTGTGAGCACATGTCGAGGTCGTCATTCTCTCTCTCATTTCTTCCTCTCAAAGTCCAAACATTTTGGGATTCAGTTGTCTGGTTTCACCCTGGAGGCAAAAAGTTAGGTCCCGCCCTGCTCTGAGAACAAACTCAGCTTTTTGTTCATGGAGGTTTTTCTTTTTTACTCTACTGTGTTTGTTTTGTTTTGGGGTTTTTTTTTTTTTTTAGACGTAACATGACTCCAGGTTGAAACTTGACAGGGGGATTTTTTTTTTTGTATGTGTTTTTGTTTTTTTATTTCTCACACTGAAAGAAATCAGAGACCTAGAGGGGATATTAGGGGACAGGTGGACAAGTTAACCTTCCTTTATCTGCTTTTTACACTGCATTCCAAAAAAAACACCCCACACACAGGAAATGTACCTTTATATGATGAAAATGAAACGTTCTATACAGTAAACCTATGAATATATGTATTTATTTAACTGCATCTTCAGGTAAACAAGTTGGTTTCACTTTTGTTTTTCAGGTTGGGTTTTGTTTTATTTTTTTCTTTTGAGTGAAATTCAAAAACAAAGATGAAAAAAATGTCAAACAACAACTACTGTAACCTCACCTCGTAGACGCCACATGATGCGCCATGTTGTTTTCAGGATGGCGCGTGATGCTGTGCGCTGCCAGGAAAGAAAGAACCATAATGTATATGATTGCCATGCTCCTCTCTGCGAAGAGGTTTCTTCTGTTTCTTTCCTCTGTCACGCTGCATATCGTGTTGTCATTAGTACCTCAGGTCTGACCACTTCAAAGCAGCTGATTGTATATCAGAAATACACGTATACACACACACACACAAACACACACAGACAAACAAAGAAGATTCAGGATTTTTAGTATGGCTTGTTTCCAGGTTTTTAGATGTAAGCAACAGAAGCAGTTTTTGAATAATTGTTGTTTCTAGTTGTCGTATTGTTGTTATTCTGATTGCGTCTTCTCTTTTTCCTTTCTTTGTTTTCGTATGAAAAAAGAAAAGACAACTTCTCTAACAGCCAGAAGCCAGGTCTCTGAATACAATGCTGTATTCTCTCTAGCACATACAGCCATGGAAGAGCAGCACGCGCGCACACACACACACACACACACAGACACATGACGCACCTACAGCCACTCTGCCTCCTCATCAGGTAGCCACACTCCGTGTGGGCAGGTTATGTATAATTATGAAGCTGGGAGTCTGCCGTGTCTCTTTTAGAAGCAGGTGGGTGTGTTCAGTCTACAGCAGAACATCAGTCCTGCTGGCTGAGTTTGATCTGACACACTGGGACACTGCTGGCACTGCCTCTGTGAAAAATCCCAACGTTTTGTTTCTCAACCAACCTTCCCATCATTTGTTCCGTCCACGTTACCGGCCTGTGATGGTTGTGTGTTCCTGCACTTATTTAGCTGTGATCTCCTTTTTCATTTTCCCCTCGATCTGCCTCATCTTCTCTGCCGCTGTCGGTGATTGTCAACGATTCGCAGAATTCCTCGTGGCAACCTGCAGACTGTGGACATGGACTCATTGTTCTCAGCTGCGTTAACTGTGGGTGGAGGTGCACAGAATCACAACTGCTGCACGCTACTGATCTTGTGTTGCTAGAACGACGTCCTGTCGCTCCACATATTAGCATATATTGTCCCCAATTAACACAGCTGAGAACAGGTTGGAGTTGTGTGGATGTGAAATTTTCAGCCCCACTTGTAGCTGCATTGCATGCTGGTCCATTAAGGCTTTAATGACCGGATTCTCTGGCTCACGTCACGTTTTATGTCTACAGGATTTGGGTTATTCTCGGAGGGACAAAGTGTCTTTACACATCGGAGAGGACTGGCACTTTCTTGCAGCATGCGCTATTTTATCCTGCATGTGTTTTTAAATAGAAATAATCATCGCAGCCTTGACTGACGGAAAAGCTTTTCCCAAACAAGCGCGCAGACATTTGTGAGAGTGGTGCGAACAGATCTGTTAAAAAGTGCCGCTCCTCTGTCGTGGAGCGGTGAGTGTTGAAAATGTCTTGTTTTTTTTGTTTTTTTTTAAACGTGACAAGCAGTCACTCGGCAGCGGCGCGGTTTTAAAAGCGGAGCCGAGTACTCACTTTAAAGGCCAGACACGCCTCCGGAATGACGCTGCTCTGGGAAAACAACACGACCTGTGATGTGATGTTACGACACACAACATCCTTGTTTCCTCAGAGCTGAAAACAGCGATCAGCATTGAACTGCACCTTTCAGAATATTTTGTGCTTCCAGCCTGCGCTCTGTAATTATAACCGCAGCCTGCTTTCCTTCTCTGACATTATTCAAAGCTGTTGCTGTGTTTCTATTCACCCGCATTCAGCGTCATGGCGCTGTCAAGAATTGGTGATTATATATTTGTTGTCCTTCAATCAGTGGTAGCGAGAGTGCCTTTTAAAAACTCTAATCAAAATCTCAAATCTAATCTTTAAGGGGTTGGTTTCCTAATCACATATAATCTAACCCCTTGGGTGAAATCGCAGAGGCAAGGCCTGAGTGCAGACACGCTGGCTGTTCTCGCCCCCGACGAGTCCGCGGTGCCGGCTGTGTCTCACCCCTCCGCCTCGTTAGAAAACCTCCCTTCTGACGGCAGCCAGACAGACGCAGCGGTCTGAGGAGGTGGATGTGAGTGCAAGGATGAAATCTAAGTGCAGTAGAGAAGAATGAAGGCCGCTGAAGGTCACCTTCCCCACCCCCACGCCACACTTAAACAACAGGCTTTTAATGGAACAATGCTGAAATACATGTGGCCTCTGTGCACAGCTTCTGTGACTGAAAGCGTTCATCAGAAACCTACCAGGCTAAAGATTAAAAAAAAAAAAAGGATCATTCTGGACTAAAATATCGAACCAGATGTGCAGGTTCAAATTTAATGAATCAGATAAAACGGGGGCTGCGAGAAATAAATCCGGTCAAAATGCTCTGAGACAGTGAGGTGCCCTTGTGTGTGTTGCCATGACAATCTTGCAGCATTGTTCCCATGTGGAGGTGTGTCCGGCCCCTAAGCGCCACCGCCGTGGACCAGCTGATACCGGCTGCTCTGAACTCCGCTCGCACCAGTTTGCGTCTCGCGTCCTTTTCACTGGTCTGTCGAGAATTTGGCAGAATTGACTTTGTCTTGTTGCAGAAAGTCCCAGCTCTCATTCGTGGATGTTGCCTCTATAGATCTTTTTTCCAATGCATTATGAAAGAATCTCTGTCCAACATTGTTTGAGCAAATGTCCACAGACTGTCCGTTGATCCACTGCGCGTGACCTCTCTCCCCTCTTGTACTTCTCCTGTCTCGCTCTGGATGTGAGAGCATCTTGGCATCTGCCTCTCAGCTCACCTCTCACCTATCTCCGCTACCTCATTCTTTCTTGAGGACTTGCCCACAGGGAAACTGTCAGGAGTCAGAAAGTTGCACAAAGTTACTAAAGCATTTTCTATTTTAATGCCTATCACATTCATTTGTGAGCGTTCCCACGGCTTACAGCGAGTTGGATGATTGGCGACGCCGCCTTCTACTGGATCTCTAAGACAGTGTCCTCTAATTGACTAGTGACCATTGTAATCGTCTCTTCCTGCTCTTCTGCTAAGTGATGTGTCCGATCATGATTGTCTTGTCAGTCAAGTTTCCAGACAAGCGGCGTGAGGCAGGTGCATGGCTGTGGGAGGCCAGGTAGGGCCACGAGTCCCTTCCACACCTCCGTAAACATGGTTTGATTTTATTGTCACTTACTTTGATGAAAAGTCATAAACCCTTTCTTCCCCATCCCTTTCCCCTCCGCCTCTTATTTATGTGTCATCCTCTCAACATCCTTGGTCAGTGAAGCGTGAGCACTGCAGGGCTGACAGGTCCTCGTTTATCCCAGGAGAGATGGGATGCTCCTCAGCAAATGCAGGTCCTTCACTCCTCATCAGGCCTTTTCATAAACCTCCCTGCCACCTTTTCGGGGGGGGGTTATACCCATGGCTCAGATGCCCCCGGGCCTCCACCTTTCGTTTTCTTTCTCTTTCATCTTTTCACAGAGGCTTTGCCACGCTCGCTCTCCTCTCTCGCTGTCCTCCGTTGAGCAGCTTGCAGATTTAGATTTTTCAAGACAGGCCTTGACGTTCTTTCATATACAAGGAGAGTCGATTCTAAAAGAAGAACAGAAAAAAAAAACACAGTAACAGACTAAACTCTGTCCATGCAGTACGTTTAGCAGTTGGTTAATATTTTAACCTCGGTGAAAATTTCATGAACTCCCTCCACAAAAGAGAGAGTTCAATATTTTAACGGGTACGCGAGTTAATGTTGTATGATGTCTCTGATCTCTGGTTTTGATGTGTCAGGGTAACGGGCTCGTCTTTTAGTTTCCTTTTTTAAAAAACAGAAAAACAAGGAGTAGATAACAGTTATCGAGCAGGGCCGTGCTTTGTTGAAATTGCCAGTGTGTCGCTGCGATCCTCTTGTAGCTTCTCTTTGCCGTCTTCTGAATTTGAACTTTGCTGTCTTCTCTGCTCCCTTTCTACACTACATGCAGATAACCCCAGCAGCCAGTGTATTTATAGTCAAGCTGCAGAACGCTGGCTCTTGAGCACGATCGATAGCCGGGTCGGACGGACCAGCGCTCGGCGAGCAGATGTCGGAGTTCAGTCCTCAGCCAGGGAGTTTTGCAGGTGAAATATCACGTGAAATAGTACATAAGGTTAAATGTCATGCAGACGATTCCTACAGCCGAAGTGAATCTCTTTTGTGGAACACCTCACTCACCTGGCAGAAGTTCACCCAACATCTGTTAAAAGGGTCTTTGAAAAGCCTTTTTTTAAAATAGTTTTTGACTGATTCTGTACATTATTTTCCGCCAAATACTTTTTCAGTGCTTTATAAACAGCAAGGATTGTAAATATGAACAACTCTTAGCAGGGGAGGCTCATACGGAGCTCACGTAACGGTCCACCTCGCTGGTCCTCTGGAGATCTAACTTGTAAGACTTGGACTGTTGCCTTTCCAAATATCCAAGTTGGGGAAAGCTGCTCGTGAAAAACAAGACAATACGAGCGCTTTGTCCAAATTTTGGTTTTGGAAAGCAGTGCTGAGTGTTCAGTCTTTGATAACATTGTCCATCTTGGTGTTTTTTGGTGTGCAAAAATGTAAAGAAGATGAAAAAAAAATACAACACAGAATACCTCAGAAAAGAAATCCATGTAACCTTGACAACCTCCACATATTGTCACATCCTGTCCATCAACTCATCTCCTGGACATTTTTTTTAATCTCCTGTCCTTTAGCGCTTTGTTTTTTTTCCCCATCTTGCTGTTTTCGTCATGCAGTCTGTAGCGCCTGGTGGAGGTTCCATAGCTTTTTTATACACCTTCACACACTCATTCTCTCTTTTGATTTGTGAACATCTTTGGTCTCAAACCTTTGGCAGCCCACCTCGGGCTCCTGAGCAAAATGACGAGAAGAAGCTTGTTTTTTTCAAGAACATTTGATTTGCCGGAGTTTCCTCTGAAATTTCTCTCTGAGAGATTTCATTAAAAAAAAAAAAAAACAAAAAAAACAAAAAAAAAAAAAAACAAGCAGGAAAAAAAAATCTGTTATGTGTTTTGAATTTGAAACTAGACTTTCTGAAAGAATGAAGGCCAACACGTGGAACACTTGAAACCAGACGGTTCACACGTTGTTCCGTTTACCTCTTTATCTACTTATTTACTCTTTATCGTTGTTAAGAAACTGAATGTAAAATAAAACGCAAACACAACTAACCTCTAATTTAACTATACATATTTAAGAATAAGAAATACTCTATATGTGCACATAGATATACCTATACAAGCCCCACACAGACATAAACACAAATGCATATGTATATAAAAATCTCTAATGTCATATACTTTTATCTTGAAAAGGAAGAGGATGAGCCTTTTCCATTGATAATTCAGGGAAACAATACAGAAGTCCAGTGCAGTATGTTTAAATCACTCATTCTGTTGCTTTCGGTGTTTGTTTGCTTACTCTGTTCTTGCTTGTTATTTCCCTCATTATGTAGCATAGGGCAAAGGGGCATGGCAACTCGTTTTTCTTTGTTTTTTCGTTAACAGAAGAAGAAGAAGAAGAAGTAGTGGAACTAGGAACAAGTGTAGTTTTAGTCTTTTTAAGCCTGATTCTGTGAAAAGGGGAGTTGGGGGGATGGGAAGGCGGGCGGGCCTTGGTTTTCTCTAGCGGACACTGTAAACACAGTCAATTTATGAAGAAGACTCAGTGTAAGAATCACATTCAGGGGAAAGACTTGGGGTTGGGTGGGGAGGCGGGGTTATTCAGGATGGTTGTATATAAAATTGCTTTACCCATCAATCCTTGCCTGTCTTTTTCACAGGTGAGGTGTGTACGTTGAAGGCACTGAGAACGGTTTGTGTGTTTTTATGTCCAGAAAAGTAAAGACTGTTTTTAAGTGAAGGGAGCTGTGGGGGGGGGGGCGGGGGGGCACCCCCTTCAGGATTCGTTAGAAAGCGCATCTCCCTCAAACTTTGCTGGGAGCGACAGACGGTTTTGTGAACCTTGACCCTCTCGATATTTTTGCATGCTGGTGTACATACCTCTGTATCAGTCCTTTTGTTTCAAGAGGCTGGCTGATCCCAAAGCACCATTTTGGGATGTTGTCCGCAGGACAGAGTCTGATGTTTTGAATATGAAATATTGCCCCGAAGAAAAAAAAAATCCCTTTCCTGAGAAGAAGAAGCACCTAAGGTGTTTGTTTGTCACTGCAACAGCTTTCGTAGTGGTTTTTGGCTAAAGCTCTTTTGCAATCATTTTTTCCTCGTATAAAGTGAAAAGTGTGTATGAGTGTGACGCTGCGTGACTGTGTAAGAAATAATGTGAAAAGCTTGACCTTTTTCAGTTTCCTCCTGTTGTTCAACTATCTTTTATCCACAGAGCTCTTTTTAAGGAATACTAATCTCTCTGCTCTTATGTCAAATCAGTGGAACAGTGTACAAGTTTTAATTTGAATTATTGGAGGAGAAGACGCCTCACATGGGGCACCATACAGATCCAAGCTCCATTACACAGACACCCTCAGGGACCCTTGACAACACTGCTCTCACTCTTATTCAGGTACCTAATCTACACTGAGGCCTAGCAGTGATGAACCTTAACTCTGGTTTGTTTTCAAAAGTCTGTTTCTATGAAGACGAAAATTACCGCCAAAATCTTTCAGCAATCAGAAGCAGTTTTTATTGCCCTCAGAGTTTTTTTTTTTATTTTTTTTATGTTCTTCTCGTGCGATTACTTCTGGTTTTTCATTCTCTTAATACTTTAAATATCTTATGAATGTCAATCTTTTCAGTTGCGGACCTCTGAGTCTTCGTTCAACTTGTTCTCTCTCTGACTTCAGGAGCCATAGCTTTCTGCTCCGTGTTGAGCTTCAGTGCAGGCGTCTGGTGTTGTGTGACTGAGAAGCCGCTGGTTGCAAACCTCTTAAAGCTGTGTTGCCAAGTGTTTGTGTTGCTGCACTCAGCCATGGGTTGTGGGCGTCTCCTGCATCAGTTTCTGTTTCTTAGGAAAACCAGTCAAAGAAAAGCCGTGAATTATTGACCTGGTCTGGATGACTGGAGCGTGTTTTGAAATTTTGCCTACATTTTTTTACCTCTTACAACAATCAGTGGCGTTTGGTGAGAACTGTGTAAAGACTCTTAAAAAATAAGTTGTATTTAATGTTGTAAGAATTTAAGATTACTTTTCTACATTCCTTTTGGTGGTTTTGGTCGTAACCTGATTTTGTTGTGATAGAAATAGCTCTGATTGGTTTGGAAACAGCTTGTGATCTTTGGTTCCAAAGCAGGAAGTGACATCTCGGGGTTTGGACTCTAGTTTGAGTGAAACAACGAAACCTCTTTTCTTCAGTCTCGATTGTTGTCCTGCTGAGGTTTCTAACTTTTTTTAATCTCACCCCGGTTCTTAACGGGTGGCTGGATGCCCCGCTGCAGGGCCCGCTGGGCTTTTTCCTCGTTTCTGCTGAGATTTTGCATTTGGGTTTGACGATATACCTCATTCCTCCAGTCCGGCGGGCCCTAGGGGGCGCTGTGCCGATGCTCAGGATGCCCAAGCCCCCTCTTATGGTTTGGTCCTACCTGGACTGTACCTCTTACAAACACACACACACACACACACACTTACACCTACACCTACACCTACACAGGTTCTCCAAATACCCCAATGGACCTAATTTTTTCAATATCTACTGTTTACAGTTTGACAAAGAAATTGTATAATTTAAAAAAATATTTTTCTCATATTGTAGTTTTATTTATGTACAATAATTTTTGTTTTCATTCTCATTTTGTACCTTGTGAGTTGGACATTTATTCTTCTAGGCTTATGTTATCGATGTCCATGTTGTAAATGAGCACTAACAGGATCACAATAATTGGTTTTACTTTGATTGACTGCACTATTTTATTTTTCTCTTTCTCTCCCTTTTTCAAATGCAAATCTGATTTTCTGATTGGGCCAATGAATAATAAATTGTCTCATAATGTCTGTGATTTTGTTTGACTAAAAGACGAAAGATGATTTCATTTCCTTTTTTTAAAACCTAATTTTGCATTGAACGTCAGGCAACGCTGATTAGATCTGTCTTTGTGCATGTGTAAAATATTTTACTGGTTATGTTATATTCAATTTGGTAAAAAAGAAAAAAAAAGGAAAAAAGAAAATTGCCATTTTTGCCACACATTTCAGCTGTAATGTTGTGTAAGGTAGTATTCATTGGATGCTAGAACCTTCTTTTCAAAACCACTATTCTTCTAATAAATTTTGTTGTGAAAATAAAATGTTTGTGTTGATTTGTTTCCTCATGTTTGAGTCACTGGAGATGTGAGCTGTGGGTTTCCCAAATAAAGATGGACATTAGGACACAGAGCAAAGTGAAGTTGAAGTGAGACCTCACCTCCTCCATGTTAGTGGAAGAGACAAAATGCTGATGCTTTTTATAAACAAATCACACTTAATCAAATCCACATACACACAACATGTGTTAACGTTAGGTTATGTTTCTGTACAATAAAAAGGGTATTTGAGTTCTCCACAGTTAAGGTATATAGTTTTGTCATGAACAGTAACATGCAGGTGGACCAGCAGCAGTGAAGGTTTTATTTCCTTCACTTTTAATTTCCGTTCACTGCACCATCGTGAAAAGTTTTCTGTGCACTTTGTGTTTCTTACCCAGAAGTCCTATTGAGCTGGAAGGTGTGAGTCAGCCAATGAGATCACTTCTGCCTGCGGACAAGTTTCTCTGCCTGTAACTCACCTCTCGCTCTGCTCTCACTGTCTTCTCCCTCCCTCCGACTCCGTCTCTTTACGTAAATGTCTCTCTCTCGTTCTCTCGTCTGCTGCAGGGCCTGAGGACAGAGGCCTCTGCAGTGGATGGAGGCAGAAAAAGACAAATAACTTTTCAGGGCACAGGAAGTAGGTCATTCTCCTATCAAATATTTATTTCTCATACTGTGCCTAAGGCTCCAAAAGGGCTCCCTCTGTAGATACTGTATCTCTCTCTCTCTCTCTCTCTCTCTCTCTCTCTCTATATATATATATATATATACATATACATATATATGTGTGTGTGTGTGTGCGTGTGTGGTTTCAGTCTTGGCTCATTTGCACATATATGGCAGCTCATGGTCGTTGTCGGGCTGAATTTGTGCTGAGAGCTGTTGAATATTTGGCGTGTCTCTCTCCCGGAGGTCTGACCTCTTTTCTTTATTAAACGCGTATGGAAATAGAACCTACAAATTATGTCGACGTGCTTTTCTACTTTAGTTAAAAAATTAAAAGGAGAGAAAATAGAGTTTCATTAAAAGCATTACAATGTATTTATGACTAATTGTTCATTTTTTTATTATAAAGAACAATCCCCCCCCCCCCATAATAATGATAGGGGAGCTGTTGGGTTTACTGTTGCTATCAGCATCATTATTAATTTTAATATGAATTCATGAAACTTTTATAAATAATTTACATTCTCTTATTCAGCTTTCTTTCATTTAAAAAAAAAAATTGATTCCACTGAGCCAGACTTAAAGGTGTCCTATGTACAGGTAGAATATTCTTTTGTGGAGAAGGGAAAATTCAAAGCGGTGTCATGTCTCCCTTCGTTCTTCTGCTAAAGGTTCATAGAATGGTCGACTTTGTTGATCCAGTGTGAAGAACTTTCGGGATTTAGATAACCTGAATTTACAATAAATTAGAGGCAAAGTTTAATTAATATAATTGAATAATTGAATAAAGTTTTTAGTTTTTAAAGATGACAGAAGAAAATCCTAAAAAATAATATTAAGGAAAGTTCTTTTTTAAAAAAACAAAAACAAATAGTTAAATTAGATTAGATAAATAAATCAATGATAGTTTTTGAACCCTGGCGACAGGAGATATTTGTTCTCCGGGTTGTAAACCTGCAGCTCTCTTCTCTCCACTGTGAGATGATGGCGAGAAAGAGCTGCAGCACCAACCTTGTGAGACAAAGCTTTCATGGCTCCATTGTGTCCGCCGCTGCGCTCAGCGCTGCGCCGAAGAAAACGCACCAGAAGAACCATTTGATATAAAATATTTTCCTCATTCCAACCTTTACTCTGGAGACACAAACACGTCCCCCTCCTCTCGCTGTGTTTTTCATACACACACTGACTGCTGTGAGAATGTCAGAGGCCCCATCAGACGCCCCTCCTGCTGCGGTGTGTGGTGGCTGCGCCCAGCAAGGATCCCCATTACTGATTAATGGAACCACATCAGCTCCATTCAATTAAGACTCAGCCCCATGCGGTCGCCTCCCCGGGCCTGTCTGAGCCGCGTTCAGCTGCAGCTCACCGAGGACCTACTTTTTAAAATCCAGCTTTTATTTCTGTGCCCCCGCTTCTCCGGGTAAATGTCGTCTCTGTCGTTTCTGCTGCTCCTCAAACACTCAAAGAAAAACTGCACGACTCAGAAAAAGTCTGAACTTGTGTCAAACTGTTGAGCGTGACCTTCGATGAGAACATTCTGGGTGAATTCTGAGGGAGACAGTGTTCTCAACCAATCACAGGTCTTCTGTTTCAAATGCTGAGCAGGACCTTTTTAAAATATGACTTCTTTTTCAATTCAATTTGGTCTCTGAGATGGAAATGACCGTGTCTTGCAAAGCCTCCTAGTTTCCGAGGGAACTTCCTGCGATGGAATCGCTTTATAAAAATCTAATTTGTCAGCGCCACCGTCCCGACAAAGAGATTATTCGTCAGTAATCCAGCTTCTCTTCTGCTCTGAATCCACAACAGGATTCATCACTCACAGCAAATCTGTGAGAAGAGACCTTCAGGACATTTTAAAGTGCCCACGCACAACACAGGAGCCCCGTCTTGCTCTCCTTCTTCCTCTTCTTCACACAGCACTGCTGCTGCAGTTAAAGCAGAGAAACACAAACTGCAGCTTCTAATGTTTCGACACAATTTACATGGAATCTGAATCTAGAGCAACGTGAAAATACTCCAACTATGTCAGATGAAGAAAACGCAACACAAGGCCAAAACATCCCTTGACTGATAAAAACATCAGATAGATTACAAATCATCCCCCAACAGTGACACGCTACTGATGATTTTCATATTTGTATGCTACAGATGGTATCAATGTTATTCTTAAGTACAGTTTATTTTATTAGTAGAAAAAAAAAACCCTCCTATTCCACATTCATGTTAGAACAGAAACAGAGGAACACGTGTCAAAATGCGTTCCCACTGCAGCTTGAACGCTACAATATAAGATATTTTAAAACAGCATCTGTGGCATGTGATCGACTTCCACGTGGCAAGAGGTCAGCTCCTCCCCCTCCTCTTCCACATGTCAGCGTGATGACATAGAAATAAGCGCGGTCTCAAAGCAACTTCATTTTACGCTGAATGGAGAGAAAGTGCTTGACAAGGGCAGATAATGGCAAAATAATGGAAACTGTGCTCTATAGGAGTCTGTCGTCTTTCACTCCTTTATCCTCCAATAGAAACTCCTCCCAGGTCACCTTGGTAGTTTCTACTTCTTTTGGCAAACGTCTGAAATATTCAGTTTGCCTGCGGCACTCCTACCCCCCCCCCATCTCTCTTTATCTCTGTCACTCACTCCACACCCCCACCTCCTTTCCCAACTTCTGTCCTCCTTCTTCCCTCAGCCTCCATCTCCTGCATCCATTCCAGTTTCCCTCACTGCATCCAAGAGGTGCTGTAGCCGCAGGGTGTGTGTGTGTGTGTAGGAGGTTATGCAGTGGATCCAATGAGCACCTGGAGACCACTAACCATGATCATATCAATAAAAGGACATCTGCTCTACGGCAAAAAAGACCTGCACGAGAAGAGAGGAAGGGAAAAAAAAAAGCAGGGGAGTGTGTGAATGGGGGGAGGAAAAGCAGGAGGAGGATGAGAGCGAACAAAGAAGGAGAGGATGACAAAAGGAAAAAAGGTTGAACAAAGAAGAGCAAGGTGATGGAGAGGAGAAGGAAACAGCAGGAGTGGAGGGGGGGGAAGATGACGGAGAGAGGGAGGGTGTGAATAAAGAAAGAGAGGGTGACGAAGGAGGAAAGGTGAACAAAGAAAAGAGAGTGATGAACAGGAGGGAATAGGAGTGAAGGGAAACAGGGATGAGTGGAGATAAACAGGAGGAGTATAATAGAGAATAAATAACAGGAAAGTTAATGTGGAAAGAAAGACAGACTGACCAGCAGCGTTCAGCGGCTGAAAAACAAACACGACAACATAAAATAGATTCTTTTTATAGCACAAATAAAAACGGGTTATGAAACCAACATGTTGTCGAAGTTTACAGGTGGGAGCTAATACTGCAGTAATAATAAGCTGGTCATGTGCGAGAACATGTGACTCAACAGGAAGTTGATGTTGTTTTGTTGACACTCAGGTGAAACTGCCCCAACGTAAAAACTGTTCCACTCATAAAGAGAAACTTTGTGTGAATCTTTTACAGAAGTCTTCTATATTTCAGTTTCAGTTTCAGTTATTTTCAGTGTTCTTTACTCTCGTGTTTTACTACTTCATTTTCTAAGAGAACAGCTTTATAAAGGAAGGTGTAATAAAGTAAGTTTAGAATCTTTTTTCTTTTCTCCAGAATGAAAACACGATAACGCGACACGCATGATGTGTGTTTTATGTCCATTCACGTCTCCTTCTGATTTAATGAATCTTGTAAAAGATGAAAAGACGTTTCCCCTTCAACTCTAAAGTCACCGACACATAAAGCCTTCTCTCTCAGATGAATTTTAACATTTATTCAGTTTAGAGACAAACTCCTCAGTTGTGTGTTTGTGTGTGTGTGTGTGTGCAGCAGATCGTCAATGTGAGAAGATGTGAAGGCTTTATTGGAATTGGGGGTTGGGGAGGTGCGGCGGCCATGATTTTATCCTCCTTTAAAGAGAGGGAGACAGAAAGAGAGGAGGAGAGGGGGAAGGGGGAAAGATGGTAGTGAGGAAAGGTTGAGGCGGGGGTGGGCTGCAGCAGTGGAGGTGGATGGAGGGACTGAACGGGTGTGTGTTTGTGTGCTGGGGGAGGGTGGGGGGTGTATATTATGTTTTATGGTCACGAGGGGACGAATAAATCACTGTTTCATTAAACGGCTTCAGTCTCTGAGTGCTGCCCTCCCTCCCCGTGGGACATCCCTCTTTCTCTCCCTCTGTCCTCCCTCCATCCTGCTTCACTTTGTCCTCCATCTCCCACTCGCTTCTTAAAAAGGAGAAAGAACCAGTGTCCCGTCCTCCTCCATCCCTGCGTCTCCTACAGTAACCCCCCCCCCCCCCCCCCCCCCCCCCCCCCCCCCCCCCCCCCTCTCTTTTCTGCATTAAAAATCTACAGTACCCCCCCCCCCCACACACACACACACACACACACACTCTCTCTCTCCTTCACGAGCTGCCACCACACATCCACTCAACGCCACAACGCCAACACTCGACAGGCGTGACACAATGAGGTTGGAGGTCACGGTAGTGACAACAAGAAAACCAGAGCCGGGGTCAAGGTTGAGGAAAGAGAGAGAAACAGCTCTTTATTTAAATAAATAGGAAAGAGGAGACGCTCTATCGACTCCGCTCGGATGAAACAACATCAACACTTTTTTTATTTATTTTATTTTATTTCCATGAATAATGTGAAATCGCTTTGGAACCTTTTTTTTTTGTTGTAGTTTTGGTTTGTCCTCAAATGAAAACAGATTCCTTCGATCTACGAGCTACAGATGAAACAGACACAACTTCATCTTCAACATATAAAAATACTATGAGAAAATCAAACGCATTAGAGTCATATATTACAATCTGTTAGGCTGTTACTGTGTGTAGAAGTATTGCAGTTATCATCGTAATATTAAAAGCTACATTAGTTTAATTCAGATTCATGTCATGACTAAAGAAACAAATAAAAACATGTTAAAAACTCATCACACACTTTTTTTTATTTTAGTTTCACATCCATATAAATTACACGTCATCATATATAAAAGCTTCACGTGCCCCGTGTTTATTTGTACGAAGTGTTCACTGGAGAGGAGGAGTTTGATAAGGGGGAAACACGGCGGCGGCAGCGAATAATGAAACTCATTATCATGGACGGCGTCTTAACAATGACTGACACACACACACACACACACACACACAGAATCACTCAGTATTTGTGCATCTATACTTGCGAGGCCCCTCGGTCACATTACGGGCTTGAGAAACTTAATTTGACTTTTGATGATGTTTTGAAAAGCATTTTTGTCCTGATAGTTAATTACTCCACAACAGATGTTTGACTTAATTTTCTTTATGTTTATTCTTCTGTATTCCGACTTTTTCTTTGACTCTAAAATTGATTTGATATGTTTTTTTAAGTGTAAAAGTTTTTATATTAACTAAATATTTGGTGATGATCACTGTTCCCATATTATGGAACAACATTAAATCCTGCTTTGCTTTTATTTTACTGCAGAGGTCCTCGCTAGTGTAGAAGTTCAGGAACTAACATACTCTCACTCTCTCTCTCTCTCTCTCTCTCTCGCTGTCGCCTTTCACCAGATTCTGTTGGAGGAGGTGAAACAAGACGATGGCTGACATTGTTGTTGTTTTTTTTAATCTCTGCATTTTGAGATCATTCACTTCAGACGCTCATGGAGAAAGACGTGTTAGTCTGCAGGGAACGAGCTGGTGTAAATTAAAGTTTGCGTTTAACTTAGCAGCTTATTTTTATGATAAATGTGAAAATAAATTTCACTTTCACAGATGTCAGTTTTCCACCGGTCTGAGGAGATGGGTGGTGACTGTGTCAAGTCTTTAAATACTTGAAAAAAAAAAAAAACTAAATCTTTTAATCTGTTGGATTTTTTGAAATGCACTCTCATCTCAAGCTCTCTGGTTGTTTATCGATTTGAATGCCCAACTATATAAACATGCTCACGTGACCGCCCACGTACAATAGCACATCAAACAGCTGTTCTCCTCCACATGTGAACAGTCGCATTATTGTAAAACATGGAATCCAACCGAACCGTTATCGTCACCGCTTCCAAACATCTCACTTTCTGTTTGTCCAGACGAAAACGCAGCTCGAGGTTTTAGACTGAAAAGAGACCGTCATCGTTTCCAAACTTCTCAGCTTCCGGGTTAGAAAACGCGCACGCATCTGTGCGTTTAAAACTAAAAAGCAGTCGTTAAGATGAAGCCTCGGGTCCGTACCTTTGTTTCCTTTGACACGGCGCCGTTTGCCATGGCGACTGCGAGGGAAGGAAGTGAGGCGCCGAGGCTGCTGCACATCAGAAGCACATGCAGAAGGCGTACGGAGGCGTTTCAACAGGTTGTATCGGTAATGAGCTAGAGCTAGGTAGTAGTCTCACGGGTTCCCCTGCAGCAGGCGAGGACGAGGAGGACGATGAAGATGAGGTTGACTCGTTGATTTCATGTCTCAGGAGGGAAGAACTGTCTTACGTTACAAAACTGCGTCTGTGCCCAAAGACACACGAAACAAACCCCACCGACAACGTCCGTTTATCAGTGAGAGTCCCTACAGTGTGTGTACCTCTTCAGCTTGTGTTGATGTGTGCGCGTGAGGGTGTGTGTGTGTGTGCGTGTGTGCGTGTGTCACCACCGCAGCACTACACGCACTCCTTGCAGCCACACTCCACAGGCTTCTCCACGTCCTGTGTGAACGAAGTCCCATCGTCGCACTCAAAGGTGAGCCGCCGGCGCCGCACCCTCAGGGGAGCGCAGCAGGGGGCGTCGGCGGCGGCCGGCCCATTTCCCACATGGCATTGACCCCGACATTCAACCCAGGAGAAGGTTTTGGACGTCTGGCAGAGGACGGTGCCACGCTGCAGCCGGTGGTAATCTCTTATCGGTTCACCACGGCACGGAGACTCTGAGGGCGGGAAGCAGGGGAAGGAGACAATCAGAACAGAGTCCGAGAATATTCATCAAACATGGATTTATTCATAATTAACATCCACAGGTTTTAATTAGTTTCCTGTGTGTGTGGAGTTAAAAACCAAGTAAGTCAACTGAAAACTAAAATTGTGTCAACAAATTGTCAAGATGATCAAAAACATGTGATGTGGATTATTATTATAATTGTTTTAAAATATTTATATATGAAACCAAATTAAAACGAAAGTTGAATAAAGTAATTACTTCATAAACGCTTGTGTCTTTGACCTGCTGCACCGTCAGTATCTGGATTTATCTTCCAGTCAGTTCCTGATCTGTCGTCATTTACATTCTCATTACAAATGTGTCAAGAAGCAGCGAAACAGTCGATGAACTCTGATCACGCGCAGACAGCTCGCCCACGAGCTTTCATTCCACACATGCACCACAATAAACCGATGCAACCTTATCAAGGCTGCCGATAAAAGAGGCAAGAGGGAAAATTACACAGCTTTTAAAACCATTAAACCAGAGGATGTGTTGAGATTTCACACACCGACGACGGTGGTAAGTCACTGTGAGACACTCTCAACCAAAGAACAAAACTATGAGATCACTGCTTTGACTTTTGTCGTCACAAACACGGATGAAGTGTATTTTTTAAAGGAAAAATGAGAAATTTTTAAGGGTTTCAAACGTGAATGTGATTTACTTTTGGTCAGCGTGATAAAACAGAGATAAAGACCTCAGGGAATAAAAATGAGCATCTGTCTTTATCTACACTTGATGTCATTGTTGTGGAGTCAAGATGTCCGACTCACTGTTTGTCACATCACGTCAGGCCGGTAAACCGTGGTTGCCACGCGGTCGTGAGCCGCCCTTGCTCACCTATGTCGCAGCTCTGCCCGGTGAACCCCTGCTGGCAGACGCAGCGCTGCCCTCCCTCCGTCTCCTGACACTGTCCGTGCAGACACCGCAGACCCTGACAGGACCCCGCCGGCTCCTCCTGCAGGTTGCACAGCGCTCCGTGATATCCCTCCTTGCAGTCGCAGCGGTACGTTTGTGCGTCGATCGCCGCGCACACGCCGTTCACGCACCTGGACGGAGACACAGAGTTAGCGGCGGAGCCCCGACGCCAACATTAGAAATGATTCATAAATGCCACTTAAAGCCTTTTACTGTGCGCAGCTGTAATGAGGACTGACATTTGTCAAGAGTTTCTGTGTAAAGTGCAACATGGGAAATGTCTTTAAATGCCAAAAAAAACCACTCTCTCTCACTTGTTGCCTCCACACGTGTTGACACTGGTTGTCGTAGAGACGACGTCCAGTCCAGTCAGGGCTCCTGCTATTGGCTGGTCACAGTGTTGGCCCGTCCAGCCGCTCTGACAGAGACACTGAGGCCCCCGGGCGGCGTTGGGTTGGCAGACGCCGTGCAGGCAGTAGAGTTTGCGGCAGGCCTGGCAGCCGGGGACGACGCCCGGCTTCATGTGGCCGCGGGTGAAATCCTGCAGCTCGTGGTTGATGTAGAGATTCCTGATGCATCCGTGGAAGCTGGACGTGTTGAGGGTTGGAGAGGACAGACCCAGAGACGCAGGCATCACCTCCTCCGGCATCCCTGGGCACGCAGCATCAACTACTCAGTCACGTGACCGATCAGAATCATTGATCGCCCACCCCCCTCAACGTCTGCTCTTACCTCCCACATACAGAGGAGCCTCCCCCGTCACCAGCTGGCTACGCCCCTGACTGTCCAAGGTCATCGGCTCCCCTCCGTCCACAGACAGGTTCACCATCCGGTTAAAGGTCACCAGCTCCACTGTGTGGAAACGCCCATCGTTGACCGTCTCAGTGCTGAGCTCAGAGAGAGGAAGAAATACGGCCATGAACTTGTAGATAATTTCTTTATATACACATACACACACACACACACTGTGGGCTTGACCTTTGACCTTTGATCCCATTCTAATCAGCTAATCCATATTTGATTGAATTAAATTTGAAGAAAAAAAACTTAACATTATATATCAGACTGATTTATGACAGGGACGCAGAAGAAAGACATCAGGAGGCTTCAGCTCTTTCTAGAAATAAACTGATCAAAGGGTTTTGATTCAACCACAAACTTAACACCTGTCACTAGAGGCAGTATCCCAGCATGCACTGGTCAAGGACGTTGGTTTGTATTTCACCACAGACCATCTTTACTTCAAGGATCTTTTTCCTTCCACGGTCCTGAAGGCAACATCGTGCTGCGTTCATTGACCTGATGTTCTTATTTTCAGGACTAAACCATATCCTGGAGTGTGTGTGTACCTGTAAATTGTGGTTGCAGGCTGGTTGCCGGGATCATACGTGACCCTGACGTGACCCTGATGAAGCTCAACAGCGATTGGTTCATTGTCTCCGTTATAGAGCAGGATACCGTTGTCCTCTGCTGTTGACACCTGAAACAAACACACACAGATAAGCACACCGGAGCATGTTTCCTGTGTGTGTGTGTGTGTGTGTGTGTGTCCTCACCTGCAGGGAGATGTTGGCCTGGGGCCAATTCTTGACATCTTGTAGCTCAACGTACGAGTCTCTGTCCACGAAGTTGACGCTGACCAGCTTCTCGCAGCTCTGACCCTCGAAGCCCGGCAGACACTGACACTCCGCCGCGTCCGCCCCCTCCACGCAGGGGGCGCCGTTCTGACACTGAGCCAGCTGGCACGGTGACGGGGGAACAAGGGCCACATCGCAGAACTGTCCGCTGGTGATGACATCGCAGCAGATATCAGAGTTGTCCGATTGCAAACGCTAGCGCTCTCTCTTAAGTTCCCAACATTCCCAGCGTTCCCAGTACCTGTATCCCTGAGGACAGACGCAGCTGTAACCGTCCAGATGGTCGACACACTGAGCTCCGTTCTGACAGCTATGATCCACACACTCATTATAATCTATGCTGCAGTCCGGACCCACCCAGCCAGGGATACACACACACCTGGAACACACACACGCACGCACATTGTAGGGCTCAGCTGAGAATGAGGTTATGGGTAAAGATTGGGAATGTGCGTGTTTGTGTGTCTGTGGTCACCTGGGCCCTGTGGGAGCACTGATGCAGGTAGACTGATGCTGACAGGGGTTTCTTCCTGGAGAACACACGCCCTCCGCTTCTTCACAGAACAGACCTGCGAAAGAGACGTGACTCAGAGGGTTTGATGAGACAGTTCGTGGTCTCCTCCCCTCAGTGTGGTCACAGCAGGTCCAACGAACTGTACCTGTGTAGTTTGGAGAACACAAGCAGGTGTAGTTCCCAACGCCATCCACACAGGTGGCGCCGTTCTCGCATCCGTGGTCCTGGCAGTCGTCCACGTTGGCCTCGCAGAACATGCCGTGGAAACCAAACGCACAAGCGCAGCTAGACAAGGAAAAACAAAAGCGATCGTTCAAGGGAACGAGAACAAAGAAAAACCACCAACAGCCACTTGTGTGATTCCTCAACTGAGAGGTCACGAGGATAAAGTCGAAAGCTAACTAGAGAAAAACTAGAACTTAGCAAGATGCTGCACATGAATGATTTTAAAACTGGAGACGCAGATGTGATGATTCTCCCTCTGACACAACACGTAGTTAGGTACGTAGAAGTTACGACTTTATTCTTTTAACTTTCAAATCCTGTAATCCTCCATCTGATGTGCTGTTTACCAATAATAATAACTAATCAAAACACAATTATACGAATATATATCATGTAAATTACACTGAGCAGGTATTTTTAGAACACAAAAGTCAGCGTTTAAACATTCAATGTTCATTTCAAAACAACGTCTTTAAGTGACGCTTTTATCATATTTATTACATCACAGACAGAATGATTTATCATCATCATTTTTGACTTGGATTTGATTTCTTCCCATAGAATTAAGAACGCCAAGGTAAAACGTAAACACGCTTGAATAAAATGATCTTAAAGGTACTGTGTGTCACAGCAGTGCACACGGGTCCATGAATGATAAACATTCGTCCACGTCGCCTCTGATGGACGCCAGATAATTCCGACAACCAGTTTACTGGCGTTTTACTTTAGTGGTTGCAGGAAGTGGGAACTCTGAGATGTGGAGCAGCAGAACTGGGTCGTTACCTGAAGCCTCCGGTCTGCTCGTCGCTCAGACACGTTCCTCCGTTGGTGCAGGGATTACTGAAGCATGCATCAACTGGTGTCTCACAGTGTTTACCCTGACACACACACACACACACACACACACACACACACACAGTGAACACAGAGCATATTCCCGTTTTTAAAAATCAAACAACATTAGATCAGGTCAACAGAGTCATCTGATGAGATTATCAGAGACAGCTGTGAGCTCAAAATAATCTGTGACAACACGCAAACAAAATATTGGATCAGTGGTTTTAAAACGTTCGGCTGTGTGGTGTAAATGGATTAATGTGCTTCTGCAGGGGGAACCCTTCTGATTAGACGACACAAGGTGCAGACGAAAAACCCACAAACTCTCTGACTAGATCACGCGAGCCTGTCTGCAGCACGCAACACACACACACACACACACACACACACACAGATGCATACCGTGAATCCAGCCTTGCAGGTGCAGGTGTATGGTTGTGTGTGGTGGACTTGGCAGACGCCCTGGTTCTGACAGGGGGACGACATACACGGGCTGCATTTGGCCTGAACAGACGCCTCCACTGGACCTGATCTCACACACACACACACACACACACACACACACACACTTATGTTTACAGTGCTGCCATGTTTTCATCTTGTTAAAAAAGTCCCAAATGGGATCTTCACAGTGAGGCGTGTCTGGGTCTCCGGAGAGGCGCTGACTTTCACATTATGAAGAGATGAAGTCTTTAAAACGCGGAGCTGTTACGCTTGGTGACTTTCACTGGTTTTAACACAACGTTAAAACCTCCATCTTTGTTGTCACGAGACGCTGTTTCACATCTTAAATTCGCTGTGGATTAATTAAGCGTTTTACTCACTAAAATCCCCTCGGCAGAAAAATGAAACACTGAATAAAAGATTTCTCTCTGAATCATCACACAGTTTAAGTGTCACCATTTGCTGAATGCAGATTAAAGTCTGACTGCTTTAGCTTCAGAAGTGATAGTTTATAACAATGAAAGAACACACCTGGCTTCAGAGGGAGAAGAGAAGAAACGGGAACATAGAGACACAAACAATGAGCAGCATCACACAGAGCTCAACATCTGGATTAGATTCAAATACAAGAAGCAACTGTTGATTCTCCGCTGCTCCCCCTGCTCCCACAGAGCAGATTAAAAAAAAACAAAAAAAAACAAAACACTTGGACTCACCCAGACACTGGAACTTGTCGGCGGGCGTGGTGAGCAGCAGTTTGGCCTCCATGCCCTGGGGCCCGGCACAGCGGGCGATGCCGGGCTCCTTGTAGCCGCTCTTCACCCAGTCCGAGAGCCAGAGCAGGCGGCAGTCACAGTACAGAGGGTTGGCCCCGATCGCCCTGGAGAGAAGACAGAGGGTCAGCTCAGTGACGGAGGGAGAGGAACGAAGAGCTGAGAGGGGACAAGAGGAAATTGATTGATGCCCTCTTTTCTTTCTTTGGTTCTATTTTTTTTTTTAAAGTGCATGAAAACAACCAGAGTCAAATACAGTGCTGCACACTGAAAGAAATAAAGAATAAATCCAAATCCAAGGTAAAATGTATTTAAACCATGTAATCACTTCTTCAAGTGAGAAGGAGAGAAACGAGGAAAAGACAAAGTCAAAAAAACAGAGAGGAGAAGAGAGGTCGAAGGTCAACGACAACAGCCATGTACTGCACCGCCACAAGGTGGAGCTGTTACACTACACACACACTATTTCAATTGAGAAAGAGGAGACATGCAAAGTCTGTGTCGAAGCGCGTGGCTCCTCATCACCTGGGCAGAGACGGTTTTGATAGGACGATAAAATTCTCCCGGTGTTGATTGACATTGACTCAAACGTTCCTTCGTTGGAGAAAAGTTTCTCTTCAAGCTGACTTGTTTCCAGAAGATAATTTTACATCTCGGCTCGTTTTCCTGACAGACAGCAGGATGATGTCATGTTTCACACCACCAAAATAAAAAATTCTTCCTCCCTCTGTTCTTCACCTCCTGTTCATATCCCCCCCCCTCCTCCTGCTGTCTGCCATCATCTGTCCTCCGTCTCCTCCCCTCGTCAGCCCTCCTCCACCAGCCAGCTCCCTCCCTCTACACTGTAGATCTTTGACTCACATGGGTCTCACACACATGCAGGCCTCAGATCGATAGAGCCATATGAAATGATGGATCTTTCCAGCTAATTCAATCCAGCTACTTAAACCATTCACTCCGCCTGAACTGGACTCAATCTGACTGGAGCCATGAAGGCAGGACGCACACATGCACACACACACACACACGCACCTCAGTCTGTCAGTGTACATACACGTGTGTGAAGTTATGTGTATTTGCTTACAGGTGAGACAGGGAGGCCACGTCGCTGAAGATGCCCTGCTGTAGCTCTGAGATGTCGTTGCCATGGAGAGAGCTGAAAGACGAAAGCAGCCGAGGGTCAAGAAAACGAGAGTCTGGTTCACATCAGATGATGGGGCTGTGATAAAGGAGGGGGCTATGGCAGCGTGTGTGTGTGTGTGTGTGTGTGTGTGTCAGCTCACAGCAGTCTGAGAGAGCGCAGGCCGCTCAGCGACAGAGGAGGAATACAGCGGAGTGAGTTGTAACTGAGGATCCTGAAATGAGGAAACACGACATTAACAGCTAAGTCACAGTGACACAGATGAAATAGAATTTGTTGGAATTTATCAACATTTAATATAAATATAAATCTGTTCCTCGAAGGATTAACTATTAAAACTACAGAAGAACTCTTTTTGTGTGTGTGTGTGTGTGTGTGTGTGTGTGTGCACGTGGACTCACAGTGTGGTGAGCTGGCTCATGTTGGAGAAGGAGTCGTCAGACAGGGAGCTGATTTTATTGTTGCTCAGATCTCTGTGGAGGCAAAGGTCGATTCCATTCAGAACACACACAATGAATATAATGCAGGAGTCCCATTAGACACACACACACACACACACACACACACACACACACACACACACACAGTGCAGTACCATCGAATTAAACTACAGTCAACAGCTCCCCCTGCTGGATTTGTGTATAAATGCAGTGATTCAATCTGCGTGATGGGTGAATCTTGTGTTTCGAAAATTACAGATGTTTGTGACTGTTTCAAATCCAAAAGGAATCCGTACAGAAATATGTTTCACAGTCCAAATCATTCAGTAGAACTCAGACCCCGGCTGCTGCAGCTTTTCTGAGCTCTAGAGAGAAACGATTGGCCAACAGGCCCAGACTTTGGTGAGAAGACGTTCTCTTACACGAGCTGCAGGTATTTGAAGGTGGCCAAGTCTTGAGGAACGCTGGTGAACTGGTTTCCATCCAGATACCTGAGGAGAGGCAGAGAAGCCACAGTCAAACATGTAACGGGGTCCATCAAAGAATGTGGACATTCGTCTACAATCAGGTCTGTTTTCCTTCCCCTGGATACGTAATTATTATTTCATCGCTGCATCTCTGTATCTACAGCAGCTCCCCCTCCACAGAGGCGGCCATGTTCCTTGTTGTGAGCTGGTTGACATCGGCCTCCACCTCGCCACTAGAGGCCACCAACATGAAAGACATTGTCTCAGCTCTACGTTCCAAACACTCACAGTTCGGTGACGTTGCGGGGCAGCCCCCTGGGGAGACCCTGTAGGTGCTTGTTGCTGCAGCGGACCACCGTGTCCATGCAGGTACACTGGGCCGGACACTGAGGCCCCGGGGAACAGCTGCTGTCGTCCAGAACCGAGCCTGACCAGGAGAACAAAGTTTGAGGCCGTTCGTGACCCCGCCAGGAAATGATGCAAGCACGTGCGCCTTTTTACCATCTTCACAGCGGAAGTCGGGCACAGCCACGTCCTGCAGCGGGATCTCTCGCAGGAAGGCGGGGCCCTGGCAGCGAGGATTCCCCGTCACGATTCGCCTGCTCCGCAGCCAGGCCCCGAACCACGACAGGCGGCAGTCGCAGTTGAACGGGTTGGCCAGGAGGTTGCTGGGTAGAAGACGGAGAGAAGATGAGAGGGAGGCAGCACGCAAGACGCGCACGTACAGTCCGTGTCTGTGTGGCGCTCACAGCGTGGACAGGTTGGGCAGCGTGTCGAAGGCCCCGGGCAGGATGGTGCTCAGCTGGTTGTCGTAGAGGGAGAGGAGCCGGACGTTGGTGAGACCGGTGAAGCTGCCGTTATGGATACAGCTGATCTTGTTGTTCCTCAGCATGCTACACACACACACACACACGGGTCCGCGATGAGAATGTTCTCTGTGTATTCAGGGTGATGTCGGGCAACAGGTGAACTCACAGCATGCGCAGTCCCTCCACCCCTCTGAACATGCTCCCTCTCACGGACTCCAGGTGATTGGCTGTGAGGTGAAGCTCCACCGCCGAGGAGGCGCCGTCAAACGCTCCGTCCTCAATGTCTGAGATCTTGTTGTTGCTCAGGTTTCTGGAAGGAATGAAGACAATAAAAAATAAATAAAATAAAATAAAAAAATTCTCGACACGTGTTCAGTGCTGGAGCTGTTTTCCAGAGGCAGAGTTATCGAATCACACGTCCCTTCGTGTAACCGCGAAGAGCGGCCATTGTTGACGTTGTTTAAAGCGACCTACATTTTCTTGAGCTGCGTCAGGCCCTTGAAGGCGCCGGTGGCCTCCAGCACGGAGAGGTCATTGTTGTTGAGACGCCTGCGACGGATCAGAGACATCACACGAATGACATCATTAGCAGAACGGTCACTTTGGAATCTGTGTGTTTGTCCTGCGTGTGTGCATCCATGCAGCACGGGTCCATACATGTCAACATGGATATCCATAAAGAGGCCGTCCCCCCCAGCATGTGTGTATTCATAAGAGTGTATGTGTGTGTGTGTGTGTGTGTGTGTCTCTCACAGCTCTTCAGTGGAGGAGGGCAGGTGCTCAGGGAACTTGGTGAGGCGGAGGTTGGAGCAGTCGACCACGTTTGCCTCACAGCGACATTTGGCGGGACACACCGGCTTACTGTTACACTCATAGCTCTGACGTCTGTCCTCAGTGCCTGGACATACAACCACACACACACAAACCCATAAACATAACGTTGAAAAAAGGCAGCACACGTGTGGGTCAAGCTTCTCTCCGTGCGAGTCAGTGTCACAGACGCAGACAGTGTTTGTTGTTTTAGTTTGCGATGGCCATGACGTGGGTTAGAGTTGACGATGCATCTTGAATAATTAATGACGATGTACGAGACACACGAATACACGGATATACACACTGACACACATGATCACCTGGGATGTGGTACTGCTCTTTGGCTGTCATGGGAAGAAACCAAGATAGAGAACGACATCAGTGGAAAGGTTTGAAAGATTCAGAGCTGCTCACACACGCACGCACGCAAGCATACACACACACACACACACACACACACACACACGTGCACACACTGACCGGAGCATCGAAACTTGCTGCTTTTGATCTGTGCTATGCGTTTGTTGGCGAGGCGGCGAGGGCTGGCACAGCGGGCCCCGCTGGTCTCTATGGGATTCGAACGCAGGAAGTCGGCCAACCACTTCACGTTACAGTCGCACACAAAGGGGTTCTGGGCCAGGTGGCTGATGGGAAATTTAAGAGGGTGGCGTGATGTCAATGCGCTGGAACTGGAGTGAAAAAACTGTGTGTGTGTGAGAGAGTCTCACAGGGTCTGGATGCTGTGCAAGGAGCTGAAGGTGCCTTTAGCCAGACTCTGGATCTTGTTGTCGTACAGTGAGAGAAGAGCCAGATTCTCCAGATCCTTGAACACGGTGGCTCGGATGCAGTGGATCTTATTTGCGTTCAGTAACCTGCAGAAGAGCAATCATCAACGGAGTCTCGCAACAATTCAAAACGAACTCTGTGGACTCTTTTGCTGAGGCTGGACTTACAGCAGCTCCAGTGAGGACAGACCATCAAACACTCCGCCAGGGAGCTCCGTGATCTTGTTCCCGTACAGAACCCTGCACACACGGGACGCACCATCAGTCACAGTCTGAAATCACAGCCGTGCACACACTCACTCACACAGGCCACCCGCTGAGACCGTTTGTATGACCTGGTGCTCTAAAACAAATGTGCTTACAGAGAGCAGGCGCCACTTCTACATTATTTATACCAACAGTCGCACAAACACACGCGCGGGGCGTTTCAGACATGCTGAACGTAAACACGCGCTCACATCACTGTCTCAGGGCGTGTGCGTTACTCACAGCGAGTTGAGCGCTCGGAGGCCGTGGAAAGCATCCGGGGCGATTTCAGAAATCTGGTTGTTACTCAGGTCTCTGGATAAAAATATGAAAAGACAAACAGGTTAGGGTTCTGCCATCTGGGGAATACAAGACTGTATCTTAATATCTATCTTCTTCTGTGATCACATTCACTCTCAATCATGCCGTTTTAAAGGCTTGACATCAATGAAGAGACTAATTACTCATCTATTTCTAAATGTCTGTCTCTGCTGTCTGCCTGATTTTACTCTGTTCTTTAATTCCTTTTTGGCATCAAAAACCCTTTGTGTTTTATATCTTGAAGAATGAAGTAATTTGTTGTTCTTTTTTGTTTTTGACTCTGTGCCTCTTCCTCAGATGAAGGAAATGAGAAAGCGTCTCAATGTTGTTTTGTCGTAAATCGCCATGAGGAATCTACTTCTTTATTTTTCTGACCGTCGAATCAATGTGAGCTAACAGGAACCATTTATCCAGTGGAGTGGCTCCATGTCACCGGAGGGCGGGGCCGTAAGTGAACCTGACTGCAGTGTTTCACACGAGGGCCGAGGAGGAGGCGCTCCTCTGGTGTAGGAGACGGTTTTTTGGTGTCTGGTTCAGTCCATCAGACCAGACCACAACATGTTAGGTTAGAAAACCCTTGTTCCGCTGCCACGTCAGTCGCTCAACTGTCAAAACGAATTCTGGGACAAACCACTTAATCCAGCCTGGTAATGTAATCAACCCCCCTCTGCGTGCTCACGACGGTCTCACAGCGATGATGTCAAAAGGCAAAGAAGGAGGGGAAGGATAAGATCGAGAGGAAAAGGAAAACCGCAGAGAGAAAAATGTCTGAGGATAGAAACGGGCAGAGGAAGAGAGAAGTGGACAGAACGAAAACCACAAGGAAAGAAGAGAATAAAATTAAAAAAAAAAAAAAAAACACAGAGCAGAGTCAAAGAGTCATGAACATTATTATTGTGGTTGAAACTGGACTTTGTTTTTAAACAGATCACAGAGATATGCTCTCCCATTCATCATCTGGGACCCTGGAAAGACCTCGCACATAAATCAAGCGCTCCACCGGGGCTGTTTGTTATGTCGCGGGGAACCACAGCCCGATGAATGGTGGCGACGGAGGACGAGGAGGGCGGCCCAGTCGGCAGATCGGAGTTAAAATACGAGTAAAACTAAGGCAGGGCCGCTGCAGAGGTTTAAACGCTGCGACGTGATTGGTTGAGATGAACCTCGGGGGACGGAGCTGTAAAAACCGCAGCGTCTCTGCCTGATGGTCTTTGTCCTGCTATCGCTCTGCTGAGGAAAATCCATTGTTATATTATCAAGCCGTCCGGCCTGAGGGATATATGTGAGACCAGAGGTTTACGTGTTAAAATGTTCCCGCTCATCATTACAGTGTTTATATTTCAAATCCATCCAGATCCTTCTTCTACTACTGATACAGAAAGAGGATGAATCCAGGAAATCCTGGGCTGATGAACTTGTGGTGAAATCAAATCTCTGGCTGACTCACATTCTTCTGAGTTTCTTGTAGGAGGTGAAGGCGCCAGGAGGAACTGACTTGATGCCGTTCTGCTCCAGACGACTGGGGAGACAGCGAGAGAGAGACACATCTGAACTTATTACAACACAAACTTTCACATAGATCCATGAAGTAGAAGTGACACGGCATTCATAGTGAACATAGATATTCATGTATAGACTGTACCCTTGTCTTTGCTCCCCAAGTGGAAAAACATCATTTTTACATTTTTTCTGTGGTGTTTACTCACATCTCCGTCATGGCCTCGGGGAGGTGGGCGGGGATGGCGGTGAGGCCCCTCCCTCGACAGTCCACGATGTTGTTGCTGCAGGAGCACATCGGAGGACAGGAGCCGGACGCCAGGCTGCACGGCTGGACGAAGGCGCTGCCGCCGTGGCCTGAGCACGCAAAACACACCGCACCGCAAGCGTTACGGCTTCCTCGCCCTCCCCATTAACTTTTGACCTTTGACGGACCGATGACCAACACGGCGCGGCCATACCTGAGCAGGCGAAGTCACTCTTGCGCAGCTCAGCGAGGTTGAGGCCCCTCAGGGTGGGGGGGGAGCTGCACTGGGTGTAGAGGCCTAACGCCGGCCGCTGCCGCAGCCACGGGGACAGCCAGGCCAGGTGACAGTCACAGCGCAGAGAGTTGGAGTGGAGACGACTGGGAGGAGGAGGAGGAGGAGCAGGAGCAAGAGGAGAGAGATGAACAGGTGAGAAGAAGATAGAGGGAGGAATAAGTGCAAATATGAGAAAAGAAGCATTCTGGGTAATGATGTACTCACAAGGTGCGGAGCTTCGGCATGTGGTTGAAACTGGACACTGGGATACTGCTGATGTTGTTGTTGTTCAACGTGCTGAGGAGATAAAGGAGAGGAGGGGCGGGGAGGAGAGGATTAGGGATTAGGAAACGCCGAGATACCTGAGGTGCAGGATGTTGGCTGGTGATTTTTCACGATACTCACAGAACCTCCAGAGATCGCAAAGCTCTGAACGCCCCCTCCTCGATGCAGCTGATGTGGTTTTTATCCAGCTGACTGGTAACACAGCATTACACACATTACACAACATTTGGGATTGAAGTCGTCCTTGTATCATTATCTCTATTTTCTTTTATCTACTATATTGTGATATCCAAGTGTGTGTGTGTGTGTGCTGCTTCACGCACAGGTTTTTCAGATCCGCAGCTCCCCTGAAGGCTCTCCTTGGGATGGCCTGGATGACATTTTCACTCAGGTCCCTAAAAGATAATGAAAGTGCAGAAAAAAAGAATTCAGCATTTGGTTTTAATTACATTCATTTTTGGCTGCTCATGTTTTCGTGGTGAGGTTACTTCAGTTCATGGTGCATCTTTAACATAAGGATCCTTTTTGGAGGACCTGCACACTGATGCACACTGTAGTTTACATTAATGGAATATATATATATATATATATGTGTGTGTGTGTGTGTGTGTGTGTGTGTGTGTGTGTGTGTGTGTGTGTGTGTGTGTGTGTGTATATATATATATTTATTTTTTTTTTCCTTCATTCTAACTCTGGATAACACTTTCAACAATTTAAAAATGCAAACACATTTAAGCTGTGAATGAATCCAAAACAACTTCCTGCGTCACCCCGCAGCTTTTTACCCAGCATCCCTTTAGTTTCAGGCTGATCCGCCTCATTAACATGAAGTTAGAAATGAATCTAAACACCACGCCCTCTTTATCTTAACAGAGGAATCTGGGAGGCAACAATCGGACGGTTATTTCCCCAGACTACAGACGGAGAGGAGCGAGACAACAGAATCATGAGTGTGTGTGTGTGTGTGTGTGTGGAACCACGGGGGGATGTAGATCATCTCTGCCCTGGAGGACCTCAGACACACTCCATTAACTTCAGGGTCAAACTTCAGAGCACGACAGCAGAGAAACACCCAACTGCTGAGCCCCTCACTGCTGATCTATAATAAATGCACAGTTTCAGGGACACGCTCACAAATGTCTCCTGGTGAAAATGGATCAAAACCCACAAACTTCATCTGCTGTTCTATACTGTAAAATGAGAAACTCCAAGTTTCTACAGGGAGGGTGAAAAACGACGCGGGACTCTTTTACAGCTTCAGCGGGAGGGATGCCAGCGTCACCGCAGACCGACAGACAGGATCAGAACAGACACTGACCTCACTCGGCTAAAACCGAGCCCTGTTCAGAATAGTCCTGTTCTCTCTGGTGTCACTCTGGTGTAGCCTCAGAGTTTCAGTGCAGCTCCTCCACGATGACAGCAGCAGCTCGGGGTCACACGCAGGTTACAGAAACCATGAAAAGCAAAGTTTCTCGACATTTTTCTTCCACCCAACAATTTCGTTTTATACCACAGCTGCAGTCCTGTTCCTATTGTCAAGCTGCACTCAGCCACGTGACACGTGTCACTCACAGCTCCGGTTCTGTCGAAGGTTCAGCGGTGAACCAGAGGATTTCTCCGGGCGGCCAAACCCGTGTGTCACGGCGAGGTCTGTGGTGAGGAGCAGCAGCTCAGCCTGAAACAAAATGCACCAGCGAGACAGAACCAGAGGACGATAAACTGAACCTCACGATAAACAAGACCAGTCAGGAAACAAGCACCAAAGGAGAGATATAGAGAGCGACAGAGCGGCCACAAGGAGGACAGGATGATGGATAGACGGGCCGAGAGAGAACGGGGTGGTACAGAACCTGCAGGGAGAGGCAGAGACAAGCAAGAACATCTCTGCAGACGGCGATAAAGACAAAGTGTGGGACAGAATACGAAGATGGGAGCTTGATGGAACGAGACGGGGGAGGGACGAGCAGTTTTCCTGGTTCATTTCAGAGGGAGCTGACGACCAGTGAACCAAAGCAGCCCTTTGGTTCTGTCTGCTCCACTCTGCCTGGGAGCTTCGTATCGAGCAGAAAAGTTCTGATCTTTGTCCAGAACACGGAGGACAAAACTGAACTCCTGTTTAATTTAACAACTCCCCTGAGTTTTCTGGAACTTTTCCTCTGACACTGAATAAAAGCTGTTCTCATATTACTGTTATTAAGAACAATAATGAATTAATAGTGATGGACACACACACGCACACAC
Source organism: Pseudorhombus dupliciocellatus (assembly GCA_016785235.1). Lineage (NCBI taxonomy): Eukaryota > Metazoa > Chordata > Actinopteri > Pleuronectiformes > Paralichthyidae > Pseudorhombus > Pseudorhombus dupliciocellatus. The sequence goes on along the minus strand of JAFBJW010000012.1, from coordinate 1,571,429 downwards.
AGCATATTAAAGATGCTTTCACATCAGGTTACCAAGACATCTGTTGCCAGGACACCAGAAGGCTGGACATGGTGTTTACTGGAGGGACACACAGTGGTCACAGCTGGACGGGTACGGGTGTGTGTGTGTGGACAGTAGGCGGTCTCATAATATTTGCTCTCTGTCCAGTTATCTCCTCTTTTCATTTTCTGATCCGCTCTGTCGTCCGTTGTGTCCGTGTCCAAACTACCCCCCCCACACCCTCCCATTGTTCCTCCGTCTCTCCTGTCGTTCTAATATCCTCTCCTCCCCTCCCCCCTCCCTCCCTGCTTGCTCAGGAGGGTGAGAAAGGTAAACTTTCCCACTCGTTCCCCCCACTCGTCTTCTTCCTCGTCACCTATGCATCCGTCCCCTCGTTGAGTGATCTATGTGGTGGTGAAAACTGCTTTGAGAACCTATTGAACCGCAGTTTGGCGCTTTTTTAAAATAAAAGGACAAGGAGTATATTCTTTTATTACTCTGCTTTGGCTCATCAGCTGCTTTAATTGTTCTCATCCCTTCTTACTTTTATTCCTCATCCTGACGTCATGTTTCTCCCTCTTTGTCCCCCACTATACTGTAATTCCTGTTCCTTCCCTCATTACAACCATCCTTTAACCTCTCGCTATCTCCATCAATCTTTGCTGCATCCTTTTCCACCTCCCTCCCTGTGAACTCTTTCCCTTTCTCCCTCCACAGGGGAGCAAAGCGCCTAATTGAAAAACCCCAAAGGCAAAGGAAGGAAAGGCGACGAGTCTGAGAAGGAGGGGGAGGAGGAGGACAAAAAACCCAAGGGAGAGAGAGAGGGTGAAGAAGAAGAAGCAGATGAGGCGAAGATGTGAGAGTTGGATGTGTTTGTCTGTGGTCCCGCTAATATTTGTCCAATAGAGCCAATGTGAGATTAGTGATGGCTGTTTGGACAGTGTGTGTGTGTGTGTTCCTTCCCATCATGCCTTTCCATAGCCCTCTGCATGTCGGCTTTACTTTGGAAGAACATGACAGGGTGAACATCGGTGTTCGTTGTCTGACCTCCCACACACACACACATGACCAATACCACAATACCAGCTGAGCAGGGGTTTATGTAAGGGGAGTGATGGTGCCACACACTGAAGCGCGACACGGTCACATTGCTGCGTGGATTCAGATCTGGGCAATTAGCAGATGCACACACAAACAGGCAATTAGACAGAGGCAACTGTCACACACAGTCACAGACAAACTCCTGCTCGTCTCCCTCTGAAGATCAGTCAGGTAAACGTGGAGGTCACAGTCCGCCGGTTCAGCCCACAACAGATGCCGTCAGATTCACACCGTTAATTAACCGCGCTCAGACGCCAATCAACTGCGCTAATGAGGGCAGCTCTGCCACGCCGACTAATGAGAGAAGCTCCGCCAGTGTCTGAGGGGAAACATTAACACGCACATTAGAACCCCCCACACACCTCCTGGTCTATTTCTGTTTCCTGGCATATTCTCTCTCTCAGGTTCAGTCGCTGTGCCAGTGACGGCGTTACGTTTTCAGGCCGTCTCTCTGTCTGTCCGTCCGTCTGTCCCACTGTTGTCTCTCAAGGACACGTCGAGGGTCAAAGGTCACTGTCACCTCACAAATCACATTCTTGGTCTGGAGAAAGCAACGCAGCCTTCATGGCAACTAGGTGAGAAGTGTTCAGCCATCACCATCGTAGTATGTGCTGAGCTTCACTGACTAACATCAGGGCTTCGTTGGGCTTTAATTTGGTTTTATTTACTTTGGTTTACTCCTCGTGAAGATCACAGTCGGCAGCACGACGCATCAAACTGGTTTAACAGAGGCAATTCAATCAATCCACAGTCGACTGGGAACAGGAGCCGTGTCGACCGGCTGAACACACAGTTCACCTCCAGGTCAAGGTGAGCGTGTGTGAGTGTGTGTCACATTTAGCTCCAGTCCCATAATTCTTGGGTTCCCCCAGGCTAAAGGGAGGTTCTGGAAAGGAGGAGGGGGGGGCTGGTACACCAACACACACACACACAGCCTCTGGGTATCATCAAAACACACAAAGGACTGTTACTGGGTGTGGAGCGAACCAACAAAAGACCGTGAAGCGAGAGAAATGAGAGTGAGCAAAAAAAAAAAAAAAAGAGAAGGAAGGAGAGGAAACGACAAGGCAGAGCTGGAGAGGAAAGAGCGAGAGTGGAGATAAAGATGAGCTGACGCCGGGAGGAGGAAAGAAGATGATGATGACGGTGAACCCGACAGAAAAATAAACTTTCCTGGCCACCCTGTGCAGAAGCAAGCCTGAGTGTGAACATGTGATGCAAACACATATTGATCTCACATACTGATCTCTGATCTGCTGTCTACAGAAATGAAGAAGCAGAAGGAAACACGATTTTCACACGTTTTGAAAACACGTTGGTGGAGGATGGCAGGGGTGGTCTGGACAAAGAGACAAAGCACACAAACAGATTTGTGTGTCCATGGGAGTGTGTTGGGAGACATAGATGTCACAAGAGACGTGTGTCAGTGTGTGTGTGTCTGAGGGACACTGCGCTTCATAGAGTCCATCAACGCAGCAGGAGGAGAAAAAATCACTCCAGCAGGAGGAAGTGCTAATGGCTCTGCAGTGTGTGTGTTTGTGTGATTGATGGAACATGCCAAGTCCATCTCTTTATTCTCTGATGGGAGCCAGAGTGTGAAATTGCCAAAAAAGACAAACAGCAAATAATCAGGACACGAACACACTCACACACACTTTCTCTCTCCATTTATCGCTCTCAGTATTTTCTCTTTATCTGCTTGTCTTGCTCTCTCTCTTTCACACACACACACACACACACACACACACAGGTCCACCTGTTCATCTCCTGTAATTACTGTTATTTTTCATGGCTGTTATCCACTTTACTCCCTCTGCTCAGAGGGAATGTAAGAGTGTCTCTTTGTAGCTTGAAAATTTCTGTGTCAGCCATTTAAACCATTTCACATGCACGTGCACACGTGCGCACGCGTACACACACAAATCGATCAATCGATTAGAAAACTTAAGAGCGCTGGTATATTTGCTTTTCTTCTGTGTGTGTGTCCAGTGTCCGGGCAGTCAGCAGATACCCTCCTCTCCTGTAGCGTGTGTGACACATTTCGCCACATCACGACCAACTCCAAGCTCTCACTAATTAAACAAGAAAAAAAGAAAAACTCGGTGTGTGCGTGTGTGTGTGTGTGTGTGTGTGTGTGTTGGGTTGTCAAATTAAAGCCTGACTGCGCCTCCTGCTCCTGCGGGAGCCTGTAAGTGATTTGTGGGGCTTCTGGCATCTGAAGGGAAACTTTCACTGAGTTTTCTAGGTGAGAAAAATGGGTCAATTTTTGATTAAAAAAAAAAAAAAACCAGCGAGCACATTTCAGCCTGAGGCTGCAGGAAATCTCTGCTCATGTTTACTGTCGTCATCACAACCAAACACACTGAGCTGGTACCAGAGGGCTATACAGGTATAATGCCATCAGAGGGTTTCTATCAGGGCGACAGTCCAGAGCAGTGACAGAAACAAATACACTTGGGTTGAGTTCAGGTCGTCTGAGCCCAAACCACATTAAAAAAAATTTAAAAACACAGTTGTACTCACAGTCGAGACAGAGCTTCATTCTTCTGAAACAGCAGCTCTGGAAGTTGACTGAGATGATTCTTGTTGAGACGACTGGATGAAGAAAAACATGATGGATTAGGAAACTCACAGAGACGATATACGTGTTTTGTGTGCGTGTGTCCTCTCACAGTCTCTCCAGCTCCCTCAGCTCATCAAACGCTCCCCTCTCAACGTTACCGATCTGGTTCTCCATTAGATGTCTGCGGCACAGAACACATCGATCACATAGACCATCGTAATGTGAGACACAAACATTAAGAACGTTTCAGGACAAAATGAAATCATAGTTTAGTCCATTTTAGCTTTGACATGAGAAAAATATGATGATGGGATATTCTTTCTAGAAAATCATCAGGACACCTCAGCAGACTTCCAGAGACATGATGGCGACTTATCTCGCAGATCAGGGCCAGGAGTATAGCATAACAAAATAATGAAACTGAGGTTCTGACATCTGTCAGGTTGTCGGACATTCATCCGGCCCCCAGGAGCCCAGCGGGCAGCTAATCTGTTTCGAGCCGGCCTTCAGAGACATCATTAGTCCCTGGCATGTTGTCCCTTCAGCACCTCGTGTCCATCACTGACACTCAGCTCCATCCCAGTCCGTGGGTTAACACAGGAAACCGCCGCTCATCCATCCTCCCCAGAGGGCACGGTGTTTCCAGGTCAGAGGGTCACAGACGAACCCCTCCCTGTTGTAAATCTGACTGACACTGACACCGAACAAGCACCTCTGGGTGGTTCATGTGTCGGTGCGGAGCTAAAGCGTCGTTCCGCGCCCTCTGGCCTCTGATGGCTCTGTGGTGATGATTCCCACATTCCTACCGGACCTCAGACCTCTTGGGGAATCTCCGCCGGACAAACACAAGCTGCCCGTCGTGTCAACACTGATCTGACGGCCGGGAGTGACGGGTGGGACATTAAACCGACCGAGTGACTTACAGAACTCTGAGGTGTTTGAGACCAGAGAAGTCCGTCTTGGTGATGACGGTCAGGTTGTTTCCGTTCAGGTCACTGGAAAACAAGAAAGACGGCAGCAGGTCAGAGAACAGGAAGCAAAGAGAGAACTTCGTATCAAATTAATAAAGAGTGAGAAACGTCTGTCTGAGGCTACACACACAAGTTCAAATCCAATCATTGCAGACAAGATAGTGTTGGATAAAAATCTTGATTGTTGCTTCCACACATTGTTTAGAAGTAGAGAACGACTCACAGTATTAACACAGCTGCACTTTAACATATTTAAAATAATAATAATAATAAATCAAAGTTCTACTCAGTCAGGTTCTTCCGGTGCAACAATGCAAACCACTGGAGCACCATGCCATCAGAATGTCCGGGACTGGGGGGATGGATGCATCTATGTTGAGTTTTTCTAACATGGAGGAGGCGGGATTTATGACCTATGCTGCAGCCAGCCCCCTTTGGCTTCACTTTTTGGGAGCCGTGGTATCGTCCATCTCCGAGGATGACACACCTGCTTCATGTTGTCACTCCTTCCTCTGCAGGTGTTTCTAACCGTCCTAACAGCTCAATCACTTCAGGTGCAAACTGTCGCCAACCTGCGTCATGTGATATCTCCCTTATCCAGCCACTCCGAGGGAGGGGTTTAACCCTGTGACCGCATTGTCTGCTCTGATTGACAGCGGCGAAGAAAGAGAGGGGGGGGGATGATGTCACTCTTCCCACGAGGCTTTGTGGAAGGAGAGGTAAGCTGAGCCCTGTGCATACCTGTGTGTCTGTGTGTGTGACAGAGAGAGAGAGAGTGTCATGTTCCTGGACTACTGTAAAGGGTGGAGCAGAGTGTGACCTTGCCTTGAGAGAGAATGTGTGTATGTACTGGTGATCCCTCCTTCATCACAAATTATTTCATTATCAATTAAATGATCGTTTGACAACAGACACTCCTCCTCCATTGTTGTTGTGTCCATGAGGACACGAGTCCAGTGTCTGCACTGCTTGGGATGGGCCGTGAACACAAGAGGCAAGTAGCTCAGTTCAGGCCAGCTGTCACCTGGGTGTAGCCAAAGGTTTGACGGTGGAATGATCGAATTCAACTGGAAGATTTTCAGAAGTCTTAAAGCCCAGTGAAGGAATAGGTGCTGGAGGAGGTTCCGGCTCTCAGGGGCTTGGTGGGGGGGGGGGGGGGGGGGGGGGGGGGGGGGGGGGAAAGGAGCAAGGGAGGGAAGGATGGATGGATACAGGCCAAGGCCGAGGGGGGGTTCCAGAATCACTCCCTGGATGTGTGTGAAATTACTCCGACAGCTAAACCACACTGGAAAAAAGCACGAGGAGGCCGGACGGCCGGCGAGCACGTTTACGCACTCGGCAGCAGCATGTCCACACGACGCAGACTAAACCGCACCGAGAACGAAACGTATCGGCCAGCGATGACAGACGGCTCACAAGGCTCTGTCTTTGTTTTGTGATGAGGAGGAAGAAGGAGACTCGAGGGGAGAGACCGACACAAGCAGCGGCCTGATGAGGCGTGGTTAATTGAGTTTTGTGCAGCATGGCGGGGTCAGGGGTCAGCGGAGCGACAGACTCCCCTCGAGTGGCGACTCTGCCGAACAATAGCTCATTATAGCAGAACGCGTCTCACACACACACACACACACACACAGACAGCCTCAGTGGGCAGTGAGGCAGTTGATCCGCTCAGCTCTGCTCTCCACTGTCAGATCTGACATGGAGGAAGGAGAGGAGGAGGAGGAGGAGGAGGAGGCGGTGCATTCAGTAGGATGATGGACTAAGTCATGTGGATAGAGAGAAAAGAAACAAACAGAAAAGGACAAACGGCGAGCGGAGGAGCTGATCTTGAGGTTTAGCTGTGGGTCAACAACATCCATGTATCAGAGGAAGAAGCAATAATGCTCATTTAATTTAATTATACTTGATTCACTTCATGCAAACAGTGATCAGCTCGTCTCCACTTCCTCCTTCAATCTAGAGATGAAACTGAAATCCACCCGAAAAGAGTCGGCATCGTGCCGACCGTTATCCCATCGAGTTCCCATTCATGTGAAAACCCATATTGTGCCTCTGAGTTTTCAATATTGTCTCCTTTATTTTCATCTCCCAGTGTCCTTCTCTGCACCTGACAGGCTGAAACAACTTTCCTCCTCCTCCTGCTGCTGTGCACACACACACACTCAGGACTAATGGCACTTCATTAGCAGCATCCTTCCCACTGAGGGGCTGGATGGAAAATGGTACAATGAGAGAGACGGTGAAAGAAGCTGAGGTGGCACTCACTGGTACTGAAACTGTGAAATTAGGTGTGTGTATGTGTATGTGTGTATGAGAGAGAGAGAGAGAGAGAGAGAGAGAGAAGGACAGAAACTAACGTGATTTATCACTTAAAACTGACAAATAGAAACAAGTAGTCTGATTATTAATAACTGCTGTTTTCCAACAAAGTGCTCTGAAAGCTCCAGTTCAACTTGAAAGCAAAAAAAAAAAATGGAAAATGGAAAAAATGGACAGCAGCAGCAGAAACACAGAGGTGTGTGAGTCGGCAGTTTCAGACAGCTACTGCTGAGTGCGACTGCTGAAGAATCTGAACTTTCCTCCATCTCCATCTCTTGCAGTTTTTTTGCCCTTAACACAAACTTGTCTCTGCTTTTCTCCCACTTGCTCTATTTCCATCATGTGAGGTGACGCTACGCTATCAGAGACTGAGGGAGGAAGACGCAGGAAAAGGTTCCTCTACTATCTGACTACAGATAACCCAGGTGACATCTGAACCAATTCGATTGAAATTCTGTTGGTGGAGGGGCCGAGATAGAGCTCAATCAAATCACATTGTTTGTCGGATATTTATTGAACTGTTTATTTACTGTTCTTGATGAAAATACTCATATTCGTGTGTGTGTGGGGGGGGGGGGACTGGATCCAGGGAGACGGTCAGAACTTGTCAGAGGTGAATGTGTTCGGTGCCGCTCCAGTTCAAATAGAGTTCTCACTGTGTGGCAGAATTTAAATATGAGAAGAGACAGAGACTCTCTGTCCCTGTGAAATGAAGCATTACACTTCTGATAGCTGTCCAGGAACTCAATGCAGTGTCCTCGTGTGTGTGTGTGTGTGTATGTAGCGTCCCAGTGTGCACGTGGCGCCTCACTTTCCCGCTCTCTACTCTCAGCATCAGTCGCTAACGCTAATCCTCTGCACACTCGATTAGGCGTCTCACTGGCAGCTCTCCATGATGGCACGCACACACACACACACACACACACACACCCATACACAGAGTTGAACGTACACACACACATACACAGAGTTGAACGTACACACATGCACAGCTTCATTCATATTTTTATTTCATGCCCAATTTGTAAAACGGTGCATGAAGTTAAATAAATGTTTTTCAGTGTGCAGTCCTTCCTCTGATTCTACTTCACACACTCTTCACACGTTTCCCCCGCTCTCACTCTTTCTCACACACATTCCTCTTCTCTCTGCTCAAATAACCAAGCTCATCAGGGCCCGAAGGGGCATCCATTTTTCAGCGTTGCCATGACAATCTGACGAGAGGGGGGTAGTGTTTGGTGGGACCGGTGCAGTCACCTTGATAAATGACTCTCTTATTGCCGGCTGTCTCCCAGGGAATACTGTACACACACTATCTATCCAACACACACACACACACACACACCACTAACTCCGTGTCCCCCAGTGACCACACACACACACACACATACTCAGATCACTTTACATGCTAATTGGGGGACAAGCCCTTTAACAAATAGCAGTTTAATGAGTCGCTCCTCTCCACTACAGGGACTGTCTGTGTCCACAGGGTGGTCAGGGGGGGCGACTCAGAGGTCAAAAGGTCACACTGGTTCATTTGGTTGTTGGTGGTTTCCGGTCTCACTAAGGATATATTGTGGCATAGGCTTTTCATTTTTCCTAAAGCTGTGGTGATTTATTCTTATTGTAAGTAAATTATTATTATTATTATTAAATGGGCCAGATGAATGAATGATGAACTGAGGTCAAGGTTCAGGCTGTTGTTCACTGTTGGGTTAAAGACAGAGAACGTCTCACCTCGTACAGATTATCAAACCAGATGAAGCAGCGCAAACACAATCTGTTCTGAAGTTCGTAACGTGCGCAGGCGCCCAGCAAGTGTGAGAACAGTTAGAGTCGGTGGCTTGAGAGTTTTCCTGCAGTCGATCTTGTATCTTCAGGAAGTGGTTGTCATGTGATCGAGCTCTGCGTCCTGGAGCAGGCTGATTAGCTCGGCATGCTAACTTCATCACATGTCAGTGTAGTTTCTCCTCCAGCCATTTGCATGAAGACTAACAAGAGGGCTGATCTGGGGCCAGTCTGTTGGTGAGAACCAATGCTGGGAGGGAAGAGACCACTGCTGCTCTACAACCAGGTCACAGAGGTCAGAGAGGTCACAGAGGTCACTGCTGACGTGGCTAAACCAGGCGACAGAAAGGGAATTAAAGAATCTGCGTGTGTTTCAGTGTCCAAGACACAGAATCGATGTCACAGCGACAAACCAACCAAGATGGCGGCCGGACGTACGGGTGTCAGACAAAATTTGTTCGTCCCTAAATTACAAAGTCAAACTAAAACTGATGATTTAAATGAAACCGTGAACAAACATGAAGCGTCAGAAAACGATTCTGCTCAATCGTCCCATTCCTCTAATCTGCAGCAGCAACTCTTCCGTCAGCATCAGTGATGCAGTGGCTGCTGAGCCGTGTTCCTCTGCTCCTCCTCTGTCACTTACTTCAGAGGGAAACAGTGCGAAGACAAACAGGGAAGTGGCACAGAGCTGTTTCCAGGTCGTTTCTCTTTGACCGGGAGCCCGAGCCCCCGTCCCCGATCATGGAGCTATCAGCCTCAGAGGGGAAAGCTTCCTCCACGCTACAGTAAACCAGAGGAGGATAATGTATCTCTGCTGGCACCCCTGACATCATCAATTATTCACACACAGGCACTCTGGAACCTGGAGTAAACACACACACAGGGCGCTTAGGCTAGGAATCAGATGCATCCTTCTATACCATATATACTGTGTGTGTATATATGTATATATATATATATATAGAGAGAGAGAGAGATCCCATATTTGTCCCATTTTCTTCAGATCTATTTAGATCTATTTAGACGGACCAATTCTCACACATGCTCATGTGATTAGACGACTCCTGGAAGTTTCAGGAAAACTGGGTCAATGGGGCAGAATGAGAAGCTGTCTCAAAATATCTACAATTCTCAAAAGTGCCAGGAAATGTTTATCAGAGAACACATGTGTTATCTGGGTTCATATTCCGATGAGTTAAATGCTGGCATGTATGTTCAGTATGTTTGCCTGTATAATGTCTTTACTGATGAGGCTGCAGTTTGTGGTGGTTTCTAATGTTTCGTCCAAAACAAACATGAGTGAGAACGAGCAGACACATATTCCAGCACAATGCATTCTGGTACGTCATTAACTATACGCTCATATTAAAAATTCACATCATTAAATCAACATGTCTGGGAAAGTTTAAATAAATATCTAAGGGTCAGTGCAGAGGACACTCGAAGCCTCATTAAGCTGGAACATGTGGCAGACACACTCTCATTAATTAGACTCCGTGAGAGAGGAAGAGAGATTTACAGACAAAACAAATGAGATTAAATTAAAACGTTCTGAACCTTGTGCAGTTTTCAAGTCTCAGTTCTGACAGGAGTCAGAAAATAATGAAAGAAAAGAGGTCGACCTGCTCCGACAGACGATGAGGACTGATGGAGGAAATTAAAATCCAATTGCATGTGAAATCACTACAGGGACGAGCTGGAAGAGCAACGATGCCGCAGAGCAGCAGCGTGAGCTGTGTGTGTGTGTGTGTGTGAGATGAAGTTAAACAGATGTAAAGAGACCAAATGAGCACCAGAAAAAAGACACTGCAGCAAACGAGAAATGACACAAAGCCACACAAACACACACACACACACACACACACACTATGGTAATAACTCCACACAGGGTGAGTCACTCTGATAATTAAATTCCCACTACAGATTCATTTATAAATCCACACACAGAAACTCCCTCCTTCATCTTCCTCTGTTACTCTCACACACACACAGCTATCTAAATTTATCATATATGTGAGGACCTTCATTTTCTGACCTACAAACCAGGACTAATAAAACCTGGTCCTACACATGGATCCAGAAGTGAGGAGCAGCCAGATGCCGTCCCTCTGAAGGATTCCCCATCTCTCACTGTCTCTGGTCGTCCTCACAAATCAAACGTGAACCAACACGTGGTCAGTGTACGAGTACTCACAGCCTCTCGGTCCCCCTGGGGATGTTCTTGGGCACTGAGTGGATCCCCAGGCCGTGACAGTCCACCGTGTTCCCCAGGCAGCTGCACAGAGCCGGGCACGCCTCCGCACATCCTCCACCTGCCAGCAGCAGCACAACGCCCCACACCAGCATCGTCCACAGCCCGCACTGAAGAGTTCGACCTGGGGCCCCAGCCACGACCGCTGTCCCACAGGCGAGTCCTGACCCGGCTCCGACCACTGCTCTCCCAGCAGGCATCCTGCTCACACTGCAGGAACCGGCACAGGTGGTGGAACGAGTGACCAGCAGCACCTTGAAGAGGACAGAAAGGCTCGAAGTGGAAGGAGACGCTTGAAGAGGCTGAGAGAGACGAGCAGCCCGGGGAAGTTGAGCTGGGACTGAACGGCTGCCACTTGATCCCAGAGTGGCCTTTCAGAGGGAGAGAAGAGAGGAGGGGGGAGAAGACGAGTATATCCTCCCCTTCTCTTGTCCACAGCCTCACAGCTCCCTCCAATTGCCTCCCCTCCTTCTTCTTCTTCTCCTTCTTCCCCTCTGCTCTGTGTTCTCTGCTCCCTCCCTCTCTCTCATGCAGACGTACAGTGTGCTCGCTTCTCCCCTCCACTTTTCATTGAGTCATTGTGCACCGAACAGTGAGACACTAGAAAAAAAGAAAAAGAGAAGGGGGGGGGGACTCCCTCACTCCCTCTGTCGCACACACAGAAAGAGAGAGAGAGAGAGAGAGAGAGCAATCATCCATCAAAAGCTTTTACAAATAACAGCACTTAGACTCCTCCCATAACACCCCCTACACACACACGCGCACACACACACAAACACACAGTGAACTCACATCTCCTCAGTGACAGGAGCAGAGGAGCCGGCACCTCCAGTGACGACAGCCCTTTCCTCTCTCTCTCGCTCTCTCCCTCTTTCTGCCCTTCTCCTTGTTTCTATCTATCTCTCTCGCCCACATGCTCTCTCCCCCTTTGGTGGTGGGGGGGGGCCTAAGGCTGCATGGACATGATGAGAGGAGAGACAGAAGAGGGGAGGAAGGGAGAGAGAGGAGATGAGAGGAAATCGTGATGAGGCTGAAGCATTCGACCAAGAAGCCCCAGGGAAAATGTGAGGAGCAGAAAGAGGAAAAACTATTTGTGTAGAGAGGGAACAATGAAGGTGAAATTTAAAAAAAAGAGCTGCGGGGAGTTCTGCTTCTGTTGAATGTGATAACATATAATAATATGTTGGTGTTTTTGATTTGGTACCAAACCAAACTGCAGGAACTCAGAGGAGGAAGGTGTGCGCTGGGGGGTTCTTATGAAACTGGCATAACTGGAATGCCATAAGCTGCCACAGAGCCTCCTCTGAAGTCTATTATGAATTCACTGGTGAGGCTTTGAAATTCAAATAGGGCCGGGCTGTTTTTCTTTTTTTAAATCTCCACAGAAACGCTGGCTCCAGCTTTTGTGATTGCCATATTACCAGGGAGAGAAAGAAGAGGAGGGAAAAAATCTGAATCAGCCAGGAAAGCTAAAAAACAACAACCCAAGAAGCTACTAAGAGACTCCACCTTCGGTTTACTACATTTTTGGCAGCAGGTCTTCATGTTTGGATTCGCTGCTTGAGCAGAAATGTGTTCAGGATGATTAGGAACTTGTCTACGAACCAAAAGAGAAGTTGGAAATCCTCAGATCGGGGGAACTGCAAATGTGAAGCTTGTTTTCTTGATGACAAACTCTCACGTTGTCTCATTAAACCTGTAAATCAGAGACAGTAGATGTTGCAGCAGCGTGAGAGCCAGAAATGAAAGCTGGAGCCGTTGTTTTCACCTTGTTTGAAGCACTTGTCGTATATAGCACCCATCAGGCCGTTCTGTGGCAGATAATTAGATTTTCTCTGAGGAGCAGATTTGATTTGGCGTTTGTTTACAGTACGGCGATCAGCAACCGGAGGGCAGAGTTTACCCGGCTTTTTATTTAGCACCATACATGAGTGATTATTGCTCGTGGCCTCACTTTGTCTTCTCCCTGCAGACCTGCGATGACGGGTTAATTTAACCAGGCGCTCTTCAGAAGTGATGGAAAACAAATTGGCCACAGGCAGAGTCCCGGCTGCTTCCTTTGTGCGGCTGTATTGAATGACTCATTCAGCGATAATCTGCAACAAAGGGAGGGACGAGATGTTGACATCTCCAGGGAGGTGGACCCCCTCATTGCTGGGGCCATAATAGCTTTTTTTGAGGCAGGGGTGGGAGGGGGGGGGCTGTTTTCTGCAGACGCGTCTGAATTGATTTCTGGAAGGACGCAGCAGATGCGTTTGTCTCAGACACGTCAATTCACAATAACCTCAGATTTAGAGAAGTCATTGCATCTAATATAATTTAACCAAAATGTTTGCGTCACAAACAAGAGCTGATGAATAAACCCCAGATTAATTTGATGACTCAAGCTGATGCTGATGTTTTCTCCTGATTAGCGGTGGGGACAAACACTGATACTGGACATAGAGATATGATTTATTCATTTAGTTTCATAGCTTTAGGATCATTTTGTATCTTCCTCCGTCAGACAGATGTTCCACGCATCATTATATGATTTTCTTGCTATTTATCGATTGTCGCAGAATCACGATATTATCGATTATCGCGCAGCCATGTAACGCATATCGTGAGTTACTATGTGTTTCCCTCCGCCACTAATGACATCACAACATCAGCATGAGAAGCTGAATATTGTTTAATTATGGGACTCAATTTATAGAGCTAAAATGATCTGCCTTTTCATACGCAACTTCTTTTAATAGTTGATAAATTATGTTAGCCTGATAATAATGAATCTACATTAGATGAAAGATAAACATGTTCAATAAACAAATTAAAATGTGTTCTGCTCTTCAAATATTTGCAACAAAACGAATAATTCAAAAAGAAATAATGTATCTTAATCTATTTTATAATGTATCTGATTTCTGTGAAGCTGTGCCTGTGTGACCTCTGACCCTGCAGGAGCTTAACATTCAACTGTCTGAATAAATTCCAGAGAAACAGAATCTGTTGGCATCCAACACTGTTATGCTCAAATATATCAGAATCTGAATATGTCATATGTGTAAATAATGTGACACGTGGTTGAGGAGCTTGAACCTGATGTAATCATCTGTATGTGGGCCAATTACTCCCTCCACTGAGCAAACCCTGGAACTACAGGAACTCAAGTTCAATCTGCTCCGATCTGCCCAACACACTCAGCTAAAGTGTATCAGTCGCCCCCTGGCGGCTGGCATTTGTATCTGGGACAGCATAGCTTCTTTTAAAGGTGAGGAAGGTAGAGCACGAAGCTGAAGCAGAGACGCGTCACAAAGTCTCTAGACTCTAGATACAGTGAGGAGGTGGACACAACTGAGGCATTCACAATACAAATTCCAAAAGACATTGTGTAGTAAACATAAAAAAGTTTTAATCCAAAGCGGACCATTCGCCAAGGAATCCAATTTACAGGGTTAAATTATTTTACACTAAAAAAATAAAACAGACAGGTTACCACAGTTTAAACCACGCGGTCTGACGGTCACGACTGGATTCATCGTGACACAAGGGAAAATGTTTAGTTCATCGAGCTGAAAAAAGTCAAAGTGACATTTCAACATCTTGGTGTCCCAGTAAACAAACAAGCAAGACAAAGCTCAGGAAACATAAATTCACAAATGTTGAATGTAAACTTCCTAGTCTTTGTCTGGATATTCACAGTGTGCAGAAGAAGTGAAGGGACTACATGTCTCACACAGACATTGAAGACACAGATAGAACAGTAGCAGGAAAACAGAGACGCAAATGACTCAAAAAGAAAAACTTAAGTCTTGCAGGTTTTTAGAAAATACCTCAGACGTACAAATGGTGAGATTAAAATATTAAATACAACAGAAGACTATTTGACCTTTCCTTAAAAATGGCTCGTGAAACTTCAGAGAGCCAAAAGAGTTGAGGAGAAACCGTCAGAAGAGAAACCAAAGAGGTGTCAAATCAGAAGCTTGTTCCTCCTCTGAGATTAAATTCAGTCAGAACCAACATGAGGTCAATGTTAAGTGCCCATCTGTACCGGACGTATAGCAATTAAATCCTTCAGCACTTTCACAAACCCATCGATACAACATCCAAAAAACTTTCAACCACAGGATGCACCAGAAACACGCAGCATCGCACCCAGAGAAACATTAAGCTAATATCTAATGAGCACCATGAGCGAACAAAACCTTTGAAAGTTTATTAAAAAAATGAGGAGTGCGGCACTGCTCCGGGATCAGCAGGATGTTGCCGAGGTGGCACTGAGCAAGGCAGCGTTGATTAGGAAAAGGCTAGAAATGAAAAAAAAAAAAAAAAAATTAAAAACTGATTTGTCTCTGTGCTGAAAACCTGTATCTGGTGCATCCACAGCGACTACATGACAAACTGATCAGTTCAAAGTACAAGTACAAGCGCTAAAAACACCTGCTCCCTGGTAGAGTGATTAATCGTTCACACTCAGCAGAGAAAGAACCGCAAGAATATTCAAAGCTGATCCTTTACTCAAGCACTCACACATTAATGTCCCTTTCATCACGCGATCCTGGAACATTCTGTCACTGTCGTCCGTCCACACTCTTCAAGACGGAAAACGTGAAATCACATCTGTAACAGTCTCGTGTTTAAGACGATCAGGTGACGCTGTCTGACGTCACATTAAGATCCTTCCTTACTTTCTTTAGACTCCATCTTATGAGCACACCCTCTTCTTTGTAACACAATCCCTGAACACAATGGAGGTGGATTTGACCTCTGTAACTGATTCCTGCTCCTTTACACCAACATAAAAACCCAAAAAGGTTCATCGCAACAGAACACAACTCTCAAACAGTTGAAGACAAATGAGTCGTCATCACCTGCTACAGTTAAAAAAAAAAAAAAAAAAAAAGATCAAGATATTCTGGGTCTGGACAGATTCCCAGGGATCTCAGTCCGTGGTTCCAAGAAGATCATTAATTCATGTTTTTAATACGGGGGGGCACTCCAGCTGATTCTGGATCAGCTCATCTGAAGAAATCTTTCACCCAAGCATCGTACCCAAAGCGCTCATCACTGTTCCAAATAACAATAAAGTCTACAAACTCTCAACACACACACACCAACATGCTACACACAAATGTGAGCTCCCATGGCAACAGGCCGTTGATTCTCTTACAGTAGCAAATTACATTTTCAAATGGTAACTGGCACAAGCAGCTTCCAACCCGAGAAGCCAAACCAAAAAACAGAACCTGGTTCAGGGGAATTTGTTCCCACGGAGGCAGAAAATAAAAATACTAATAGTGTTTATTTATAAAAAGCAGAAAAACAATGATTATTTTAAAACTGGTGTGTAAATCTGTCAAATTCTGAACAGCTGCTAGAGACTATTAGATCCAACACCCATCAAATTAGAAACTGTTGTTTCTTTTAAAGTGCAGCTGATTTTTTTTTTTTGAGAACTGTTGTGGTGGTGAAATGAACCAAGTTGCTGACTTTGGTGCAGCCGCGCTGGCTCAGGCTGAACCTGCTGAACAGACTCACAGCTAAATCAGACTTACTACAATGAAAACATGTAAAAGATGAGCAACACTTCCCGAATCCAGTCTGAGGCGAGAAGATGGTGTTGGGGTTTCATACAGAGATCTCCTGGGCGGGAGAGAAACACATCCGGGTTACGGTGGGAGAGGCCTGCTGAGAGAGTCATGGAGGGGAAGACAGAGGGAAGGAGAGAGGACGGAGGGACAGGCAGAAGATTACATTTGCAACACGTCGGACAAAGCGATAATCACGACGTGGAAACTAGAAGCAAGCTAGACAGCGGGCCACACTGCAGAGTGTGCTGCTTGAGGTACGGCCTTGACAGGTGCGAGCTACTCTCTAAATCAGGGGTGGGCAAACTTTTTGATTCGTGGGCCACAATGGGTTCTAAAATTTGACAGAGGGGCCGGACCACGAGCAGATGGATGGAGTGTTTTGATTACCCCACCTCGTTGGAGAAAAAAATACATATCATGGGATATGGAGAAAACATGTGCTTTGAAAATGAACAAAAGCATTACAACAAAATATCTGTCTTTGACACCCCACGGTATTCAACTATTTATTGAAATAAATAGTTGAATACCGTGGGGCGTCAACTATTTATTGAAATGAGTCTTAAAATACTGAAAATTAAATGAACCAAACTTTTTTATGACTAACAATTTCTATTTTAAAGCACTGAAAGTTGTGTTATCCTTCAGGATATCATCATTATCACTCTCCTCCTGACTGTCTTTATTTCCAAAACGGTAGGAGATGCAGATGTACTTGTCCTGCTGCTTCTATTCAATTTGTTTCCCCAGTGCCAAAAGTCAACAACGACCAGTGCAAGGACCAAACAGTAGCAGCGAGCTTATTTTGAGAACTTGCGCTCACCTGCGCATCACTTATGTGCGCTCCTTAACCGAATGAACATGTAACAAATAACTTACTGAACTAATTATTTTAGCATATAACTATGCTAGCATAGTTAGCGTGCTTTGTGGCAAAGTGACGGCTAATGTTGTATTCCTTAAAAACCACCACAGTTTGAAAACATCAGAATTGCAGGCAAAATAAAACATTAACAAGGTTTATTCATTTAATTTTTTCAAGTTCGGCGGGCCGGATTAAAACGTTTAACGGGCCGCATATGGCCCCCGGGCCGTAGTTTGCCCATGCCTGCTCTAAATGCAGATTTTTCTTATTTCAGGTGAAAAGAAAATGGTTTATACCTTGGAAACCTTCAGAGCTTTGTTCTCAGCAAAAGCAAAGTCTGGGTTTTTTACCACCAGCCCCACCTTCCCCAGCACCGACCGGTTTATTGGGCTGTTCACCTGCAGAGACACAAATGATTCTGTGACATATGGATTCACAAAGGAAATAACCTGCATCACAGGTTCTCAATGTCAAAGTGGTTAAAAGCAGAAAAGCCTCACCCCTTGGAGGATGACGTTCTCTTTATCAGCTTTCCTTCCAGCCTTGTCCACGGTGTCGGGGGAGATGTGTCTGACCCGCCTGTCTGCTGTCAGCTGCTCTGCTCGAGCTTTACGCTGTCGCCAGAGCAAAGTTATGAGAAGGTCAATTTTGTTGGGAAAACATACGGGAGATGCTCTTCAGTATCTCAGAATAAATTACACACATTATTGGTTTGTTTCTCTCCCTAAACTCTCCATGAAACTCCTGTTCTCTACGTCCCCGAACCAACATGGAGCTGCATACCTTGATGAGGCCGCCAAACGACCGTGAGCGCGGATGTTTCTTGCTGGGAGCTGGGGGCGTCTGGTGGTGCTCATTTGTTGCTGTCCCCGAAGTCGTCTGTTTGACCAACTGCACACAGGAACAAACATCACACAGGACATTTAAAACTCACTGGAGAAAATCAACAGCAGGACTGCGGGACAGGGGGAAGACGCTGAAGCGAACCTGTCGGACAAGTTTCTTCTTCTTGGCGGAGTCCGGCATGTTTTGGTGGACGTGTCTGAAGAGGTCCTTCAGAGCCTCTTCTGTGTACTGCTGAGCTGGCGACTGGCACATCTCCTGAGCGCCGGGGCCCAGAGCAGCCGTCCTCTTCATGGGCAACACGGCCCGCTGAGCCGGAGAGCTGCTTGCTGCCAGCAGCTCCAGATCGTCCTGAGAGGGGACAGAGCAGGTCAGGCATGAAGTAAAATGATTTAGGTTATTTGATTCACTGCCATGTCATCAAAGCTGAATATTCTTCACTCTCCTAAAACACTTCGAGCTCTGCAACCCAACATCTGTATCACATGAGCTCTGACAGATACTGAGATCTGATGCGACTCTGATGTGAACCCACCTTGGACTGCAGAGCCTTGGTCCCAGCGAAGTGCACTCTAGCATATTCCCTCAGGTAAGCTGGAGCCTGAGCATCAAACAGTAGACACGTCAGTCATCACACAGTCACATAAGATATAACAGATCAGTTGCATTTCTAATTGCTTGGCCGTGTGGTCAGTAATCACCCTGAAGAGTTTCTGTGAGTGTTTGATGAGGAATGCCATGCTGGTGTTCAGTTTCTTCAGGTTGTCTTTCAGGTCAGCGGCTGTCATCTGAAACACAACAGGACATTTGCTGGAATGATTTTTAACCATGATTGGTCAGAAATGATAAAAGCAATCAATGTAAACATTTTTTAATAAATGCGCTAATGATATCATATTCTACAGCCTCTGGTTATAAGGTTCAAATATTACTTGTCTGGGCCACAGGACGTGTGGAGCGAACATCAGTGCCAGGTTGAAGGCGGACATCTTGTTCTTGTCCTGCTGCTTGGCAGTGTAGTACAGCAGGTCCAGCAGCAGTTTGAGCAGGGAGCGGTTGGCCTGGGGTAACAGCAGGAAGAGGAGCTGCAGCGCCTCGATTTGACGCTCCTTGTTAGGAATCGCAGTCTTGTTGCCTTGCTCGTCAAACAGAGTCATGTCTGGGACAGAGAAGATGATGGTAGACGTAAGATATGCAACAATTAGACTAAATGTGATAATAGTTTTTTTGTGTGTTTGTGTGTTTCTACCAGCTATCTTAAGGTGTGCATGGAAGTGTCTCTGTGTGAGCAGTGGCTCAGGAAGCTCTCCCAGGAAAGTCTTGAGCAGCGTGGCCACATCGTTGGGGTGAAAGTCTCCAGACGCCAGGTCGACATCAGCGCCACTGTTGAGGAGCTCCCTCAGGGCCTGCTGCCGGAGGCTGTTCCCCGGCACCCGAAACAGACCCTCCACATGCAGATCTGAGGACACAGACGCAGGTGCTTAACTCTGTTTGAGGAATTTCTGCTAACTAGTTGAGGAGGTTTAAAATAAATCAAGGATTAATTAAGCATTCAATTTAAAATAAGTTTCAAAACAATGTGCTTTGAACAGTCACTGCTGTTTGTTGAAACTTACTTTTGCTGAGGTACTCAATGAGCTGGTAGATCTGAGCGATGCAGCTTTCTGTCAACGGGGTTCCAAACACAACTCCTTTATCTGTGATTGTACCGGGAGATTTTGAAAGTGAGTGATTAAATTAAATCAGAAGAAGAGTTCTGGTGTTAATGTTTCAAAATGTACCAACAGACCACCTGGTCAAGTTTACAAAGGAAAATTAAACAAATCTTCTGTGGCAGGTCACTCTGTTGACCTCTCACCTTTGCGTTTGAGGAAGTTGAAAGAACGAAAGAAGCCTCCATTTCCTCCAGTCGGGGTCTTGGGACTCTCCTCGCCAAGGAGCTGTGAGAACTCTGTCCCAGGAAGGTCGATAAGGCGAGTGATGTTACTGAGCACCAGCTCCAGGAAAACATCCGGGCTCTCATGGCGGAGCTTCTCCACAAAAAAGTCTGGATTGACGATGACTGGTGGTCGTCCCACTTGAGAGGCCCCCGGAGATTCCTCATGATTGATCACCATGTTGGAGACTGTTCCTCTGAGTGGGAGGAACGCACACACTGGACATGTAGTTGAACCACAGCAAAACATCTGACAGATTTTAGGTGAACAAGGATTAGACTCCTTGTCTCTGCTTGCACATCCAGTAATCAATATGTGTTGCTATGAATGAAAATTACACTGTTGACATTGTTTTGTGTTCATTGTTTGAGGGTTTTATGAGCATTTTAAAAACCCTGAATCCAACTGGTACTGAAGTAGAAAGAGGAATAGCTGACGTCAGTCCATCATCACAGGCTGAACAAAGGCAACAGTCCACTGCAGGGTTTCTCATGTGTCAACAGCCACATACACGCGCAGTGTAAACGTGTAGAGAGAGACACGTATACACACACTGACCTCAATTACAATGCTTTGTTTTTAGCCAGTTAGCAACACAGGCGTTTATACGTGTGAAGGCTTCCCCAACTAACAGCGCTAATGTTTGCTAACTTCAGGCAGATATTAAGACGTTTACACACAACAACAACAACAACAACAACACACGTCCAATCTGACGTCACCGTGGATTTTAGATGCGCTGCGTTAATGTTGAGTTTCGCTAGGTTAGTTATAATTTAGTTTAGCTAGGGTTAGTGATGCTAGCTGAGCGAAATGTCAGGAATGACAGCCCTTGTCGACCAGAGTCAATAACATGAAGTTTAGCATCTCAACATCCCGCAAGCAGAGGTTTCTCTGTGGCTGAGGTGAGCTCAGTGCACAGCCTTCAACCTCAGCACGCCATTAAACTCAGCTCAGCTCGTTCTTACCTTTTATTGTGAGTGTTCTCCTCGACATGTTTCCCCGCAGCCATCTTCACTTTGAATCCTCCGCTGATGGCCTACAGACCCCGCCCTCTGCGTCCACCATTGGCTGTTTGTCGAATGTAGGCGGGAGGGATTGGAGCTGAGGTCCATGTTCCTCGCTATGATTGGTCGGTTTGAATTCCCAGTGTTTGACAACAGAAAAACAAAAAGGAGGGTGGGAGGATGGATGGAGGATGGATGGATGGGTGGATAGATAGGTAGATAGACAGTGAGTCCTTCAGAAGGCAGGTGGCAGCAGAGTCATGTCTCAGTCTCTTCACAGAGGCTCTACATACTATAGTTGTCCAGTCCTCATCCTGAAATGTCCTTTAATGCAGCTTCCATCTGCCTCCTACTTTTTATGTTATATATCATTTACTGTTTGGGACTTGATTGATAGAAAAGTTATAAGCTGATGAATTGATGATCAATGTAAACAACCAAACCCCAATTATGTTTGGTTCTCTGCTCTTTGTACGAGCCTGTTTCGTTTAAAATGATCAAATGCATCTTGGTTTTTTTTCTCATTTGTTAGTCGATGGTTAGGATCCACCCTGCACCCTGGCACCATGTGTCCACAGAGGAACGGTCACCTGGTAAATCTCTCAAGCTGCCTGTGTCTGTTGGTGAAATGTAGGTCAGGTTGAATCAGGTCTAACCTCTCCTGACATGTTTCTGCTCAAACTGCAGCTAAACACCAGAGAGAGAGAACCAGAGGGAACCAGACGAGGGAGCAGAACCTAATGTTGGTGTGTTTGATGTCTTGATATCAAACCAACACTGATTTAATCAATTAATTATTAATCCTTAATGTGAAACACTTCACTCTTTATTTCACATGTTTACGGATTTGTTTGAAAAAAAAATCTGTCTCAACATTCATGAGTCAGAGTCAGTGGGAGAGAACACTTTATAAAATGTAAAATCAAAATGTCCCGTATAACAATGTGCTGGAGGAGAGATCTCTGGCTCTTGAAGGTGCGATGCCTCTGTGACGGAAAAATCAGGTTCCATATGCTAATGTAATCCGGTCCAGGTGGTCCTGTCTGCTCCTATTAGAGGAGCCTCTGACCTGTCCTACCCCCTGTGCTGCAACGAAGTCCCACCAAGAGACCCAGGTGTCATTTATTTCATTTGGAGTCAAATCCAGGTGAAGATGCATTGTGCATGTGAAGCTGTGATACTGAGGAGCCGCTCGGTCAGGATGTGTCAGCAAAACCCAGAAACCTGACGTGCCAATCAGCAGACCTTGATCCTCAGTAGTGCAGCAGCAGGTCCTGTGTTTGGCCTCCAGTGGAAGCAGTTTGACCTCTTCCTCCTCCACTGTGCTCATTCACACTCACATATCTGATACAAGTGACGACACATTCCTTCTCACTGTGATAAACTTTAATCAAGGCTTCTGAACATTCGCCATGATCAGTGATGGCAATAACAATAATCTACAGAGTACTGGTCGTGTTGGGGTGTAAAAGTGAATAACTAAATAAATATGAATTAAAAAAAGATTTGATCAGAGTCACTGCATTAGTGATACCACAAAGAAGCCAAGTTTTAAAATGGTCTTTTCTATTTCAAGAATATTTAAAAACAAGATTTCAGTAACATCTCAACAGGCTTAAATGTCAGTAAAAGTTGCCTCTGGGATCCACCTCACTGTTTGCCAAACAACCGTCACATGTTTGTGCTGGAGGCCACAGAGCCACTGACTATTTAAAATGCTTGTTGACCTTCAGTCTCTAATATCTCTGGAGGTCTCCAGGTTCCTCCAACATCACAGGTGCTGGAGGACATCCAAACACTGTCCTCCACCCTGACATGTCCCTGAGCAGGTGGAAACAAACATCCCTGGTGTGGAACTTGTTCACTTGAAGTCACAGCTCTGCTCTCCCATCAGGCAGTTGATCTTCCTCCACCAGCTCTCAGATAGACTCTTAATCTTGTCTGGTGTCTTCCTCCTCAGAGTCGTCCTCTGCGGCTGGACACTGCTGCTGTCCGTCTGCTGGATGCTGGCCAAGATGGCCGAATCAAACACATCCTTCAAGTTCTTCTGGGTCAGCGCCGAGCACTCAGCAAAGCTCACAATGCCAAGCTCGTAGGCAAGCTGCTCAGCCTCCTCTGTGTCCACCGGCCGCTGCTGGTTCTGCGCCAATTGGATCAGCACCTGGACGTCCTCCTTCAGGTCCAACTGGGTGCCAACCAGGACCAGGGGGGCCCCAGGACATTGCTGACGGATCTCAGGGACCCATCTGTCCATCAGGTTACGGAAGGAGCAGGGCCGCACCACGCTGTAGCAGAGCAGGAACACATCTGCGTTCTTGTAGCAAAGTGGCCTGAGACACTCCAGCTCGTCCTCCATGAGGCAGAGAAACAGAGACGTCACTCAGTCAGACAGTAGAGGCTGGGTTAGACAGACGTCGAACAGAAGGGAAAATTGTTGGACACTGAATTTAATTACTGTGGTGAGGACCTCCAGCAGCAAGTTTGAATACTGTTTGATCTTTATCTTTTTCTCCGATTCTGTTTTTACAAAATCAGTTTGAACAGTTCACATCTGGCTCTGCAGCTCAGAGGTGCAGGGACCCGAAAGTGGATGGGGGATAGTAAATAATAAAATAATAAAATATATAATAAACTTCTGACAATGACCAGAGGGGGCGATGGACGGACAATATAAAATCACTTTCTTCCTGCAGGGGGCGATGTTTACAGGGCTACGAACTGCGTGCAACTTAAACTACAGGGTCTTCGCTCAGACTATAAACTGTCTGCAGGGGGAGACACACACAGACACGCAGAGCGAAAGACCCACGCGTGAAGGACCAATCAGTGACTAGGACCTACTGATGGACTTACATTGATTGATCCATCGAGCAGCCCCCACTTCTGCATGACAGAGCAGAGTGATATATGAGATGGAGGCTCTCGAGACATTAAAACACGCACCTGTTGGAGAGTCGCATATTAAATGTTCCTCTGAGTGTGAGGGAGGAAATCCAAACCGCTCACCTGTCCGGCCATGTCCCAGAGCTGCAGCCTCACTGGTTTCCCGTCCACCTCCACCATCACTGAGGAAAACACAGTTCACTGAGCTGGAGCTGTTCCTTCTACATCAACATGAGCTTCATCTGACACGCACACAACCAAAGCAGAACACTTTATGCGGTTGATATACAGGGATAGCAGCCTCGGTGTTTCAGGCTGGATTCGTGCGTAAAACGCGCGTAAAGCTCAGCCACAGAGGTGTGAACACTACCTGTGAAGTTGTCAAACGCGGTGGGAACGTAGTCTGTCGGGTATCCGTTGGTGGTGTAGCTCACGATGAGGCTGGTCTTGCCCACCGCTCCGTCTCCGACCACGACGCAGTTCACCTTGCGCTCAGGTGCGGAGCCGGAGCGCCGGCGCAGCGCGCTCAGCGGGAAGTCGCGGTTCCTGAAGCGCCGAGGCGGGATCGGAGGACAGTCTCCCCCGCAGACCGGTTCGGACACGCGGCGAGGCTTCTGCAGCCTCCCGACATCCTGCGGGAGCATGACTCACTCCCCTCGATCCGTGGAAGGATTTATCTCAAGTCGTATGACGCCTCAGAGCCGCCGGAGGCTCCCTGCTCGCTCCATGCTAAAATACAAACTTACTCAAGCGCCATAAGCAACATTTGGTTCGTGCGAAGCGTGGTGGCGCAGTTTCGAGGCGCACTCTATGCCCGGGGTTATGCGCTCAGCAGGAGCCGCTGATTGGCATTCTCCCTGCATCTGCTGCGGTCGTGATTCCTAAGAGGCTTAGCGAGCGCTGCGCCATATGAAGCTCCAGAGCTTTCCCCCTGAAATCGACTAAGCTCAGGAGACTTTATCCCACAGGCCACATGCAGCAAGTCTGTATGGCCAATTACACCATGGAGGTAAATCAACCACATCCACCCTCCAGAGTTATCATTCAAGGCTCGTGTTTTCTTCTTGTCTCACAGAAGTGACAGCTACACCTGTCCTGTAAATCTGAATTGAGCATAATGAATCTGCTGAATGAACTATTCTCCTCATTCTATTAGTCCTGTACCCCCCCCCCCACACACACACACACACACACACACACACACACACAAACACTCTCTCTCTCTCTCTCTCTCACGCTCTCTCTCTGTCAACAGCACCCAGAGAGCTGATGAGGGGAAGTGACGCTCCCTAGTGGTGGAACCCAGTCAGGGTCTGAAGAAACTGGATGCAGCATGAATCATCATTTCTCATCATCATAGATAAACTGCACAATCTCTCCCTCTCTGTCTCACACACACTGTGTGTGTGTGTCTGGAAGTCCTTCTTTCTTTTATGACAGAACTTTCTCTTTCCTTCGTTATAAAACCGGCTCTGATTGTTGAAACATCTCAGGACATCGATCAGTCCTCATGACGACAGATGCACCACAGCGAAATGTCTCCTGGCTCTGTAATGGTGGAACCTGCCAGTAATCATCTTTAACCAGGCGCCGACATCGCTGCTTAACGGGATTAACGAAGAGTCAGGGAAAAAACAACAGACACCCACCAACTCTGTGAATGGAGACATCGGGCAGGCCTGCACCATGAAGCTGGCACAGCACCCAGAAACCCATATCC
Source organism: Pseudorhombus dupliciocellatus (assembly GCA_016785235.1). Classification (NCBI taxonomy): domain Eukaryota; kingdom Metazoa; phylum Chordata; class Actinopteri; order Pleuronectiformes; family Paralichthyidae; genus Pseudorhombus; species Pseudorhombus dupliciocellatus. The sequence goes on along the minus strand of JAFBJW010000012.1, from coordinate 1,545,605 downwards.
CTCACACACACACACACATAATCAAACACACACGTTACATACAAGGCTGCTATCCTATTCATGTACAAACGAACCCCCATCCCCCCCACCCCCCTCTCCTCCTCCAACATCTGATAAACTAGATACCAAATCAGAATCTTTGGGGACCCCGGGCCTCCTTTTGGAGTTTGCAGACCAGGCAAATACATTAACTCAATTTAGAATTTGGGATTAAGGACCCACCCTTCCCCCTTACAGACACACACTGAATCAAACACACACACACCGTCATCCCCTTCCTCCACCCCTCTGCCCTTCCTGCTTCCCTCATCACTCTTTTTTATGCGATCAGCTGAGCGCTACCTTCTACACTTCTCCCCCATGGACCCTCTCCCTCTCTCTCCCTCTCCCCCGAGGGACCGGGCTGCTCGGACTCTATAGTTATGGGCCAGGGCCATCTGTCACCGTGTGCATTCACGCAGCCACCAGAAGGCCACAACATGTGCAGATTTAAATGGAGAACCCAACTTTCCCAGGACACACAGGCCTGACCCCAGCAGCCGCTGCAGTCCCCCCCTCCCCTTCCTCCCCATCGCCCCGTGCCTCCCCCTCCCTCCCCCTGCTCTTCTCCCCTCCATCCCACGACCGTCAGCACCACCATCCAGCATCCCTACAAACCCAGACCCCGCCCACCTGCTACACCCTCCTTCAGCAGCACCACCAAGAAATACTGTCTGCATGTGAATCAGTGAATTAACCCCCCCCCCCCCCCCCCCCCCCCCCCCCCCCCCCCCCCCCTGTCTGCATGTGAATCAGTGAATTACCCCCCCCCCCCCCTTCCCACCCCACCTCACCCCAAACATCCTGGACCAATCAGCACCCCCACACACACACACACACCCTCCACCAAAAAGATACACCCCACTAAGTGTGTGTGTATGATAATGGATGTGCGGCGTGCATGAGCACCCTCTTTACACACAATGATGGATTTCAACATTACATAGCAGCTGATGGTGGAGGGGGGAGGTGGTGCAGGAGGTGGGGTGATTGTGGGAGGAGAAGGGGGTGAGGGCAACTCCTGGTGGATGTGTGAGAAAGAGAGAGATCAGCTGATTGGTAAAATTGATTGTGAGGGTAAGAGGGAAAGGATGAAGGGGTTTGTGTGTGTGTGTGTGTGTGTGTTGGGCAGCATTACGAGTGTGTGTTGTGGTGGGGGGGGGGTCGCTGGAGGGTAACAGGATTGGTCTTGTCTGTGGGACTCATGGGGAGAACAATGGAGGCACCGGGGGTGGGGCGAGTGTCACACGCTTTTGCTTTGTGGCTCGGTCAACAGGCGTGTGCCACGGGTGTCGTCTCGCCTCCCCTCGCCTGCTGTCCGACTCCAGGAAAGGACGGGCAGCCATGAGAACCGGGGCCCCGGGCCCTTTAATGAGGGGCGTGCTGTTTCTTATCAAAGATGGACAAGGCATCATTACAATCATCATTAGAAGCTGCACAATGGAGAACGCCTCCCTCAGCAGTGGATGAGAAAATCCTCCACCAGTGCCATACTGGTGGAGGGGAGGGGTTCTGAAAAAGCACAAAAAGGCTGAACTGAATGATATGGAACATGGATCTTCAGTTGCTCTTTTTCTAAAAGTTTTCAACGTACTGAAGAACTCAAGGCAGGTGCACGAGGGAGTTCATCATGAGGGTGAAAAGTGCACAACATTGAAGTAAACAGATGCTGTGATTCACTTTGGTAAAAGTGGCGAAGCGTTTAGTCTTTTCTGTTATCAAATGTCAGGGAAGTCTTGAACATGTTGATGAGGTTTCTAACTGGGAACTGGAAGAACACAAACATCTCTCGAGGACGAGGACTTTAACTTGGAAAGACGAGGATGATCCGTGATAACTGGTGATAAGAGCCGACGCCGGTGTCGCTGAGCTGTAAACACCTACACTGATCTTTCCACAGCACGGGATCTTTCCACGGGCTCCACCCCTCGCCTGGACCTACACTGGGCTAACCAATGATTTAACTTTGTCCCTCACAGGGTGAAGTTCTGAACATCTCAACCCAACCAAATACTGTATCTACTAATATCAGACTAATGGGTTTCCCTGCATCAAAACACAAACATCATTTCTTAAGAACAGGATTCACATCTCCAGTAGAGAATCAAATGTGATGACCTCACTTCACTTCTCTTCAGCTCATCTGCATCAGTAGATCAAACTCAGTTTTAACTCCAGTGTAGCTGGAGTTCAAAGCAGAGAATTCATGGGGGAAGTCAGAGTTAGACAATAAGAACACGTCTCAATGACTTGATAAGATCAGTATCTCACTGAAGAGAACAAACTTTATTAGGGTTTAATTCCAAAGGTTAACTATACCATGTCATAGAGAAGTCCGCAGCTTGGACTTTAACACACATCAGTGACGTTAACACAAACAAACACAACAAACCTCGTAGCCCAAACGTCTCCACTGCAAACTGTGGTAAGTTATAAACCATCAAACAAATATTAAGATCTGTCTTTATCTCGTTCTTCGCTGTATTTCATCCGCTCTGAGAGGGGCTGATGGGAACGGGATTCGTCAAGGTTACCGTGTCACGCACTGTAACCTCGCTCTGAGTTTGTCATCATTAATGTTCGTCTAAAAAAGGTGTTGCTCCGCTGCGGCCTTTCTCAAGCATCTCCTCCAAGTCCTTTTTAATGCTCTCTGCTGGCCTGTGGCCCTGGCCGCAGGGAGCATTGTCATGGTGCTAAAAGTGGAGGGGACACTGGGAGGAGGTGAACGAGTGTGTGTGTGTGTGTGGGGAAGGGGGGGCATGACGCTGCAGCAGTGGCAGCTGGCGGCCCAGCTTGCAGGGGCCATCTCCTCACAATGGAGAGCCTTACCCCTGGGGCCAGTGATTTAGGACAGGGCTCTCTGGACAGGCCCCTGGAGAGGAGGAGAGAGGACACTGGCTTAGGAAGAACGCACCCTCCCTTTCCTCCCACCTCCACCTCCCCTCCCTCTCCTTGTCTTCTAAAGCTTCCCTGCTGGTTTCCGTGTGCCCCCCACCCCACACACACACACAGCTTCTCCACACACACACTCCTGACACCCTCCCCTCATCCCAACGTGGCTAAGCTCCCTCCAGGGACGATCGGCAGGCCTCTGGACAGGGAGCATTCCTGAGGTGCAGCATGATGAGGGGAGCTGGACACAATAGGGGGATGACAACAGGTGCGTGTGGATCCTCCGTTGTCCTGCAGCAGCAGCTGAGAGACAGGGACAGGGGGTGATTACAGAGCCATTATCCACCGCTGCTCTACCGGTGGGCTGTCGGACCTCCGTCCTCGAACAAAAACAAGTCTTTTTTGTGTGTAACCTGGTCTTGTACCCACCCTGCTCCGACAAGCCTCTCTTTCATCCTCCTGCCCCAGCTAGCACCTGCCACTGCCCCCCCCCCAACACGGGCCCTCCAACCAGCCCAACGGCCACTTATCCCGGGACTGGACTCGAGTCAATCCAAATCCTAACTGCTAGAAAAAGCTGAGCCCACTTGTTTAAAACATCCTCCACTTCATATCGCAGCCATAGAAAATCATCCAGGCAGCCACCTCTGTCCACCGCCCACACCCCTCCTCCACAGCTCCCTCCCTCCCTGTCCCTCCTCTGTCCCTCTGAATTATGTTATGTCTGAAATGAGCAGTCGTACAGCAGATTGTTTGGTGCAGCCACTTGATATAACTGGTGACAATGCCTCTAACAGAGCAAGTGTCCTGGGGGGATAGGCAGTATTTGGTTACTGCATCCCTGATCTCTCCCCATTGTGGTCCGCTCTGGGTCCCATGGAAGGTTGAAAGGGGGTTTTGGGGAGGGGGACATGTGCGCATATGTGGGCCCACAACGCAGGTGCCTACATCTGTTCGTTTCTGGGCAGATGCTCATGGTTGCAGAGATAGAGAGGGAGAGTTAGAGCAAGAGAGGGGAGGGGACAGGAGGTGGACGTCCTCCATTTACTCTCTCATCATTCAGTCCAGTGATTAAGCCCCGAAAAAACTAAATGAGAGTGAGTTCAGGGTGAGAGAGAAGCTGTTACATTGTTGGCTTCCAAATGAGCTTGTTTTGTTTTTTTGTTGGTCCAAAATCTTCCAGGTCCACGAACCATCGTCCAAAAAGAAAATCTGTCTCCAGGTTTCAAAGAGCTGAAATATATAGTCAATTATTCCCATCCGTGAAATTCAGTAGTTACTGGTTTGCACTGGTAACGAAGGCTAATGCTGCTGTTCTTCCAGCAGGAGGTCATGTGACTGGAGCCTGACGAATCAGCGAAGGCTTCATCGAGCCTGAAAAGATCCAGTCAGCAAGAGGTTGTGAATGGCCACGTCTTCATTTCCAAACGTGTCTGCACGTCCAGATTAAAACTCTGTCCTGGGGTCTGCAGCGTCTCCAAATGTCCAGTGTGGACGTCCGATGAATCTAGAACTGAAATGAAAATTAAATAGCGTTGATTTGGACTTTGGACTTTCTCCTTTCCATGACTGTTTGTTAGAAGTTTCTTGGTCATCAGCTCCAAGTTGTTACTCCAGTCTGAACCAACTGAGTTCATACTGGACAGAAAGGTGTCAAATATCAACACAGGTACATTTGTTTTTTGGCATTTTTCTAAATGTCTGCTGAATGATTAAGATATTTGTCCAATCACCCTGCAGTCACCCTTCACCTCATTAACTGTGAGAATCTGGATTAATCCCAGTTAAACTGGATGTGTGGAGAGAGTTTGTTTAACCCCGCAGCTCCTCCCGAGATCACGCGTTCACCACTATCTGCTGCGGGTGAACATGTCGCGCACAGTATCAGTTGTTGAATTATCGATTTTATTCATGGGGACCCGCATATGCGGTGCGTCACCCCGGGGTGCACGGCAGATGTGTTTTCGTAAACACTGGCACGCGACCGGCCACGTACAGCTCCCTCTTCACCCCCACCCCCCTCCTTAGGTCCCCAGTGTCTCCACACACAAACACACATACCCCTCCTTCACCCCCCCTCACACACACTTATAACCCCCCTACACACACGCGGGCGCGTCTCGGGGCACCCCACGTAATTACTGCGCCACTCTTCCCATAAGCTCAGCACGTCTCCAGTAACAGCAGCGTATGTAAATGAGACGGCAGCCTGCACCGGGAGGCTGGAGGATGCCGTGGGAAGCCGCGGGGAGCCTCACGGAAACCCCGACGAGCCGTGGGGATCCGCGGGACCTGCCCCCACCCCTCCAGCAGCTGGCCACGGTAATCTGATCTGGACACAAAGGGGCCAGTTGATCTGCCTCAGCAGGTAAAGGAGGCGAAGCAGACCAGGAGAGACCAGGAGGTCCAGTCTGACATTAGAAAATCATTTGAACAAAAACCAATGTGCTAAATGTTCACAATCAGTCTACTACTGTTCATAATGGACACTCCTCATCTCAGTGAGGGGGGGGGGGGGTCACCGCCTGTCTCTACCCCCAGAAAGTGCTGATTCAAAACTTCATTTCCTCGAGGCGTTTAAGAACCAGTCTACATTTTAGCACGGGTAGTTTCTTGGAGAACACCCTCCTCCTCCTTCTTCTCCTCCCCCCCTACGTTGGCCTGCTGCCTTGCGCATCATCCTGGGAGTAGAACCTCTAACCCTGGCACCAAACCGTCTCAACCTCCTGACTAGTTTCAAGTGAAATGAGTCAGAGTCAGATACAGTTTCTGTATCGGCGTAAAGAAAACTATTTGATCATCCCACAGTGACCCCCCCCTCCTCCTCCTTCCCCAATCGCCGCTTCATATGATCGATATCGTGTGATGCGTGCCGTGTTTACGTTCCCACGAGTGACCATGTGGTGTCTCCTCTTCTGGGACCAAAAAATAAAAAAAAAAAAACCTCCTGGCCTCCCCCTCGCCATATGGCCCCAGAGGGCCCATACCGTTACAGGTCCTTTAACATGCTTCCAGTTGAGTGTAGACGGAGCCCGGTGGACAGAGACGCATAGAGACGTGCGCTTCAGGCCGGAGGAGGGAAGGAGGAGAGGGAGGGGAGGGAGGGGGGGAGCAGGGAAATAAACGTCGTTTTCTGGATGTGGATGGTGGGGGGTGGTGGTTAGTGGCAGATGGCTTGTAAGGGTCTGTCCGCGTCTGAAGGCGTGTCGTGGTCCTTCACTGAAGACCCCCTCCCTCCCTCCCTCCTGCTTTCACAATCAATGGAAATTAAAGCGCACAGAATGGATGAATAGTCAGACCCGAGTCACCCTTTTTTGTTTGGTGCAGCTACTGGTGGGCAGGAGTTAAACTACAGCAGCCCCCTACAGTAGCACTTTAGTTAAACAGTCAGAGCTCAGCCAGCAGCAGCCTGGACAGACAGTCCGGAGACAACATGTTTCCAAAGTGGACAGAGCTTTTATTTGAGCGTCACAGTTTTAGTGTCCCTGTGGTTTGTGGTTCTGGAAGCTGCAGGGTTCAGGGTTTAGATCCATTAACACACAAACACGGAGGTACTGAAAAGGCTAAACGTGAGTTACTGACGCAGGACGGAAGTTCAGCTCCAGTTTTCCTGTTCATGGTGGAGGGTGAACCTGCAGCCCTCATGGATCCAAAGATCCAGAGACACAAAGCTGTAAACACGACAAACAACTGCGTCCAGCCTCCATCTCAGGTTCTAATCGTGACGGTCACGGTATGAGAGATGGAGCGATGGACACGTCCACTAATGGAGGCGGACTTTGTTTGGCCGCTGATTGGAGTTAATGAGTAACTTTACGCACACGTGACGCGTGAGGTGAAGTCGACTTGGAGGAGAAAGGGAAAGCGTGTCGCTCTGTTTCTGGGAGGGTGGGGAGTGGTGGGAGGGAGGGCGCGCGCCTCCCGCGACAGGTAACGCGCACCGGAGAGACGGGAGAAAACACGAGCCGTGACGCGCGTGTCTGAGCACTGTGACGCAATGTGATGCAGAAAGAAAAGTAATGACCGAGCTGAAGAAACAACAAGCCCTCTCCCCGGTGCGCACACGCGCGTGCACCCATAAAGCCACCGCAAGACAAAAACAAACTCGTGCTGCAGAATTTGGTCCCAAATTTAAAATAAATAAAACAAATGACGGCCATATTTGTGTCTGTGTCTGTGTGTGTGTTGGGGGCAGAGAGAGAGCGTGTGTGTGTACGTATTGTGTTTAGGCTCTGTGGACGTGTGGGCGCGCGCTCAGCTAAGGGAGGCGCGCGCACGCTGTTATTGAGGGGAGAGCAGGTGCTGGACGAATTACCATACAGCTGAGGGTGTGTGTGTGTGTACAGAGCAAACTTCTTCCCACACACACGCGCGCACGCACACATACATACAGACACACACACACCGCACACACACGTGCAAAACAACAAAAGTTCCCCTCATGTTGGCCACGCGATCGACTCCAGTGCGCGCCACCCTCCCCCCGCACTCACCTACACACTCACACGCACACAATCGCACACACGCGTGCACGGTTGTCTTTAATCTCAGCTCAGAGAATGAGAAGAAGAGAAGAGCAAAACGGTAAAAGCAGGAGTCCAGCCCCTCCATCGTTCACCTCAGCGCGCGGCCTCTGCCAAGGAATGTTTTTCTCTGCGCCTTTGACTCCATTCACAGCATCACATTCTTCCCACAACCACAAACAGCCTCCCAAACATTTCAAGTGTGTGTGTATGTGTGTGTATGTGTGGAGGAAAGAGGAGGGGGAGGAAGGGGTGTAAACAAGTAACTGAGTCAGGGGTTGACCAACAAACATTTTTCACCTCAAAGATTTTTTTTTTAAATTTGCTTCACACTGCGTGTTTGGCTCCTTACCCCCCAAAACATCTTTAGACGCCAGAACACAAAGAGGTGGGTCCGAGGGGGGAACAGCTGGAAGGATCACTGAAGTGCTCACATCCACATGCCAGGAGCTGATCTGGCATCTGTGGCATCAAACCTGCGCTTTGTGTGGGACTTTGGTTTTTATCAGAGTCTCTGATGTGGAACACTGTGGGTCATGGTGTGTATCTGAAGTTTACCTGTAGTTAAAACTGGTGCGGTGGAGGACTGTCCCAGTGCTCTGAGGGCTGTGACATGGCTGAGGTGATGTTACACCACAGAAATGAATCGTATCAAATCTCACTCCGTCCCCTTCGCCTGAGATACTTTCACACATCCCCGGGTTCGTTGGGCGCAGATATTATCGCTGTATGAGCTGCTCAGAGGCTGCTGGGGGGTGAGGGGGCAACTTGCATGGGATCCCATTGTGGAGAGCCGGGCCAGATTGGGAGGTGAAGTCGGGGAGGAGGAGGAGAGGGAGGAGGAGGTGGCTCCATTTGCATGTTATTACCATAGCATGTGTCAGGCCGTATATAACAGGCGACAGGCCGCCGGGGCTGGAGACAGACGCACAGTTCACAGTGAGGAAAGACATAGGGGAGGAGAGGGAAGCATGTTGGACCAGTGACCAATCTGTCCCTGGGTTCAGCCAAGACCTGAACACAAAAAAATATACTTCCTTAAAAGAATCTGTCACTATCTTAACAAGAAAACAAGGAACCATCCTTCCCCCTGTTTTACGCACTGGATTATCGCTTCATCACGGACCTGGAGGACTTCTCTGTTTTATAATTCGCCACTTATCTTATTCTGTGGTTTGATTCTTTTTCTTTTTTAAAGAGTTGGGATTTATCCTCCTTTTGCTCCTCGGGATATGAGTGAGGGCGGCGCGGCTGACAGCGGCAGCAGTTGATGAGAAAACCCCGAGAGGCAACAGAAACGTGCTCAATGCATCTTTCTCAGAGGGTCTGAAGAGGAGGAGGCACCCTGCGGAGCAGCCGAGACTTTTTATTTTATTTATTCTTTATTTATTATGTATTTATTTAATATGGGGCGCGTCATCCTGTTGACCCTCACCGTCATGTCAATGTTCCTGTGCCAGGTAAGATCCTAAATATATGTATATACATATATCGATCATCCAAACAATGAACCATCACCTCAGCCGCCACACGCACACTTCTCCCTCCCATCACTCCTTCCACGGCACACGCACATGCACGCGGCGCCGTGTGCGCAGTTACTGATAATACGCTGCTTTCCTCCGCAGGGGTTTTGTTCGGGAGTGTTTGAGCTGAAGTTGCAGGAGTTCCTAAACAAGAAGGGGGTGCAGGGCAACAAGAACTGCTGCAAGGGAGGTCTGACCTCCGCCTACCAGCAGCAGTGCGAGTGTCAAACCTTCTTCAGGATCTGTCTCAAGCACTATCAGCCTAACGCCTCCCCGGAGCCTCCGTGCACCTACGGCGGCGCCGTGACGCCCGTGCTCGGCTCCAACTCCTTCCAGGTCCCCGATGTCATCCCGGAGAGTTCATTCACCAACCCCGTCCGCATCAACTTCGGCTTCACTTGGCCGGTAAGTGCAGCCCCGGCGGTGGAAGTGGAGGCAGGGAACTCGCGCCCTTTTCTTTGTTAAATGCGTGCGTAAAACCCGCACAGCGACACAATGTCTGAGCGCAAGTTCGGGACAGGGAGCGCAGAAGGTTTACGGGTGTTCGGTTTCAGCAGATCGGGTTGAGGGCAGTTTGTTTTCAGCCCAGTGACTGTATGGCACAATCGCCCCGGGCCTGTGCTTGGTGTTATCGCCGCATCTCCGCTGGCCACCTGTCTCATGAAGCCATTTGTGTTCCCAGGGGACCTTCTCGCTGATCATTGAGGCATTACACACCGACTCCAGAGACGATCTCTCCACAGGTAGGAGATAAACACCCTTCGCTTTTCAAACTAGGCCACATTTACGCACCTTACCGGTTTCTTAACCCCCCCCCCCCTTTCTTCCTCCCCACGCGCACTTTAGAGAACCCAGACCGCATCATCAGCACCATGACCATCCAAAGGCACCTAACCGTGGGCGAGGACTGGTCCCAGAACCTGCAGCCTGGCGGCAAGACGGAGCTCAAGTACTCGTACCGGTTCGTGTGCGATGAGCACTACTACGGGGACGGCTGCTCGGTGTTCTGCCGGCCAAGAGACGACGCCTTCGGCCACTTCACCTGTGGGGAGCGCGGGGAGATCGTGTGCGACGCCGGATGGAAGGGACAATACTGCACGGAACGTGAGTGACCACACTTATTTCCTCGGAAGCATGTGCGCAACGTGTGTTGTCTGGGCAAGGAACCAACCTAAAAACATTTCATCTTTTTCATCGAACAACAAAAACTTGTTGGAAAGTTTACGAGACACCTCTGAACTGTGCTGGAAATATAAATCCTAAAACCTAAATATCTATAAGGTTAATGTCTCCGTTGGGTGTATTACCAGATCCAGCGAGTGCCGTTAGAAGGCAACTTGTGCGTAAACACCACACACAGCCCCCCTCCTGCTGCTGCCACACGCACGCACGCACGCACGCACGCACGCACACACACACAAGACCACTTGATTTATTCTAAGGAAAGTTTTTGGGAATAATCTCACGCGTGCCATAAATTTACATGCTACCTTCCAATTCGTTACTCTCGGAGTGGGCAGGGCGCGGATTGGCTGAGGCGGGGGAGGTATTGTTTGAAGTGGGCAGCTGCCGGCAGAGAGGAGACAATGGAGCAGCTGTCGCGCACTGGCAACACACTCGCCAGCTGTCCACTCTTATCTGCCCCAATCCGAGACATTAAGGGGAGTGTGTGAGTGTGTGCGGGTGCGTGAGCGCGCACAGAGAATGAATAAAAGAGTTTTGACCCGCAGAGAAGAAGAAAAAAGGAGGGTGGTGGGGTGGGTTGAGGGGGTCTGTGTGTGTGTGTCAGAGCACACACTCCATTCTTTGTCTCCGAACTATGTTAAGCAGAAAATTCTTCCATGGTGATAAAGAGATTTTAAGGTGATAGAGTTTAAGGTAACATCTAGGTCCCTCCCCACATTTGTTCTATATTTATGACTTAATTGTGATCCAAGTGAAAGTTTTATTTCTTCAAAACCCCAAACAAAGACCCAGTGTCTGAGTTGTTCTGTTCCTCCCAGTCTAAATGTGCCTCTGTCTCTCTGTGCAGCGATCTGTCTGCCGGGCTGTGACGAAGAACACGGCTTCTGTGAGAAACCTGGAGAGTGCAAGTGAGTACCCCTCCACACACACACAGGTTCATTAGTTAATTAGCAGGACACATAAGTAATGTGAGTGGACTGACCGGTGTTTTCTCCAAATTTGGACAACAACAGGTGCCGAGTGGGATTCAAAGGCCGCTACTGCGATGAGTGCATCCGTTACCCGGGCTGCCTCCACGGGACCTGCCAGCAGCCGTGGCAGTGCAACTGTCAGGAGGGCTGGGGCGGGCTCTTCTGCAACCAAGGTGAGGACAGGGTCTCATGGGATGACAAGAAGCAGAACAAATTCAAACACTTTGGTCGTTTGTTGGTTGAAAGAAATAAAGCTGGAGGCCCAAAGCTCCTTTAGACTTGGATTAAAGGTCAAAGTTTCCATCTGAGCTTCAGGGGCTGTAGTTCAGGTTGTCACATGGCTGATGAAAATTGGTTTGAAACAAAGATTATTTTTAGCCTGCACGTTCAAAAGAAGCAAATGAAGCCAAATCTTTGAACTGCAAATGTGTTGATTGTCATTGTCGTCGCTCACTGGTTAGAGAGGTTCAAGTTCCTAGAGCTAGGGTCAAATCTCTTTTGGGGTGAAGTTCAAAAGTTTGCAAAGGGACACAAGGGAGCAAAGCGAAGTTAGCAAGACCCGAAGACATTCAAATTCCAACATCAACAGTGTGGCACAGAAACAACATCAGCAGAGCAGCTGTTGTGTCGGGGGTGAGGACAGAAACCGAAAACCTCTGGACAAGAGTGGCCGAGTGTGCTGGAGGACAAAAATACGTTCTCTCTCTCTCCCTGCTGCTGTTGTCCTGCCATTTGTTGGACTGTGGCTAATCCACATGTGCCGCTCTGTCTTTCTCCAGATCTCAACTACTGCACTCACCACAAGCCCTGCATGAATGGAGCCACTTGTAGCAACACCGGCCAGGGCAGCTACACCTGTTCCTGCAGGCCTGGATTCACTGGGGCCAGCTGTGAGATCCAGGTCAACGAATGTGCTGGAAACCCCTGTCGCAACGGAGGGAGCTGCACTGTGAGTGTCTCCTGATCCCTACGGGAAAAACAGAGCAGCGAAATCGAGAGGCTCAGTGCCAGCTGTTTGAAATAGCACCTCAGCATTTCTCCGAACACACAGCAGTCTGTGTCAGCTGCTGCCGCTAGAAAGATCTTAACCGTCGCTATTTTTTCCCTCCGCAGGATCTGGAGAACACATATACCTGCACTTGCCCTCACGGTTTCTATGGCAACAACTGCGAGCTGAGCGCCATGACGTGTGCGGACGGCCCCTGTTCCAATGGAGGCCGCTGTGCTGACAACCCGGACGGAGGCTACTTCTGCCAGTGCCCGACAGGATATGCTGGGTTCAACTGCGAGAAGAAGATCGACCACTGCACGTCCGCCCCCTGCTCCAACGGTAAGAGGGACAAGGACAGGCTGAGGGAACAGAGACAGAGATTATTTTTGCTTCTCCTCTGTGGAATCAAACATCGATCATTAACGCCACTCTTTGTTTCCGGTCCTCAGGCGCGCGCTGCGTGGATCTCGTCAACTCGTACCTGTGTCAGTGTCCGGACGGTTTCACTGGCATGAACTGCGACCACACCGGGGACGAGTGTTCCATGTACCCTTGCCAGAATGGTGGGACGTGCCAGGAGGATCCTAATGGCTACACTTGCACGTGCCCACCAGGATACACTGGTCGCAACTGCAGCTCCCCCATCAGCCGCTGCGAACACAACCCTTGCCACAACGGCGCCACCTGCCACGAAAGAAACAACCGCTACGTCTGTGCTTGCGTTCCTGGCTACGGTGGCCGCAACTGCCAGTTCCTGCTTCCAGAGCATGCCGCCATTCGTGGATCAGAAGTTCCCTGGATTGCCGTTTTGTCCGGCGTGGCCCTGGTACTGCTCCTTCTGGCGGGATGTGCCGTACTTGTTGGATTTTTCCGATCGAAGGTCCAGCGCGGCGATCAAATCGAAACGGTTGGCGAGGGAGAGACAATAAATAACCTCACCAACAACTGTCACCGCAGTGACAGGGACCTGGCCGTCAGCATGATGCCGACGCCAGGCGTCAAAAATATCAACAAGAAGATGGACTTCTGCAGCAGCGACCCAGACGAAGGCTCTTCACCGGGGAGAAGTGGCTACAAGAGCCGCCATCCGCCTGCCGACTACAACCTCGTACACGAGGTCAATTACGAGCAGGCAGCTAAAGAGGCCATGCTGGACGCAGCATGTGAGGACAAGTGCCAGTCCCAGGACTCGTTTGAGTTTGAGGAGAAGCGCAGCAAACGTTTAAAATGGTAAATATTTCATTGTGCTAAAGCTGACTTGAAATCTGTTGCTGTGAATGTGACGAAGCTGATCTGTTTCTCTCTCTCTCTCTCTCCTAAAGCGATGCATCAGAAAAGAAAGCCCCAGAAATGTCTGCATGTGCGGACACCAAGTACAAATCTGTGTTTGTGATGTCAGAAGAGAAGGACGAATGTATAATTGCAACTGAGGTGAGTTCGGTCTTTCACTGAACGAAACACTTCTCTGCGAGGTCATTCTGCCGACAAACCCGTAACCCTGTTGTTGTCTCTTGTGTTTCCAGGTGTAACGAGCCACCGATGGGCTGCCCGTTGCTCATTTGCTCTATGGGAGAGTTTTTATACTCCTTCAGATGCTGCTCTAACCCTAGGGGGAGGTGTCCCACCTTGAGACTGCTGCTGATACTGAGACGTTTAACTGATATTCAGAGTGAGCTGGTTCTCTACTGGAAACTAAGTGCAGGCGGCGGCGGCCTGTGGGATAAGAACTGGCGGGGTTGAAATAGACAAGTTTACGGTTAAATAGTAAACTGCAACTTAGCTTTCTGTTCCGCCTTTTGTCAAGGGGTGGGGGTAAAAAATTAAATATTAGGGAACGCTGGCGATGATGCGACGCTACGAGTTTTTTTGCAACATTTGCACCCAGGCCTTTTCTCTAACCCACACGCCGTTGCTGAGCGCAGGAACTGCATCAAACGGTGGATGTTTGGCCATAGTGGCCTGTTCTTCATGAGGCTGTTCACATGGGCTGTGCACCCATCACCACACCTGTGAAGACTGTATGTATTCTTGATCACTGTGTTAACTGAAGTGCATTTTCTTCCCGGAGCCCTCCAAACCATGACATAGTATTGTTCATTTCTTTCTTTTTTTTTTTTTTGTTTCCTGGGGACATTAAAAAAAATGTCTTAATTAAATAAAAAAAAGTTGCTTTTTTGATACAGATTGTTCTTTTTGTAAAATAAAGAAAAAAAAGAAAAAGTTATGATTTAAGATTATGATTTAATTTAAGTTAATTTAATGATTTTGTGTTATTTTTATTTTGTATTGTATATTTGTGATGTTTGTTATGATTATTTAAGTTGCTTTTTAACGATGATATTTGCAAAGGCACTTCAGGTCAATGGGACTTTTTTTTAAAGAAAATGTTATTTAAGAGGGATTGTACTGTACAAATTGTTATGATACTGTCTCCTTTACCATTTTTGAATGAAGGAATTAGCCAAGACTATTTTTCCAAATAAATATTCCTTAACGTGAATTTTTTAATTGTGTCCAACTTTTGTTTTGTCCATCTGCAAGTGCTCTGAAAAAGCCCTGCATTTCTTTAGGGTCTGTGAGCAAAGTTAATCAGTAACATCTGTTGTCTTCCCCTGGCGACCACATAGTGGGCTTTTCTATGCCGACACTGTTGGCTACTGCCAGAAGTTGAAAGTGTCTCCCTGGAGACGGCAGAGGGGGCCTATTCAGAAAAAACAATGTCCCTACGCTAGATTTACCACTCCTAGCTCTGCCCCTAAAGAAGGAGTCAGGTAATTCATGGCTCTGAAATTCAGATCAATGTCGGGTAACGCCTACTGGACATTTTTTTTGTTTTCCTCCCTTCCTGTATCCTCCACAAATGTCTTCAGAGGCTTTTGCTCAACTAACAAATGAAAGGGAGTGAATCTTTTTTCCTTTTCCCATCATCTGAACACAGTGATCATAAATTAAACAAATAAACTTTATGTATTAGTTGTGTTTCTCACCATGGGGTCTGTAAGTCCTCCTCAGTGCTCTGTCCTAATTGGCCCACAAAGACGTTGATTGTGTTTTAGGCACAAATAACTGTAAATCATCGGCCCGGTGGAGTCAGCCTCTGCTGGGGTGTATAACCCCGTGGCATTATGGCAACAGACTTCAGCAGACAATGATGGAATTGACAATGGGGCACACAAAAGGCCACCCTTGGGAGAGGCTGCATGTCCCTCGGCATGCTGGGAGAAAGAGAGTAACAGGAACAGATGTTGTTGAGTAACAGATGCCTTCTGGCCAGAGTTCAGCCTCAACCAGCCAGGCCTTCAAAGACTCAAGCTGAAGGAAAAAAAAAAGACAGCTTATCAATGGGCCTTCAGGAAAATACAGCTTTTATATTGTCGGGAGTTTTGAGAAATTGCAGCGATAAAAGAATCTAAGCATGAACACAAAGGAACTACAGTGTCACACCAGAGGAACACCAAAACACATTTTAGCAGTTTGAGGAACCACGGAAAGTTATTTTCCGCATTCAAAGTACAATAAAGGAAATTAACCTGTAAACTACTTTCACTAGATAAACTAAATGTCCAACATTTTTACATTTAAAGAGCTCGTTTTTCAACCACATTCAGTCTTATGGTGTTGAATAATCAATTTTATGAACCCCAATCACAAGTGGATCATCAGAGAAAATGTTACAAACCTGTCACCAATGTGTAGATAGCTGTGTAGCTGGGATCATGTGGATTTAGAGAATCGGCAGCTTGTGCTGGTCTTCAATGGTTTCAGTTGTTGGGCCTCGACGGAGGATCTGAATACATCTTTCACTGCTGCTTCACAGAAACAACCGCACAGTGTTAATGAAGCAAAATGTCAAGAACATACTAACACAACAACTGACAATGACAACAACAACAACAACAACAACAACTGGCCTGGAGCCATATAAGCCTTTTTATTTGGAGAAAGAAATCTTTGAAATCACTCATTTTTAAAATTCAATTAATTCATCGAGTACGACATCTAAGTTCTCAGAAAAGTTAAAATCATGCCTTTAGTCTTTTTATACATAAAAGATGTGGTTTTACGATGACAAGTGATTTTTTTTCTTATAAAATGACTGTTTCTTCTTTTGACATATTCAACATCTGTTAAAGAAATATTAATGTAGAAAAACAATTACCAACTTCCCTCCCGATAAAACAAAAGACAGAAAACCAACAAAAAAAAGGCAAAACACAGTACGATACAATGCAATGACATGGCTTCATAGCACACATATTACAGTACTGTACAAGGGTCCGCCTCAGACAAAATGCACCAAAACCACTTCCACTGCTGAGGATAGATCAAACCTGTGAAACAGCTCAACACTGCTTATTTACCAAACCCAGGCCACAGCGTGGTGTTGGCAACTGGCAAATGAGGTAACGGTTTCCAAAGAAAGCACCAAAGGTTTGGCGATAACATTTCTATATAGCTTATATGCAACAGTGAGTTGAGGGCGTTTCAGTCCAGCTTCTCTCTTTTTTTTTTAATTCAACACTGGAGAAACAAAACTACTGAAGTCTGTAGATTAAAGGCCAATGAACACACGCTGCTGGGCCTGCTCTGAGTAAATAAGCAGGTTTTCCACATTGAAATGGGCCATTTGATGCCAATAACATTTAAAGTGACGTCCACACAGAAAGGATTTGAATCCACGCTTTCGCTGGACTCACTCTTTTACTTTAAAATCATACGTTTTCATTGAAGTGATTTTTCTTCTCTCTCAGGGAGGACCACTCATGAAATCATGTCAATTCAAAGGCTCTTACAAAGCTTTAGGTAAAAGACTCATATGAATATCTCATAAATGTCTCGACTGACAAACATTAAGAAAAATGAGCAAAAAGCAGGGACACGTAAGGTTCTTTTAAAGATCACCTTTCAGGTGCAAAACAGAAACAATCTTAGGCCAAATACTTCAGGGGATGACAACATCTAGGTCTAAGTCACATGATGTGCAAACTTAATTGTGCATAGAGATCAAATTGTATAATAAATATTAGAGTGATAATTTTCATTATCACCAGTTTGACTTTGTCAAAACTTGTAGGGGTGATTGTACATTTCCATGATTAATTTAGTTTTACTAAGACGTTAAAAAGTTTTTTTTATACAATGCTGCAAGAAAAGCTTTCTTTTTTTTTTGTTTTTTTTGAGCAATAAACACTTTCCATTTATTATTAACCAGAGCCCTGAAAGACAAACACAACCAAACACTCAATAAAAATCCTGATAAAAGTCACTGATTTGTCATAGTTATTAAACCAAGTTTAACTTCCTCTTAATGGCTCTTTCACTTTAAAAGTTTGTTTTTTTTTTTTTTTTAAGCGTTCCAACCTGTTTCCGCATCAAAGAATCACATGAGCAACAAAGAACAAACTGAGCGTTATAGCGATGTACAGGAACTTTACATAGAAGTACTTTAGTAAGATTTAAAACGTAAATGGATCTATCGTAGCTTTAGTTTTCTCTGTTTCTTCGTTTGATGTAGCTTAAAGATGTGAAGAAGCATAATGCCTGTCTTTGGACCACCGAGGTAATTGTAGGTGTGTGTGTGTGTGTCTGTAAGATAGTGTGTGTAAAACATGCGAAAATGTTTCCCAAATATCTCAAATGAGAAAATAGTGTCCCTCCGAGCCGCTGGGGGCTCGTTCTGGTACGAGGTATATGATCCTGGGGCCGACCGGTGGCGCCTGTGGAAAATGTTACAAAGCTGTCTGATGGATGATGGTGAATTTCATTCACACTGCTGTGCGTCATGCCGCCGCCGCGCCGCCTCCGCCTCCTCCTCTTCCTCCTCCTGCTCCCATAGCGCACCTCCCCTCCCTCCGCTCCCTCCCCACCCCTCCCTGCTGTAGCCCCACTCTGCTCAGACTACTTTCCGTCTTCATCGAATCATTCATCAACAACCGTCTTTGCCCACCCCCCGCCCCACCCCGCTCCTGAATGGCGTCAGGCTCCATTCACATTCAATTCAATTAATTCATGAAGAGCATGTTCTATGCCTGGCGATTTTATTTCAAGGATGAATAAGAAACAAACTGTCCTCCTTCATCTGGATGAGTTCTTAACCCACAGGAGATATAGAAGGTTTTAATGGAGCCCAGTAAAACACTGGGACACGTTCAAGTACAGAGTTTGCTTCTGTCCTCACCGGCATTGGTTTATCTATATGTTTTTATATATGATTAAGCAGGGTTACGCTAAAACAAATAACACTTTGGAGCTAACTTGGATAAAAAGGGAGACTAAAGAAAGAAACTTTCAATAAACTTCTTTAGACCACTGAGGAGATGAGCAAACAATGATCTGGTGGAACTCTCTACACTCTGGGACCAATGCTCTGTGTAAAGCCCACAGGTTTTTCTGAGATTAACACCAGTCAATAGGACCAAAACTGCCGCTGAAGAAGAGGGCGGACTACAAGCTGAGGTTTTGCTGTGTTGTGGAAATGCCAGAGAAGCCACAGAGGTCATTTGTGTCTGTGATCCTCCACAGGTTCGTCTGACTGACGTTCATTCACAGCTCTACCTGAGGATAGTGGCAAATTTGATGACCAGATGGAATATTTCAAACATTTCAAATTTTGTTTTTAATGTGTGAAAACGACTCTTCATGTTTTGGTGTAAAGTGCTGTGAACCCTTTTGTTTGAAAAGGTGTGGAATATAACTTGAAATCAGTCACTACAGTTATTGGACCAGGTCTCATGTTTTCATCAGAACTTGATCTTTCTGCTTTGAGAGCTTGATGTAAACCCATTGCTCCAATTCTCAACATGAATTGAATGAATTGAGGGTGAATTAAACCCTGTGGAACCCCCGCCTCACCCACCCGCCCTTTCCCCTCGTTTCCACAACTTGCATCTCATTATTACCCAATTCCTCGACCCACCCAATACCCATAATCCCCACCTAGATGACTCCTCCCAACCCAACCCTCCGCTTACTAATCCTGCTCTGCTCTCCTGACCTCTTTGGTGACTCTGGTCTCTGGACCAGGGTTCCTACACATTCTCTTTTTGGATGGACTTGTAATGGCTGTTCTTCAAGGTGCGCGATTGTTGCTCCACAGCTTGATTATTCGTCGTCACACTAACTAAAATCACGTCACAGGAAACAACAGCAGGGTTACAACTATTTAAAACGAGTTTCTGAAAAGGGAACTACATTTCACCCCCCCCAAACCTTTACAAGAATTTTTGTGCAATTCCAACTCCTCCACCTCATTAATCTACTGAACTGTTAAAACCTCCAGCCTTGTGTAGGAACCCTGATTGAAGGTGGTGTTACTAAAATGATGGGAACCTCCAGAAGAAAAGATCAGCAAGGCTGTTAGGACCAAATAAGGGATGGGCTCGCTCACTCACTCACTCCCCTGTTCCCCCGTACCTCCTCTTCCTCTAGGTGGAGGAAGCTCCGTGGCTTGGCATGTTGGACATGCTGCCGACCATGCCAGCTGTGCCAGCCATACCTGAGGGCCCTCCCAGAGCTGGAGGACTGTGCTTGGTAGGTGAGGTCATGTCGGCTCCACGCCCCTGGCCCTGGCCCTGGGGGTTGTGGTGGGCGTGCTGCAGGGCGTGGCGCTCCAGCAAGGTGCGGTGCGTGAAGGCCCGGTGGCACACGTTGCACTGGAAGGTGCGCTCGGCACGGTGGGTGCGCATGTGCACGTTGAGCGAGCTTTTCTGGGTGAAGCGCTTGCCGCACATGGAGCACTGGAAGGCCCTGACGCCGGTGTGCACCACCATGTGTTTGAGGAGGTAGTCACGCAGGGAGAAGGAGCGCCAGCAGATGGAGCACTGATGAGGTTTCTGGCCTGGAACGGCAAAGTTTGAACAATTCAATGAGGGTTGTTAACCTTTGAGGTTTTCACATGTCAAAAACTGGACAAGGAAAAGAAAAGACTTGAGAATGTAGCAACCTGGACCAGTCTATCACCTGGGGGTCTGGATCCACTTCGGATCAAGACAGGACAAACCTAAAACCCTCGAGACTCAGAAACTGCCACAACTGGTTTGAACAAGTTAAGGTGAAAAGCAGGAGGAGGAGGTGGGTCTCACCAGAGTGGATGAACATGTGCTTGCTGTAGTTCTTCCTGGAACGTAAAGATTTGCCACAGTGTGTGCAGTCAAACGAGGTCTCAGATCCCTGGGAGGAAGGGGAGGGGCCTGCCGAGCAGGAGGAAGTCGAGGGAGGTGGGGCTGGGGTCATTGGGGCTGGGGGCGGAGCCTGCTGACTGGGCTCAGGCCCCGCCAACTTCGGATCAAGACAGGACAAACCTAAAACCCTCGAGACTCAGAAACTGCCACAACTGGTTTGAACAAGTTAAGGTGAAAAGCAGGAGGAGGAGGTAGGTCTCACCAGAGTGGATGAACATGTGCTTGCTGTAGTTCTTCCTGGAACGTAAAGATTTGCCACAGTGTGTGCAGTCAAACGAGGTCTCAGATCCCTGGGAGGAAGGGGAGGGGCCTGCCGAGCAGGAAGAAGTCGAGGGAGGTGGGGCTGGGGTCATTGGGGCTGGGGGCGGAGCCTGCTGACTGGGCTCAGGCCCCGCCATGCTGTCAATCCCACCCATGGGTCCACCCACGTAGAATGGCGGGGGCTGCGATTGGCTCACAGGGTATTGGAATAGAAGCTGGTGAGGAAAAATACATAATCAGAATTAAGATATTTATTCTTAACATAGATAAGATTTATTTATTCAATGCATGTGCTTTTATGGGTTAATTTATTCGGTTATTTCTTATCGACCACTTTTAATAAATCTTTTGTTTGAATGCATTTTGCATCTTGGAAAGCACAATAGTCAATCCATGAAAATAAAACTATAATAATATTAGTATAATATAATAATAGTATAATATAATTATACTATAATAATAATGCGTGATGTGCAAACAACATTTATTCTCTATCCTCTTCAAAAATCAATCCACTTCAATTAAAATATCACAGAATAAGTAAATTATAATTGACAATTACAATCTATATTGCCACACGTTCTATGAAACCTGTCAAATCATCACCCCGCTTGTGAAACTGTGTGGGAAGTGTTTTGGAGGAAGACTCATTAAAACTCCAGCCGTCATATAGATTCCTGTGTTTTCTTGTGTCGTTGTTCAGAGCGGCACTTCCGTCAAAAACCACGACAGAAACTAGAAGAAATGCAGCAGATGTTTTGGCCAAATGAAGCATCTTTGGGAAACATTCAGCTTTTTAATTTAATTACCATATCCTGTTTTTCTCCACTGGAACAGTTCATTCCACATTTCCACTGACAGCAGACTTAGCATCTCAACAGAGGATGTCTCCTCTGGGCATGTGTGAGACGTAAAGATACACGTTTGAAATAATGATCTGCTCAATTACCTGGTTTAAAATCATTAAAATAAGATCTTAACAAACTTCCTTGTGTCTGTCCATATTGTAGGTCTACGTAATATTCACATGAATTATATAAAGCTGTAAACTAGCTGTGATGTCACTAAACTTGTGCTTGTTGGTACAGGTCTTCAAAAAGTGATTGATGGTGAGTTGACACACTTTGCCCTTCAGCAGACGAAGTGGAGGAAAAAAATGTCTCACACACACACACACACACACAAACTGTCCGCAGGGTGATTCTCAACCATCCAGGAGAACAAACAATGGGTACAACTAATGTTCTAAGGAGAGGGGTTCATTCAATTTAAAACCAAATTAATTAAGCTCCAGCTCGAACACATCACAAGACGTTTGGACAAGTTCTTCTGTTAAAGCAAGAAGCCCCTTTCAGAAAAAAAGTCATTTTTTAAAATTCAGAGCAACAACAGATTTGAATAAATCCTGCTTTTCTCAGAGACCAATCATTTGCTTGGACCAAAAAGCCAACTGTCGAAAACATGGAAAAGCAGAATAGTCCTCGTGATCGGTGGCTTCTGAAGAGCAGCTGCTTTAACAATGAATAAACCAAGTCCTCTGACTCTGTAATGTTGCATAAGATGGAACCACGAAGAACAATTTCAGAGAGTTTCTGCACAAACCTGGTTGTTGATGGACTGTGTGGTTGGGGGTGGAGTCAGCGGTTTGTTGACCCGTCCTCTTGGGTTGAAGGCCATGGGTCGAGGAGGCTCGCTCTGTGGCCAGAAACTCTCAGAAAACACCCCCTGCTCATCGTAGAAGTCCTGCAGCACAAACACATGCGAAATGTGTGAAATGAAACAACAACCGTTTTGTCAGTATTCACGTTTTAGATTCAGATCCGAGGAGAGTCTCTGGCTGAGCTGCAGGTTCAGTTCCGCGTTTAAAGTACAAACACTGAGATCCGGCAGCACTCACCTGCTCCATGGGTGTAATCCAGCTGGGTTCTGAGCTCACCTCAGCAAATGAGTGCATACGTACAGAAACAAAGGTATCGCTGCACATTCTGCACTGTGCCGCTGCGTCTCCTTCCTCGTGCGCATCTGTACAGACCACTTTCCGCATTTGCAGCCTTGTCTTTCCCACGTGAGCACACGCAGACGTTGGAAACATACATTTGCCTGATGTGGTCCAACCAGTCAAACTACATACTACTGTGAGAACAGCAGTTGTTCAAAAGCTTCATGCACGGCTGCGTGGGGAGGCGATTGCAGGGGAGGAGCTCGTCAAACATGGAGCCGACATGAGAAACTTTCTATTTGTCAGGTGGACTTTCATGCACCACTTTTACATATTATATAAATATTCTGTCTCAATGGAAACTTCAGCTTTAAAAATCCTTATTTTATTGTTTGTTTTCCTCCAGGTGCAGTACTACAGGAGTCAATGTACTGCAGTACTCGATGTACTACGGCACTGAATGTAATTCAAATGCACCAAATAAACGTCCTCATGGTTCAAACATTCTGTCGGAGGAGGAGCTCACCAACAGAACCATGGTTCAGTTCGATCCAGACCTTCTCCTCTGGAGGGACAGAGTACGGTGAATTGGTCTTGGTCCTGTTCTGAAGAACCTATCACAACTGATAATTTGTCTCAGACTAAACTGATGAGTCTGACAAAAGTGAAAAGCCCCTGAGAGTAAATAAAGAATCCTGTTTGTATAGTTCATCTGTGTTTTTTTCCCCTTAATGTTCTCCTTAGGTTTTCAGTTTCATTCACAACCTATTGTAAGTTTGTGTAGGTGGTGCCCAGCTCAGTCAAGTCTTAGCAGCCCACATCATAAAGGTATTTCAAGTTTAATCAAATCTTAACATTTAGGGAACATAATTCAGGATGAAGACACAAATTTTTCTGTAATGAAATACATTTGTCATTACAGTGGCACAGTGGTTAGAAGTACCATCTCCAACAGTCTGTGCTAAGATAAACAAAGTAACAGTGTGACAACGCTTCACATCATGTGAACTGAGCGCTGCAGAGAAAAAACACGGAATTAGATTAGTTCTAGTGGCGGAGCTGAATCCATTTATGATCACATGCTTTTTCTTTGCGTGAAGGACAAAACGTCTCATCCCTCCTAAACCGAGCAGATCGTTCTACTTCCAGTCGCAACTTCTCTGCAGCAGTTTTGACTGAATCCTTCTGACTGTGCGGCAGATGTTCCCTGTGTGTTCTGCAGGGCAGAGCAGGCTGCGGCATAAATCTGCTCCACCGTGCTTCTTCCCCCCGTCTACTTACTTCAAGACTTGAGACAGAAATGCTGAGAATGAATTAAGCACGATCCTCAAAGTTCCCTTCCACATAATATGGAAACAAATCCACAGAAAATGACTGAAATATCCAAGATGGTTTTTTTTGTTTTTTTTAACCAATGGCAGACCAGTCCAATAAAGTGCTGGTCATGTATAACATCTCTGTGATGTCCTATTTCTATTACTCATCCTCCCTCACTTACCTGTCCAAATCCTGCCATGGATTCCTGGGAGCCCTCCTGCTCTCCGTCTCGCCTCCCTTCCTCCAAGGCATAGACGGTCCCGTCAGTGTCCTGTACCCCTTCATCCTTCACCACCACTCCCTCGCCTCCCAGCACCTAAAGAGAGAAAAGAGGTCCAGTTCAGTTTTGAGCAGATAACCAGGATTTCATCCACGGTACAAGCAGCAGATGGTCTGTAAGAACAACAACGCATTTGCTTGGCTTCAAATCAGGCACTAACTATATTTTATGGCGTACAGTAAATATGCAGAAGTCCATAGAAGATCAACAAGGAAATGCTGAAATATAGACGAGAGCTTCTCTTCAATTGTGCAAAGTGCAGAAACATCTCAGCGATATACGCCAATGCAGTGTGAGAAGAGGGAAAAGCAGAAAAAGAAAGAAAAAGCAAACCGTTGCAGCTCTGCATGCCTGAAAGCTGTAACCATGGCAACCCTTCCCCTTATCCCCCTACCTGGAGTCTTAGCGGCTGCCTCTGCTTGCGGCTGTGGCTCGCCCCCCTGTCTCTGTCTCCGTCTCTCCCC
The DNA here is from genome assembly GCA_016785235.1 of Pseudorhombus dupliciocellatus. NCBI lineage: Eukaryota > Metazoa > Chordata > Actinopteri > Pleuronectiformes > Paralichthyidae > Pseudorhombus > Pseudorhombus dupliciocellatus. Next base: position 1,521,037 of record JAFBJW010000012.1, on the reverse strand, counting down.
CGCTCTCTCCCGTCCAAGTCGTCCTCCTCACTGTATCTGTCCATCCCCACCAGGTCATCAGAGAGGTCAGTTGTGTTGCCGCGGAGGCTGTCCCTGCCGATGCTATCCACACTGGCCACACCGGAGCTGCAGCCCGCTGAGAGGTTCCCTGTGCTACTGGTGTTGGCTCCATTGGCCGTCTGAGCCAACAGGTCTCGGAGCTTGTACCTGACGTCCTGAGTACAGCTGGAGCTCTGCTTCATGAGGATCGTGCCGGGCCCAGAGCCCATCCCATCACCGCACATGGAGCCTGGGCCCATGTTGCCCAGCGTCATCAGACTCACGGTGTTAGCCTGTTCCATTGGGCCCGGGCCGCCCTCGCTGACATTAACACTGGCACCCCCTAATCCAGCTCCCATGTTACTAGCCCCACACTCAGCCATGAAGTTGGAGAAGTTTGCATAACCCCCACCTGCTCCAGCAACAGAACAGCTTCCACTGCCACCACTCTCTCGCCCTTTGTCACCGCCACGCTCCTCCTGTTTAGGGAGAACTCCACCCAGCATAGCGCTTCCTGCTGCAGCAGCAGCGGCGGCGGCAGCTGCCGCCCCTGCCGCTGCCTTCCTCTGCGAGATTATCTGGGTGCACTCGTCGATGACCGTCTTGATCTGAAGGATACTGGCAGCGGTGAGGATGCAGAGGGCCTGCGACTGCAGAACCACCAGCGAGCCGCTGTACATGAAATCCACCAGCTGCTTCACGGTTTCGGCGGGCACCAGAGGTGGCACAGAGATTTCAGAGTGACCCAGCAGCAGCTTGTCCTGGAAGAACGGGCTGCCGGCCGCCAGCACACAGGCGTGGGCACGGAGGGAGGCATCATGTATCCGCACGGTCACATCGCAGAAGAGGCCTTCGCGCCGCTGCGTGCGCAGGGCTTCCAGCACCGACTGGCTCGAGTTGTGGAGGTGGATGTAGTGCACAGTCTCTGTGCCGGACGCCATGGCAGGAGGTGGCGAGTCACTGGGGACCGGGTGGGAATGGGGGTGGGGGAGGGGGGGAAGGTGCCTGGGGTTTTGCGTCAGCTTGAGGGAGGAGTAGGACAGGGAGGGAAACGGGTACAGTGCATGGGCCACGGTGGGGCTGTGTCCCTTCAAACAGTCATGGGTCTGATGGAAGCTTTCAAACTGCTGCGGTGCTGTAAGAGTATGACGAGGTGCCTCTGTGGTCCTGAGACAGTGGGGGGGGGGGCGTTTCCACTAGTTTCACGCTGTCTGTTAAAAAAACCAGGAGAAGAATAAGAAAGAGTGATTACACACTGAGCCACAGGTTACACAAATACTTTGATGAAACAGTGTACTGACTGTTATTTTTGCAGGATTATACAAAAACTGCAGCACTGATTTACTTGAGGAGTGAGGGGCCAAGAAAGACCGAGTATTCAGATCAAATCTGATTAAGAGGGTGAACATTGTGCACATTGTTTAAATATGTGATATGTTCAACAGTGATAAACAGCAGGGGCAGAGGACGCAGTGTCACCAGCCCCAGTTTAGATTGACGGCTGAACCTAAATGAGCTGGTCCGGTCTACAGAGGATTTCCCATAACCGGTTTCATCAGTTAGTCCCGCCGTTATTGCTGTTGCCTAGCAACAGAGCTGCAGTTGGACAAGATGATAAAGTTTGAATGTTGATGGGTTTTGAAACACGTGTAGCATCAGATGTCTCATTATGACGACATGTGACACTCAATTACTGGACATCTCGTCGCGTGCTATCACCTTTATAACGCAAGGAAAGGAACGCTAACAGATCCTCTCTCAGGACAGACATGCACTAGATCTGTGCAGCAGTGAGTCTTGGGATTCCTGCACAGGGAGGGATTCAGCACCTTAATGAAAAGATGCCAACTGCATTTAAAGGAGCCTGAGAACCGAAGAAGACTTGTGCATCCAGTGTGATGCAACAGTTCTTCCCAATGCATCCTCTGACACTCAACTATCCAGCTCCTGGTTCTACTGTCAGAGAACCTAGAACACAGAACAGCTCTGTGTGCATGGACCAGTCTCTGCAGGTCACTTACGCCCCTGTACTGTCACCACAGGCCCAGTCCAGTGAGGGTGGAGCTGAGTGGACTCTGGAGCCTGGCCGGGGTCACTGTGGCTGCAGGACCTCATCGCCCATCACAGATCGCGTGCAGCATCTCGAACACCTGAGTTTTAGAAACACGGCACGTGCCGCGCGCGAGCCCTGCAGCCGCTGCACGGGGTCAGTTCACCGTGTGTGCGAGTGTGTGTGTCCGTTAACGTCACCGAGACACACAAAGAGCTCAAACGCCCCCGGTGTGCGAATGTGTAGCCGCTCCGTTCCTCAGGTAACTGAATCGCTAGCTTTAACGGCGACGGGGCTAACGCTAGCTCGCGTTAGCTGTTGACATCAATCGCGCGGAAATTTGCACGAAACGTGCAGAGTCCACGAATCTCACCGAGCTCCAGCGTCCCCCGCCGCACAGATGTGCGTTTTCACGTGTCAAAAAGCAGCTGGCAAGGCGCCCGACACAACATAAAAACAACCACCCTCACACTAACCGAGCTACGTTGCTAGCTAGCTAGCACACATTGCCATACACAACCAGAAGTTAGCATGCTAGCTGACGCGCTAGCAGCCTTTTCTACACCCCCCCTCCGCTCCGTGCACGGTTAACGTTGCAATCCGCCCGTTTCCATTCGGTGTCAGTGCGCGTGTTCGTGTCTGATGGTGACCCACAGACCTGCGGGGCCGCCGCTCCTCGGTGTCCGGCGGATGGATGCAGCAGAAGCCCTCGGTGCTGTTAACGCACCCGACCGACCTGGTGAGAGCTGCAGACAAACATGCACACAAACACACACACGCTCCTACACACTCTCTCTCTCACACACACACACACACTGTGAGTCACATACTCGGCGCAGGAAGCGATGTGGAGCCTCTCCTGCTTAACACCAGTTAATCCATCCACAGCTGCTACATGTACCTGCAGCTCCTCACACCCAGCGAGAAGTAGGACACATACCTGCACACACGCGCACGCATGCGCGCGTGCATGCACTTGATTACATTCACGTCAGATATAATACATTATTCTTATTATTATGTACTCCTCTTTAAAAAGTTTTACTCAAAAACTACATGAAGTTCCAGTGTGTAATATTTAGTTTAAATTGTAATTGTACGCGTGAAATAATCCCCGTGACTTTTTTGCTTATTGTTTGTTTTCTTTACCATTTATATTCATGTTTAAGAACTCACCACTGGGTGTCGCTAAATTCTACCCCTAGGTCCTTTAAAGGGGCTAGGGTTTCACTGTAATGTTTGTCTATTTCAACATCCACATACAGTTAACATCCTTATATCTATCTGTGTATTCATTCTCATTCACTTCATTATGTTTTACTGTTTTTCACCTGTTTTTTCTTATCAACCTCCTTCTGACTCTGCTGCTGTGACAAGTGAATTTCCCGGTGTGGGATCTTATCTTAAATTAAAATGTGTCTGTTAGTCATGGGAGAGTGAGCTCATTGCACCAGTGCGGAGAAGGGGGCTGATGTAACACATTAGATGCACCACAGTGGAAAAGAAAACAAGAATAGCAAGGGTGCAATTAAGACAGAGATGCATAGTCAGGTCTAATGAAAGGCTTTATGAGTTGATTGGATGTGATGGAATGATTGTGTGTTTGAGCTGAGCAGGGAGTTGTCGTGTCGGTGCTGCAGCCTGGTTGTCTATGGAGGAACGCCAGCGGCAGCAGGGCAGCACATCTGAGCACAGCGTGGTTTCTCGGATCTCGTCGAACTTTCAAGGGCAGAGTCCGGAGGTGAGTGTGAGGCAGCACTGACCACCAGTGAGAGTTTGTCAAAGGTTTTCTCTCAGGTGAGACAATACAATCGAATTTTAATTAAACCAAGCCGCACCAGAGATACCAGTACTACCAGAACTACCAGTACATGTCTGATTTGAATGTTTGTTGCCTTAACTCAAGTTTTAAATATGTACTTACTTTGAGGACACTGTTTTATTATTTTTTGGGTTTGGCATAAATCAAAACCATTTAATCAATGAATCTAGAAAGAATGGAATGATTGGTTAAAGTTATATTTAATTACTGTCACATAACAGGTAGATTGACAAACACAGATTCTGTGAAACAGCCTAATGAGTAAACTAATTGTTAAATGGATCAAATTAAGAATCATAAATAGTCTACATTGTTTCTTGAGCATTTGTCAGAATCCTCCGACATGGAATGATTGAATCCTCCAGGAAGGAGACAGAGCAGGCCGACTCTGCAGGGGAGGAATCATGACTCATATCAAGTTTGCAGCCATTTTGTTTGTTGCTGTTATACTGTTCAATTGAAATGTCTCTGACAGTGTTGATGGAATAAAAACACTTTGCATCGTCCTTCCATATTTACAGGCCCTCGCTCCTCGTGCTGCAGAAGTTCACAGAAACGCTTTTATGAAATATTCAATATTGAAATGTGTCTCCTCCTCCGTCCTCCGAGTGCTCAGAGCAGTTCTGTTTCTAATGCTGAGCTGCAGCATGAGATAATCTCTCCCTGCCTGACGTGTTCCGTGTTTCATGATGCAGAGTGTTGCAGCTCGGACACGCCTGTGCTGCCTCTGGACCGTGTCAAGAAAGAGACACCAGGATTTACTCCACAACAAAATATAATTTAATGAAGTCACTTTTTCACCGAGTTGTTCACAAATCTATATTGATGTAAAAAATAAAATAAGAAGAGGAAATATCTCAGCACTCTCCGTTCGTCTTAATGTAAGGCATGCAGTCTTGACAGAGCTCTGGACATCGAAAGCTACAGGTCGTCACAGCAGACACACCGACACTTAGCCACAAACACACACAGAAGCCCCCCTTAGCGTCCACTCCTTTTCTCTTGGCCCAATATACATTTATTCTTTGCACAAACAATGAGTAGAAGTGTGGATTCATCACAACACCAAAAGTATAGTAGTTCACAAACAGCCACGGGATACGCTATCACTTTCCTTTGCCGGGACTTTTTCCTCAGCACTCGAGGAACAAATGGAACGGTGCAGCTGGAATACGTTAATGTGAGTTACACTGACAGTTACACAAAAGGGGGTTAGTAGCTTAGCACGTGGTGTGAGCGTGTCAGAGAATGAGGATGGTTTTAACAGCCGTGACTCTTGCATTCAACCCTGTGGAGCGAGCCCTTGTGTTTGGAGCCGGTTCTCTGCGCCAGCAGAGTTTCATCATTCAGGGAGGAGGACGTCCTTCCTTCTGAAGTTACATCAAAATGCTGCTGTTGCCACCCTCATATAAAAAGTGCAGACATTTTTTTTTTGTGCCTATGTTGCAAAATCCTAATGAACTCTGGGATTCAAAGTGGCCTCAGTTATATAAATACAATTATATATTTGCCTCCATATAAAAATAAAATTAGCAATACACAAATGTCGCACAGCTAAGGAGTTTAAATTTATCAGGTTATCGAGGAAAATGTACAAACATGGAAATAATAAAAACCTCTGGAGCTGTATAAATAAATACTCAGTTTTAATTCCCTACGCATGCAGCACGTCTCTGGCTGTGGTGGTGGTGGTGGGCCAGGAGGGGGTGCAGGGGTGGAGTCACGGCTGCAGAGGGGAGATGGAGTTGGGCTGTGCAGGTGGGGTGGGGGGGGGGTGGTGAAAGTTACGACAGAGCAGCAGGTAGTTCTCAAGGACAAACATGGCTGAGTTCCTCAGTGCTGCTGCGCATCCAGCTCTCTCTGGTGGCAGCCCACGGCGGTGATGAGGGCGGCCCCCTTGCCGCTGCCGTCCTCCGACAGCAGGAAGGTGACGTCGCATTTCGGGGCGAGTTCCTTCACCGTCTGCTGGAAGATCCGTGAGAAACTGAGGGGAAGAGGGGGCGACAGGAAGCTGTGGTTAGGAGACCACTGAAGGAAAGGACATAAAAGGGTGCTCTTTATTACGAGAGCAGTGGACTCATCAACATCCTAACCACACGATAGCTGGGTAAAATCCAGAGGAGCCCTACGTCTCCTCGTCCACGTGACTGACACGCAAAGATAAAAGACGTCTCTTACTGTGGGTGCAGCTTGTACAGCGTGCCGTCCACGCCCACGGTGACGTCCAGGTGGTCCAGTCCTCTGTTCTCACGGATCTTGTCCACCACGGCAGCCATCCCAGCTCCACAGATCTGAGCCGCGCGGCGGGACACGGTGCCACACACCTCTTTGACGATGATACTGTCATCACAGGTGCTGTCGAGCCCCAGCTGCTGCAGGATCGCCCTGACCTGCAGCAGCGCCAGACGATCGCTGTGGAGGGGCAGGGGGGAGAGCGAGTCAGAGGTCAGCCGACAGCAGTAAAGTCACCGGATACCTCACAGCTGTCCCCAGAGGCAGAGGCTTAGACGGCGTGTAACCAAGTCGCTGCAGCGCGTCCCCCTCCTCCTACTCCTCCTCCCTCTCTCGTTCACGGGCGTGTTGCCGCTCTAGATGCTACGTTTCTGTGAACAATGCTGCTGAGGCACAAGCTTTTCATGCACTTATCCCCTCAGTCACCCAGCTGTTTTCACTGTAGATTTCCAGACGATGGATATAAAGGAAGACAGTAGAAGCACAAACTGCTGTGCGGACATTCTCTGCTTCGTCACTTTTGTCCAGCACAGGCTTTCTTCCTGATTTCTACTTCCTCAATGTACTTGAAATACTCCACAGTCTGCATTTGTTTGCCTCTGGATGAAGAGTGCGACTCACCTCTCAATCTGCGACAGGAACTTTGTCTCGAAGATGCCCCTTGTCTTCAGCGTCTCTGAGATCTGTCCCCGGAAGAGGAAGCCACGCTTGGTCAGGTCGATCAAAATCTGCCGGACGATCTCTCCCAGGTACATGCCGCTGCACATCTTCTCGTACCTGACCACAACAGAAGATTTCAAACAGGAGGGGGATGTTGTCACATATCTGCACCTACAACACGAGCCAGCCAAATCATAGGTCGACATTAGAAGCCCCTTGACCTTTGTTTGCCTTCGTTCAGGGAGTTCTCGTCCACCGCCTGGTCGTACTGCGTCCTGATGTCGTCCAGACAGCCGTTGTCTCCGAACGCCCCCCACTCCATGTTGACGCACATACGACCCACGTTTCCATCCACTATCTCGATGTTCTTCATCTCCTCCATGTAACAGGCGTTACTGCCCGTCCCTGAGAGGACACGCAGTCCATCAACCTCGACGGTGAACTGGGTTGAATGCTCTTTTTGAGTTGATCAAAACTCACCTGCGATCAGTCCCACCTCACAGGTGGGTTCCTCATATGCACACGTCATCATCGTCCCCACTGTGTCGTTCACTATGGCGACCACGTCCAGCTCAAACTCCTAAACTCAAACCGCAGGAGAAGAACTCAGGGCGAGGTGACCATGAAGTAAAACTTCCACCGATCTCGCTCTTCAAGAATCATGCTTTGTGTTATAATCCAACAGATCAGAGAATCAGAGGCACGGCTTATTTTGTTTCCCTTTGTCTGCAAGGCCCAAAATATCAGACGATTCCTTCAGCCCTTCATTTATGTGTCCACGTCCAGGGGTGCGTGTGTTGACAGAGGGGTTAATATTGTCTGACCACACTGAGCAGCATGCGCTTCACTCACATTCCTCCACAGAACACATCAATACAAAGTACTCGTGAGTTCCGCCTCATCCCCAGAAAACAGAGGATGACTCCGAACAAGCAGACACTCGAAGACACACTCTTCCTGATGTTACCACATGCTGATGACAACAATGACCACACACAGCTCCAGGCCCTCAATGCTTTACCTGGCAGTTACTGATTTACAGTCACTTAATACTTACTGCATCCTCCATCTAAAAGTGTGGAAGAAACTGAAATATGAAAACTGAATTTGAACTGAGAGAGCGCTGCAAGTGGTGCTCTAGTGTGTTTATGGGTTTCTTATCTCATTTCCTCGGGGGTCATGAAAAGTCTGAGACACACAGAGAGCCAACAAAACCACTGCAGGTCAAAACCCTTAGGTTGTGACATCACTGCATTGATCCATGTTAAAACCCCTGATATGAGGAGTGCATCAGCAAAGCAGCAGATGTCCATTTAATGAGCAGGGGAAATGGCAGATTTAAAGGTTATAGAATGTACATGGTTTCATAATTCATATGTATCTGTTTACATTACTGTCACAACAAGCTTCTCTCTCGGTGGGAATAATGGCTTTGCCGTGGCAGCAGCGTAACAACAGTGAATGTCCCGAGGCAGCGGACACACTGTGTCTGTGCTGCTGCAGCTGCAATTAAAGTCTCACGTTACCTCTTTCCTCTTTATTGCTTCTCGAAGAAGCTCCACCACGTCCTCGCCCTCGCAGTCTGTGGCCTTGAAGCCTTTGGTCCAGGTGACGAGGATCCCCTGCGGAGCATTCAACACTCACTGAGAAAACATCTACAGAGCTAACACGCAAAAACAGCAAAGCACGGCCTTCCACAAGGACCCTGTTCTTACAGACTTATTTTGAGTTCTGATGAAAAATATCTTCCTTTTTTTTTTTTTGTGGAGAACATACTGCGTCCAAGCTGGTCTGATGGCAGGGGAAGGAGAAGGTGAAGCCGAGCGGCAGTCGAGCGCTTTTCATTCCCATATAGTCCAGGAAGTCGGAGATGCAGTGCACGATGTGGTCAAAGAGCTGAGGGACAAAAGCTGCTGTTAGTTCCTATGGTGATTTTTGATGAATGAATTCCTCTAGGTCATTATTTCTGACTTTTCAAGAGGAATCATTTTTTTACCTCTTCCCCAGTTCCCTGCATGACCTCGATGGGGATAGCGTAGATTTTGTTGTGCATCTCCACCGATCGCCTCTTCCCGCTGCGAATCTTCACCAGAAGTACACGGAAGTTCGTCCCTCCGAGGTCCAAAGCGAGGAAATCTCCATTCTCTGTGTTTGAGGTGAGAAGTCGTTTGTTAGTCCCACTATGGGTACGCTGGCAGTGTAACAGCCGCCAAAGAACCATCAGATCTTCATCTATGGCCCCTGAATCAACTTTTTAAACTGAAATTATATTTATGTGATTTATATGGTCTCGTTCTTGTCTGGACCAGTCTGTGACGTCTATCTCTCCACTGTCATTAGTTGCAAACCACATATAATGGAGGTTTGATCTGATGATGGCGTGATGGGTCTTTTAAAGTGATGCAGAGGAGCCAGACGCTCTTGTTCTTGCTTCGTCTGTTTCGTGTCTCGTCTCGTCTCGTCTTTGGAATGCTGCCAAGTGGTAAACCCGCCATTAACTCAGATATAGGACCACGTTTAGTTTTGGTTGTTCAGCAACTTGTTGATGTGAAACTGGAACCAGCCAGTCTCAGGACACATTTCATCATCCAAGAAATAATTAAAACTGCAATACTGCAGCCATTTTGGGGGCTGTCATGTCGGCTGTAAACCAGATCTCGACAGATGTGATCAATTTAAAAACGGCACAAACCGCGTTAAAGCACATCGTTTATCGTGTGACGTGAAGCCGCCTCCCCTCCTCAATTACCTGATCCGTCGGGCGTACTCCGCACAAAGGTCGGCAACATTTTGACCGCAGCTTCATGGTGGGTGTCCTTCTTGAGGCCTCGCTCGATCTCCACCCTCATGCGTTTCTTCACCTCCAACAGCTGGGCTTTGCTCAGCCGGAATTCTGCCAACGTCTGCTGGATCTGGCGCGACTGCTCCGTCAGCCGGTACGCCACTGCTGTCACCATGGCAGCACCTTTCGCACTCCCACTCTCAGACAACAGGAAGCGCACGTCTGAGTCCGGGACCAGGCGACGCACCGTCTTGTGCAGGCGGCGAGCGTATCTGTGCAGAGAGAAGCAAATATCCAAATTCAAGAGAGAGGCGGCATGTATTAAAATCCAAAATGTCAGGAAGTGCTTGACGCCAGGGGAAGATACTGTGGACAATCACAACCTTGATTTGAATCTGAATTGGAATTGTTATTATTTCTGGAATTGTATCATGATAATCTCATGTAATCTCATCAAACGCCTGCACTGTAAAATATAAATGTCACTTTTTCTTCAGAGTCTTTGCTCTGGGTTCAAGAAATTCTGCTGAAACTGAATTATCAACAGATCACTTCATAAGATATGTTCTATTCTAACTGGACCTAACTTATTATTATTTAAAAGTAGGAATAACCGTAGCATGGTAGCTCGAGACTCACTGTGGGTGCATCTTGTACAGGGAGCCGTCGATGCCCACGGTGGTGCGCAGGCGAACGACTCCTTTGTTTTCCTTTAGGCGAGAGAGGATGCCTCCCAGTGTGGCTGCAATCAGGTTGGCTGAGCGGAAAGACACGATGGTGCACACGTGCTGCACGGCCAGGCAGTCCTCGTCCGAGGGCTCCACCCCGAGCCTTGTCAGGATCTCCATGCATTTCTTCAGTCCTTCTTTAGTCCTGGAAAAATCAGAGGGATCGATCGGTGTTAAGAATGTCGGCCCCGCCCCTGCAGGCTTGAGTCTTTCTCCTCGCTCACTTTTCGATGGCAGAGACGTGCTTGGTCTCGATTTTTCCTTTGGTCAGGAGCTCGGGGGTTATCCGTCCCTCGAACAGCAGGCCCTCCTTGGCCATCTTGACCAGAATGAGTCGAACTAGCTCGCCCATGTACATCCCACTGGCCATCTTCTCAAACCTGGGCAGAGGGAATGAATCAGTCGGCTGGTGCATCTTCGCTCTTTGAAGGCTCAGAGCAGAGGTGGCGTTAAATCTAAACTAAACCAACTAACTTCTAGTAGTATTGAAGGAAACTCTTACAGCTGCTTCCCCGGGTTGATGGAACCTCTGTCGATCTCACGGTCAAACTCTGTGCGAATGTCCTCCAGGGAGCCGTCGTCCCCGAAGGCGCCCCACTCGGTGTTGACGCACATCCGGCCTTCGTCTCCCTCCACCAGGTCGATGTGACGCAGCTCCTCCATGTAGCAGGCGTTGGTTCCCGTCCCTGAAAGGAGGCAGAGCTGTGTGACTTCCCATGTGATGAGAATACCTTTGGCGCCCTCACATGTAGAACTTGTGCAACTATGATCGCTTCGTTCTCTATTTGTTGGATGAAATCAAAGTCAATTGTGGAATTTTTTATTTTTTTTCATTTCACGAGAAAGCGGATTTTCTCCGTAATGACTGGTTTCCAGTCCGTGTGGTCGACTGTCCTCACCGATGATGATGCCCACTTCACAACGCTGGTCGTCAAAGCCGCAGGTCATCATGGTGCCAGTCGTGTCGTTAACCACCGCCATGATGTCAGCGTCATAGTCCTGGAACAACAAGATTTGTCCAATCGCGCAGTGGTACAAACTAAATGTAAATGTATGACAACTTTTAAGGTAAAGAACCTCACCCCTCGTTTCTTGATGGCCTTGTTCAGAAGCTTCACCACGTCCATGCCTTCTACGCCACTGACTTTGAACTTTTTTGTCCACGTAACTAAAACGGCCTGTGGAACAACTGGTTTCATTAGACCAGACTTATAAGTTTCAGCAGTGCCTGTCCTCTGAGGAAGTAGTATCTGTCATGGTCTGGAAGATGACGTTTATTGGAACGTTTACCTCGTCCAGTTTGCTTTGGGTGCAGGGGAAAGAGAAGGTCAATCCAACAGGAAGCTTTTTATCCTTGATTTTCTGCTTTTCCATGAAATCAGCCAGGCAGTCTGCGACGTGGCCGAAGAGCTGCAAACAGAAGAGGGCGGTGCTCACAAACTGTATTTCGGTTTAAAGATTTTATCTCAGCAGGAAACATCAGATCACCTCAGAGTAAATAAGTGACCAGACTGAATCTCAGACTTTCAGGGAGATGTCCGCACAAAGGAAGCCACTCGGTGCGTCTGAGCCACTTTGTTAACAAACCTGTTCCTGTATCACGTTCCATTCCTGAGCAGCTGTCTCTTCCTCATTTCATTAACCAGCATCTGTCCCGTTCTGTCTGCATCTCAGTCCCGCTGTGGACCAGTCACGCAGCTCTGGCGCTCGGCCGTGTTTTGGTGATCGCGTTACGCCGCGACTGCCAGCTGTTCTCTCCAGGTTCAGTGTGGGTCAGGACGCGCTCTGACATCACTCTCCTGGCCTTAGTGCCGAGGTCGTTTTACACAGTGACCTTTAGCCGCTCGGCTCCGACACAAACGCTGAGTAGAAACAATCGACCGTGCGACCCAGGTTGGACGCTATCAGGGGGATTGCAACACCACGGCATACTTCTGCTGCTAATTTTAGCAGCAATCGATTTTTCTCTGTCTGTTTAGGAAAAATCAAGAATGTTGAACCCTGAGGTTTAAAACCAGAGGCTGTAAGACTAACGAGTAGCGAAAAGGCTGCAGAGCCGATTAAATCAAATCTACTTAATGTTCCTAAATTAATGTATTTACTTCTCAACATCCTTGAATAATTCTTTGGGAAATTCTTTCCATGTTTTTTTGGAAATCTGTTCAGAAAGTTTTTGACACAGAAACATCCCGACAAACAGGTGGGAGGGGCTTCACCTCCTCGGGCAGAGGGAAGAACAGAAGACGTGTGGTCACCTGAGTCGCATTCCCATGGATGATGTCATCAGGGGTCTCGTACACCTGGCTCTCCATCTGAACCGGCTGCTTCTTGTCCCGCGTCACTTTGACGCGCAGGATCCGGAAGTTAGAGCCCCCGAGGTCCAGCGCGATGAAGTCTCCCTTTTCTGACAGAATGAGAGAAAAGATCCATTTTAGAGTCGGAGATGAAACTATCAAAGCACAATACATTTAATTTTAATTCCATGACACTACTCTCGCTATTCACTAGGTGAAGGTGTTTGAGGTTCACGAGAGGGAGTGAAAGTGACAAGCGAGGTTCGTCTGTCGATGGAAACTGAGGAAGAGAAGCATCTGTGGAGACTGACTGAAATGAGCTGAATGCAGACCGCGGCTTCTCTGTGAACAGGGCGCGCAGCCAGGTGCTCAGGTGTACCGCTGCTCCAGGCAACAGGCCCAGGTGTAAGTGGATCCTCCACCAGACATGGAGCTGCCTTCATCTCACTCATGAAACATTTACTCACATCTTGGTTCACGTCAGGATTTCGCCTGGTTTCAAGACTGTGAGAAAGCCAAATGTTATGAAAGAAGACAGACTGATCCAGAACAACACCCTCTCTGGTTGGACTAGGATTTGGTGCGCTGTTCTGAACAGAGGCACTTTTATTCTAGAAAAGACTAAACTGAAAATTCTAAAAAGGAAAGCAGCCTCACTTATTGAAACAGAATATTTTCGGATGTTTAACGGGAACGGACCTGTGACCTCATGTTGCTGATTGCACAGTGCTCCTCACTTGGCAGCTCTGTGACTCTGGTGTTTGCTGCGTTGTGCTATTTATCCCCTTGACCTGACTGGAATGAGCTGTGACTGTGACCAGACTGGACGTGCACAAGTGTGTCTGACTGAGTGCAGGGCATGTGCCCCTGCCGCGGTACCGCTGCTACCTCCGCACTTGCGCGTGCCTCCTAAAGTTAATGGATCACTCTCACCGGTGTTGGAGCTGTTGCAGTTGTTATTCAGTCTAAAATTAACTGTGAAAGTGTTTTTACATTTGACTCCAATCTGAGTGCACGGGGAGGTTTCCTGTGCTCTGACATCATTAGAGCTTAGCCATGATTAAATTTATTGTCCTTTGAGACACTCAGCAGGGACAACACAGCTCAGGTTACAGAGGAGGAAACTATAGGTTCTTCCCCCTAGCTCCTGCTGCCTGGCTTCAGATGTGGTGTCGGAGTTGAAACCTGGAGCTATATTTAAAAAAGGGAGAAGACCTGAAGGTGACAGCTCGCCCTCCTTGTCTGTGACCTTGTTGGGGCCTGTCCTGTAGGACACCCTCGGGGGGGTTATTTCTGTTTGGACACTGTTTACCAACGAGGACACTGACCCGTAACAGCGTAATTATTCAAGCAACATGCATGATTGTCCACCTTAATTCACATTTCCTTTTCAATTCGCCATTCTAACAACATTTTGCACCAAATCTTTGAGGATTTTCCAAAATATTCTTGACCAGAATGGAGATGCTCATGCATCAGTGTGTGTTTGTTACGACATGAAGCCGTCGTGTAACCGTGTTGTTTGAACTCTTCGACCCCAAAGCTGAAACAATAGAGATCCACGGAGTCCAGACCCGGAGCACAAAGAGGCTCATGTCAAGTAGCCACAGCTGCATCATTATGTGCAGCAACCAGTTTACAGTTTAGCTCCATGAAACTCTACCTGATCCATCGGGGATGGACCTGACGAAGGTGGGCAGCATCTTGACGGTGGCGGTGGTGCTCGTGTCACGGCCGAGCCCGTTTTCCATCTCCCTGCGGAACCGGTTCATGATGTCCTTCAGCGTCTCATCGGAGAAACGCATGGAGTACAGGTACTTATCAATCTACAGTACAGGAAGAGGACACAAACACAGGGAGTCAGGGGTACTTCAAAATAAAAACCCACACATTAAAACCTTCAGACAGCAATGGATGTAATGGGAAATCCGGACCAGGGGTTTATCTGATTCAGATTCATTTTGTTATCAACCTTTGACAACCCCCACCCCTCCAGTTTAAATCCATGCTGGGTCACTGGTTAACTTGTTACAATGACCTTGTGTTGACCTAAAACTTTGACTTCAGAGAGGTTCTTAATGCTGTTGTCCTTTTCGTCCTCAACCTGTGTTGACATGGTTTGAATTCAATAATGTGTAAACTCTGCAGAGGTCGAAAGGTCGTCACAGCCAATATCTCCAACAACCACATTCATACAAAAATCATAGCGTCAACACAAACATTGAAAAACTCAGTTCGCCACATTTTGACTTCAGCTTCGTTGGCCACTAGCTGGTCGGCGTTATCCGGCATGTGTGTTTTCAATAACAAGCCATTATCCCTCGGTAAGAATTTGACCTCTACCCCTGGAAGGTTTGAGCCAAAGTCTCACCCTTGTGTTGGGACACCTCGCATTGTATGACCACTTCCTTTACACACACGTTAACATAGACTGTGCAGGAGCCTCTGGACCAGAGCCCCTCAGAGTCTCCAAACGGCGGCTTCATTAAACCTTTATCAGCAGCTGCAGCGACACAATGATCAGCTTGTTCCAAACTGCCACTCTCTGCAGTTTAATTGTTGCATTACAGTTAATTCTAATTAGGGGATGTGTGTTCGGGGGATTTGCAGTGGACGCTCACTGTTGTTGTTACATAATCACACAGTGCATGCCATGGGGCACACCGACCTATTCTGTCCACACGCTTGTTTCCCATTAGGCCTCTCCGTGTTGCTATTATTAGCCTCAGAACAACCAGATGTGATGTGAGGTCCATGAACACATGTAGGATGTGATTTCCTAAAAATAAACGGGCAGAGAAAACCTTTTTCTATCCCTGTCCTTCATCACATCTTTCTTTTATATTCACAAGAAACTTTCCTGATACTCTCTCTCAGCTTGTTCTAAAACTTGAATGGTCTCACGGTGGGAAAATCCAAAAATTACATTATCAGAACCAGGACCAGAACCAAAATATATTAAAACAAGCAACATAATAGAAAATCGGATAAAGACACACTTTAGTAAAGTTGTATAATTTGCTCGAAGCGTATCTGTGGGACATGTTTGTGTTGAACAGAGTTGAATGTGAATTAAACTATTTTTTCCTGGTTTTAAAATCGTAAAGATGAACCCGCCCTTGCGAGAGGGTCAAAGTTAAACTGTGTTTAGCTGTCACCACTCCTCTTCAAGCCATCAGGCTCATGCTAAACATATATCAAGGACATCAGTATTAAGGTTACATTGCCTACGTGACCATGAGCAATGCAAACACTGAACAGTGACATCACAAATCCCCCCCCCATCCATCCAGTGGCTGGTTTCTACTCATCCTCAGCTTCTCCGGATCCAGCTCACATTTCAAGAGAGGAGGAGGAGAAGGAGGAGGAGAGAAACCCTGAGGCAGCAGGTGATTTGAGGATGGGAAGGCATCAGCTCTCCCCATCAGCTGATCAGACACCTGTCTGCTTCTGACAGCTCGGAGGGTGTGGCTGTGCCCTGCAGCACCACCCCATCACAGCCAGGGACATCATGTCCAACACTGTGGACCCAGATGGGCAAACTGACACCCAGTCGAACCAAGAGTAGACTTCATCGTGGCCTCCTCCCCCGGCCCGTTACGCCCCACAGCCTCATGTCAGAGCTGCCATGCTAACCGGCTCCCCCCCCGCCCATCACCGGCCTCCCTCACCTTCTTGAGCTGGTCATCCTTCAGCTCGGTGAAGTAGTAGGCCAGGAGCTGAGCCGCGATCATCGTGGCTGCACGTCCGCCGGGAGCTGTCAGCGACGAGGAGGAAGAGGAGGAGGAAAAGGAGGAGGAGGAGGGAGAGGAAGGCTGCCGTCCCCCCGCAGTGATCCCTCTTTATCCAAGCGAGGAGCAAGCAGGCCGCAGCGGAGCGACTCGGCAAGGTGAGAGGAGGAGAGTGGCGGAAGAGGAGCGCAACCGTGGTCGTGCCTGCGAGTCTGCGACAAGCACACTCACTCACTCACGCACACGCACACACGCAACACAAACACACACACCGGATGGCACACAAACACACACTCGCACAGAGGCTGGGTCAGTGTGTGTCTCCTCCCTCCGAGCGGCTGGCTCTCTGTCAGCTCAGCTCCGGAGTGGTGGGTCTGATATACCCTGCCCCCACCGTGCTCTCTGATTGGCTGAGCAGGGGACGTGAGGGAGAGGAGGAGAGGGAGGAGGAGGAGGTCGGGAGGGGGGGGATTCTCCCACAGCAGTGAGGGAGGGAGGGAGGGGTGGTCTGATCTGCTCCTGCATGATAACCTGCTGGCGGACAGAGACTCGTCCCACACGTTGCCATGGCACCCAGAGGCGGACGTGCAGAGGGGCAGGCCCGCCACATGATGACGTCATCAGTCCTCCTCCTGCTGCTGCATCCCTCCGCTGCACCATCAGCAGCGTCACACGCGCACCGTGACACGCACACCGTCAGAAGCTCGTGACTGATGGTGTCTGTCCTCTCAGCAGGACACGATGGACGAATTCCAGACCAACAGTCACAGGGTGACGGTCCTCATCGGGCCATCATAGAAATGTTTAAAAATGTCAGGTTCATGATTTCAGGAAGTTTTCCCATGAGTGTAAATCAGAATAGATGTGTTTTTCTGAAATGAAGTTGCAAGAAAATCAATTCAGTAGTTCGGGGGTTTGAGGAGAAGACAGCGTGATGACATGACCTCTGTGGAGACAGAGGTCATGTCTCTTAAAGACATGAGAGCATCTGTCCTGAGTTTGTAAAAGTTCTGTTTGACAGCAACGTTAGTTCATTAATTTCATCACTGCTGATTCTTTGCACTGGAGGTCACAACTCATTTGAATCATTGAATTTCTAATGAGGCCTCCTGCAACATGTCTCCGTGTTGCCCCTCCCCCCTGCAGCCCGGTCACGTCGCCACGCAATCGTCTGCTGACCGGATGACGTGGCAGCTCTGTGATGTCCCTCTCTTTTCCAACAGAACTGCTGCGACTGAGGACTTCCCCTGATCCCTGTGTCCAGCCCCGTCTTCTGCAAGCTGCAGCCAGGAGACACAGAGGACATCAGAGAAAATAACCTCCTCTCAGTCCTGCCCCCCCCCACTGGGCTAAAACAAGAGAGAGGGAGGGAGGGTGGGAGGGGAGAGGGGGGAAGGAGGAGGGGGACTCAACATTCATTCACTCCTATATCCAGTGTTGTGTCATGGCTGCTTCAGGGTGACCTTCTCTGCTGACCTTCGTTTGTGTCAAACTCCTGACTACTACTAATATATATACTATAGTATATGTTGTACTGAGTACTTATTTCTTTTGGATGAGACTCTCTGCAGGTCTCTAACAGTCCTAATTCTAAACTTCACTTTCAGTAATCTTACTGTGATTCTTTAAAAAGTATTGAGTCTGTACAATATTGTTTATTAAATGTATCTGGGCACGTTTTTATTGTGTAAAATGTTGATTTAATATGAATTTGCTCAAAGGGATTCTCTAAAGAAATGTCTTCTCTTATTTTGAAGTGTTGGCTGAGACTTTACAGAAACATCAAGATAAATGTGACGAACATCATCACCTGCACCACCAAATGGTTTTAATGAATCATCAATATCTCAGCCGTCATTGTTTGAGTCAAAGATTAATAACACCAACAACCTTTCTTTTTGTATAGAGCTCCGAGGACCAGTTGATGATGGGAAAGTGGGAACTGGGTCAGCTGAGGTCAATCTGTAACTGGGACAAAAATCATGGATGCTGCTTTTATTCGTCACAAACAGGAAACGGAAAGAAAAACATCAGCAAAGTGTAGAAATCCAGAGCAAGGAGTGAATGTTGCTCTGCAGCGACAAGGCCCCTCAAACTTCTCCCTCAGATTATCATGCTCCAATAATCTCTTTTATTCCCACTACAAACAGGGTGTGTGCTGAGGCCAGAGAGAGGGACACACACACACACACACACACACACATTTTGGGGTGTGTGATGTAGAAGCTCTACATTTTTTCAGAGAACAATGAGGAACCTGTATGGGTTTTAAAACCTCAAAACATTTAAAATCTTAATTTCAGTTTGTTATAGTCACAAATCTGTCCCCCAGAACAGTGGGGAGGAGGAATGTTGTATTTTAAGACATAAGACCAGATGGAGGGATGTTCATATTGAAATCATATTTTAATGTTTATGTTTTTTAAGTTAAAATGTTAAATACATTTAACAAACATTTTATGTTTTTTAACTGAACAAAATTCTAAATGATTCTGAGAGTCCAAGCTCTGCAAACAGTAGTGATAAACAGCAGTTAGGCCCCATCAACAGCAGAGGGCAGTGTTTAACTGACAATAGCACAAAATGAATGTAAAGGCGAATTCCACCGATTTCTGACTTCACTTTGCGCCTCTGCAGTAACTCTGCAATGCGAACTGGAAAATAAGGAGAGACACGAGTGGAGGTCGATGCAAACGATGCTCCAGTTGCATTATGGGACATGAAGGAAGTTAAATTCAGGAGATATCCGCTGGTCTACAGAACATCTATTCAAAAGATCTGAATTATTTTCACACGAGTTTAAGTTAAACTCCTCTTTAATCCTCACATTCATCAGCATCACTGAGTCATCTCGTGTCTTTTTCTCTGTGTCCACTAGGAGTCGCCAAAAACGCTGAAATTCTAAATCCTCCAGTTTGGGCCCCTAACACAAATATGATAATGATGTCATATGTTTTTTTTACGTTTCTTTCGGCTACATATATTTTAGAGGATGTCAGCAGATTCCGACCCCGTCCTTCCGACAGAAGAGGAGGTGACCTTTAAAGTGAAGTGACAACAACTGACGCCTGTCTCATTAATGAGCCCCGCCTCCTTTGTGTTGGAGGAGACACATACATGTCTTCTTCCTCTTGACCCTCACATGTATTATATGTGGATGGTTCTGAACATTAATAGCCGCAGCGCCTCTTGTACAGTAAGAATTGGGGGTATCGCTGTAACGGAGGCGCTGTCGGTAAAAATAGCCTGAGTGCTGCTCACATGTGTTGAGCCGAGGAGGACGGGCCGCCTCAAGAAACCTAAAAAGGTCTCGTCGGGTTTTCAGTGTCGGGATCTGCCAGCAAATGATCTGAAATCATCGGTTGAAGGTTGAGAAAATACTGTGGTACAGTGACCATGTCAGAGGTTGTCCTGTCATCAGAGCGAAGACCTTTCTACCAAATTAGGTGGACGTCACTTTTAAGAAATGTCGACTCGCTCAATGTTAATGTTTCAATTTTGAATCAAATAGAGGTGTAAGGCAGTTCATTCCTCAGAATACTTTTAATAAATGTGCAGGTCAGGATGCACACCCTTCATCTCCAAAGTGCAGAATGAGAGTAAAATCTGGAGGTAGAAGCTATATATAGTCTTAAGTGCCTCCATACATGGGGTGGAAGGGGCTCAGCATTCCTCCGGTGAGAGGGTAATATTTTTGTTCCCATCAGCAAGTGCTTCCCAAGCGGCATCAGGCTGGTCTGCCACCGCTTTGCGCTGTTTTAATCTCTTGGGGTAAGTCACTTTTCTTTATATTTGCTCCTCACAAGTCAGTTTTATTGCAGGAACGTGTTTTTTTTTTAAGTGGGCTGGGGGGGTGGAGGTCATCGGCTGTCAGAGGAGGAACGTGTTGCTGTAATCAAAGGGCTGGAGATAATCGGTCTCCTGTGAGAGGACGCAGCAGCAGTCGGATCTCCCTGGACGCCACTTTCTCGCATACCAGAGCATTAAGAGGCTGCTGGACCTCTTGTCCTAATCTGTGTCAGAGCAACAGACTCAGGTAGAAGAAGGATCAGCTGTACAGAAATGTAAACAGCAGCTGTTGTAGAAGTTCAGTTTGATGCTGTATTTCCTTCATGACTCCTTCACAGTCAGGGAATCGAGGGGCCGCTGCTCAGCTATTCATAGCCCAGCCGTGTGAGGCTGCGGGCGAAACCCTGATTAGCCCTGGACGCAATGTGGAACTGGACTTTAATGACATTCACTAGATATCAGGGTTTTTTAGAACTGCAGTGGCTCCTCTGATGGAGTGAGTATCTCTCAGAGGCGTCACGTGGCTTCGGTCATGTTAAAGACAAGTTATACTGACATGGCTAACACATGTTTGGTCTCCTCCTCCTCCTCCTCCTCCTGGCTGGTGCTCTGGGCCAGGTCTCCTTGAAGTGTTCCTGTCATGGCGTCCAAAGTCATACCGTGGTATAAGAAGAAGCGCGTGAGCCAGGTCAAAACTGATTATGCGTATCATCGCACTAAACATGTTGTCCAGCAGCAGACGGAAAGGTATGACGGTGCCGCTCACCTGCTGCTGCTGCTGCTGCTTTGGCCGGGTGGAGACATGAGCTGGGGGCGGGTCAGCACCTGATCTTTGTTCCGCTGCAGCTGAGCCACGCCCTACATGCAGTACTGTCACACTTTATATCTCTACGTGAACATGTTCCTTCTTTTTGTTTGTGTTCATGTCTGATATTTAACTTCCTATAGTTTCTGTTTAAGTTATCATGATGTCACTTGTTTTTTTTAACTTTCACTTTCAAGGTGGATCAATTTTGTCTTGTAGCTCTGTAGAATTATTATTCCAACTTTTGTTTTATTGGGACAATATATTCTATTGATCATTGTTTGCTCTCCCAGCCAGTTTAAAACTGAGTTCATGTCGTCATGCAGATCCTGACAGAGAGCAATGAGTCCTATCATGTCATATTCTGTCTGTTGCTCCTCCGACTCTTAGCTCAGCTTTGCTTGAGCAGCAAATACCGTAGTTTCGCTTTTTGCTGAGTTTAATACGCTGCGCTGGCTTTGTTCTCAGTAGTGATGCAATGAGCTCAAACCACCTCACGCCCCAGATCTGATCTGTGGGCCGTCCTGCCGGCAGCGGCCATGTTGTCGCGATGTCTTATGTCAGAGCCCCCCCTCCCTGAACCTGAGCTGCATCTGAGGCCCGGGGTCAGAGGTCAGAGCAGTGGAGATGGAGCAAGGTTTCCATCATTGGATATGAGAAACATTTGTATTTTTGATCAGGTTTAAACAGAACTTTCTTTCTTTCTTTTTTTTTTTTTTTTTAATCAATTTGATCTAAATATTTTTGGGTACAATTTCTGCCTTTGGACACATTTCCTCCAAAGTCATTTCACATTTGGATCCAGACGATTGATGGTAGTATTTGTATAATATTTGTATTTGCTGTTCATTTCCTTTGTTTATCTGCTGGCACCCTTCCTTCTCATTTCTCTCCATTTGAAACAGCCAAAAAAATACAAAGCTTCTGAACAAGTTTGATCAGTCGATCATTATCTCTCTGACTTTGGGGCCATTTCCTCCTGTATTCCACTTGACCGGGTGTTTTTTTCGTTCAGCAACTAATTCTGCAAAACTAGAATTAAAAACCTCCTTGGACATTGAATTCTCCGTTTGTTTCCTTCCACGGCTGCTGCATAATGACGGACTCTCTCCTCAGCAGGAAATCCAGCTCTACGTCAGTGAGCAAGGTGCAGGCCCAGGCCACAGAGGCTATGGCAGAACCAGCCTATACAGTGCCGGTGTTCCGGCAGAGGTGAGTTCTCATTGGCCGCTGCATGTCGGACTATTTTAGGTGTAAGGTAATACTGAAGTACTCGCTTGGCCGAGCCCGGTCAGGACGGCACTTTCGTCCTGAGTTAACGTTTCAGCCACAGGTATTCTGGATGGATCTGTGAGGCCTGGATCTCCACTATGTTTCAGTAACTGCTGGATGTTATTGATTTAAACTCTGAAATACAGCATTTTCAATTTGAATCAGAATGATACGTATCATCATTCACACAGATAAGATCCCCTCAGTCTGGTACACTGTGTTAACTGTGTTTATGTGTTTGTTTTAGAAGAACTGATTAAAAAAGATTCAGTGCAATGAATTAATTAAACAGCTCATGAAATAAAAGGTGAACTCTCGTTCTCGATTGAAACTTTCCCTCGTGTTTCCATGTTGTGGCAGATGACTCTGACTTAATGTGTCCTCAGGAGTTCTGAGGAGACAGAGGAGTATCAGCGAGTGGCCACCAATGTTGGGAAAGGACTGGCTGTCATTCAGGAGGAGCTGCACAGGATGAGGATGGCCACCAAGGCTCAGGTGGAGAGTCTGGAGATCCAGAGGGAGGTGAGGAGCCGAGACGCTGCGATACAACATGGATGATTGTGGACTGTGCCGGGCAGTCACATGATGACACCTGTCTGCTCCCCGAGGTGAAAGATAGGATGCCGAGGAGGGGGGACATGTTGGACGACATCCCCAAGATGCCCGATTTCATCGTGGCCCTGCGGCCCCACACCGTGTGGGAGAAGACTCCTGTCAAGTTGTTCTGCACCGTGGAGGGGAACCCGAGGCCCATCGTCAAATGGTCAGAACATTCTTTAATCCACATCGTCTGATCGTGTCTGAGTATCACTCTGAAGCACGACTGTGGGTTGTTGCAGGTATAAAGGAGGAGTGCTCGTCAACCCGCTGAACGCCCCAGGAAGGTACAAGATTGAAAACAAGTATGGAGTCCACAGTTTGATCATTAGCAGGTGAGTTTCACCCTCGAAACTGCTGCTGTTTGTTAAATTTTTTAATGAATCAAGAAATCAAAATGATTAGGATTAAAGGGTTTAGAGTCACATTGTCACCTTTAGGAACTTTAATGACCCCAGGTCCAAGCCTTCATTATCACCTGAGAATCTAAAGCACAGTTAGCCTGAGACGCACTGAGGGGAGGGTTAGACCGAGGGGTCGCGTCCGGCCCATGTTCCTCGTCTCCAAGACTCCTCAGCTGTTCGTGTTGGAGTGCTGACCTTTGTGTCATTCGAGCCTTGAATTCCTCCCTCGCTCGCTCCCTCACTCCCTCCCTCAGAATATCCCCAGCCCTCCATCATTACATTACAGGGTCAGTGAGGCGGCTGCCGTTTGGTTAACGTCCCCAGCTTTGTCCAGATTGTGTATTTACTCATTGAAAGAAAAGTGAAAATGTCACGGGTTCGCGTCCCCTCGCAGCGGAGAAACTGGACCACCGCTAAAATAGACGCACCCGGGGTGAAGGTCACATTTCTTCCTGCTATTCTCACCCTCAGAGCGTCACATGGCCGCTGCCGCCTCACTTCACCTTCTGCACAGAGCGGCCAGCAAGTGAGGTCATTGCTCTAAAGAGGCCGGACGCCATGTCTCCTGCTGCAGTCAGACTTCACACTGAGGTCTTAATGAGGAAAGCTCAGCTGCTCCACCTGCTAATGTTAAACTCTGCGTTCGGCTCTCAGCTGCTGGAGTCCCACTGTGTGGAAATGACCCTTACCACTATGACATCATGTCCATTGTGTGGGAGCTACAGCCACAGGGTTCACTGAACAGCCAAAGACACAATGTGTAATTGTAATAATCCAGAAAAACCTAATCAGGTCAGTAAAGCTGAATCCACCACCTGAAGTTCCAGAGCTCTGCTGGGGATCGTGTGCCGTCTCCCAGTCCGTTCACTGTGTTTAAATACACAATAATCATATATTTGTATGTTGGTGTCTGTCTGATATAATTCATAATTTATAATACCATGCAATACTGCACACTTTAGGCATTTCTTATTTTACATCGAGAGTGTTTTAGTAAACAGCTGCACCACATATTGGACATTCAAAGCTGAGGACATGTCTTCATGGCGTCTCGCAGGTGTGTGGTGAGAGATACCGCTGAGTACAGCGCTGTGGCGACCAACCAGCACGGCACGGCCACCAGCAGGGCTTCAGTCATCGTGAAGAGTAAGTGCTTCTCTCACTGCGCCTGGACCTCCTAATTCTATCCCCTTCACCCCCTCAACCATGAACTCTGCTCCTCACAGGACCCCCAGGAGCCGGGGAGTTCTGCCAGCTCGGGATAGGTGAGGGGATGATGCGTGTCTTTTTTTAATTTGTTGAACATGATGGACTTGTGGTTCAAATAGACAGTGGACGTGGGTTTAGACCCAGGTGGTGAAAAAAAAACACTTCAGGAACATTTGATAAGTAATAAGAACTTTTCAGAACAGCCACACAAAGAAAGACATTCAGAAAGGCTTCACAATTGTAAATAATATTACACAGGTGTTTTGTCATTTGAATAAATGGATAACTTCTGGTGTCCTGATGTCTAGTGCCTCATCTGACCGACATCCACCCCAGTAAGCTGGAGGTCTCTCTGCTCGATCGCTTCTCGGTCAGCTTTGGTGTGGAGGGCAGCTCCATCAGCCTGGTGTGCACCATGGTGGTCGTCCCCGACCTCCCCAACGTGCCCCCGCTCGCTCAGTGGTACAGAGACGGTGAGACATTGGTCCATGTGTGGAGCTCTGGGTTTATTCCGTTCCTTCATTAACTGAATCTGCCCTGATGCCACCCCCGAGACAAACTGTCCATTGTGTCCTCTCTCTTCCCCCCACCCCATCTGCTCCTAGACACTCTGCTGAAACCAAGTCACCTGGTGGAGATGGCGGTGGGTGGAGGCGCGGCTCGTCTGACGCTGCCCCACCTGGCCAAGGACGACGAGGGCCTCTACACCCTCCGCATCTTCACGAAGGACGGAACCACTGAGCACAGCGCCTACCTGTTTGTCTCAGGTCGGACACATCGTCGAGCCATCGTCACAGTTTTGTTTGTGGATGGTTTTGTTTACTGTTTGTTGTCTCCGTCCTCAGATGCCCCTCCCACTGCGGCCGGGGCCCCTGGTGCACCGATGAGCGTGAAGGCATATGACATCAACTCAGACTACGTCCTGGTCGCCTGGAAACCCCCAAACACCGTCAACGAGGCACCAATCACCGGATACTTTGTGGATCGGTCAGTGGGCCCTCCTCAGCTCTTCTTTTTATAGAGCTGGTCATTAGCATGAGCAGTCCATGTACAGCTAATGCAGAGGAAATCACTAAAACCAATCTGATGGGTCTGAATGGTATTTACCACATGTACAAATACGCTTTCTCCTGGTCCCACAGGCGTGAATCCGGCAGCGACACCTGGGTCCAGTGCAACGACGCCCCGGTGAAGGTTTGTAAATACCCAGTGCACGGCCTCAGCAAGGGACACTCCTACCACTTCCGGGTCCGAGCCGTGAACAGCTCCGGCATCAGCAGGGCCTCCCGCCAATCAGACAAGGTGACCGCCCTCGACGCCGCCGAGAGCGAGAGGCTGCAAGGTACCGACGAAGGTGAATACAAAACACACGACAGGAGGAAACAAGAGTTTTCTAACAGATGTGCTGTCGTCATTTCCTGGAACAGTGATAAAAATCGAAGGGAAATACGACATAGTGATCAGGGACGATGACCTGGAAGGTACTGTAAGAAACTGATCTGGGTTCAGATTCCTGCCTGAATCCTTTAAATTACATCCTCATAATCTCAGTAACATTTAACATTTTAACAACATTTAACAACAAATAACTTTTGATGTATTGAAAGGGGAGCTACACCCAAAGTATGAATGTAATTAGATTTTAAAGAAACATTCATATTAAGTTCACATCCACCTTAAAGTAAAATCTTTCATCGAGACCATTCAGGTTTGTTTACTTCAATAACAAGTATATATGATTGATTCATTAAATTCAAAATGACAACAGAGAACATACACAAATACACCAATCTCACAAACAATGTTAAAATCTTTGGATTTCTTTTTGAATATTATTCACATTCAGTTATTTTACACTCAGGTTGGATCTAAATCTTTACAAACGATTATACAGTATGTTTATTAAATCGCACATTTAAAAAAGAGGTGGCCACAGAAGACACGAGGCAAACTACAAGAAAAGGGTCAAATAAAATAACTTAGACTTATCCCCTCTTAACGGTTGTCGTGACGTCTTTGATCTAACTCGAGTTTTCTCTTTTTTGAGAGTTTTCAAATTATAAAAGCCGCTGTTTACTTCTGACCCCACAGCGTGTTGAGCATGGCCGTCTCCCACTTCAAGGCTAACCCCTGACCCCGACACTAAAAATGTAAAAAACTAAAAGTAATATTGACGCGTTTGTAGAATTCCGGAGATATAGAAGTCCCACATCTCGAACTCTTATTAAATTTTACTTCTTAAGTGTTTCCGTAAAGTTATCTCACGGCTTCATTAAGAGAACACTACGCTGCAGCTTTTTATAAAAGTATGGACGGAAATACAAAGGTCCACGGTGAGGCAGCTCCCAACTTTCATTTAATCTGCTTGATTAAATGACATTTTGTCAACACATTGCTGCAAAATACATGATTTGAAACACACTCAAACGAAAAGTGT
Organism: Pseudorhombus dupliciocellatus; assembly: GCA_016785235.1. Lineage (NCBI taxonomy): Eukaryota > Metazoa > Chordata > Actinopteri > Pleuronectiformes > Paralichthyidae > Pseudorhombus > Pseudorhombus dupliciocellatus. Next base: position 1,494,186 of record JAFBJW010000012.1, on the reverse strand, counting down.
GCGATGTGGGACTTCAGCAGCCGCCGTCACTGTTGGTACTTTCTGCCTCAATGCGGTTCACTCCTAATCCAGGCTACGTAACGATCCCCGGGGAGCCCACCGGCGTGCATGCCTCAGAGATTTTCAAATCGTACGTCGTGCTAAGCTGGACGCCTCCCAGCCCCCGTGGACGGGCGCCGCTGTGGTACGTCATCGAGAAGGTGTGTGTGTGAGGCGCTTCACCTGTGGTCCACTGGAACTGCATCGTTGGGGCTCCATCGAACATTAAATCCCACATGTGAATATCAGCATGAAGCATCTGATTAGAATTCCCTTTATTTAGATATTTACAGTTTACAGGACTGTAGGACTGAGGAGTGTCTCCATGATAAGAACAAAGATGACAGCTCCTAAAAGTGAGGCCAAACTGTCTCAAACTGTTCTCCATGTTGGCATTTGGGACATGTGTCAAACGAAAACATCCAAGCAGACATCAGATAAATGTTTGTTCATGTTTTGGATCAGTTTGGTTTTAAGTAATTTCATGGCTGATATGTCATGTGACAGCTGAGACTGAGTCCAGCTTCCATTGCCACAAGGTGGCAGCTTTGTGTCTTGGTTTGGAGCAATCTTGGTTTATCTGGTTGATAGACAGTATAATAAATATTCACGCGCCTGACATGTGTAACCTCATCACTAGAGGGCACTGAACCTTTAAGATCGTTATGGAGGTAACTTAATCATTCCTGGTTCAGTGAGAACATATTGAGCCCCAACGATGCAAAATGAATTCATCCTCATCTTTTTCTTGTTGCTACGTTGGTGAGGTTGGTGGCACCTTCTCACTTCCCTCCGTCCCCCGACTCTCCCACAGTGCATAGCAGGCACTGGGGCGTGGCAGCGGATCAACTCGTCAGTCAAACTACACTCCCCTCGTTACCCGGTTTTTGATTTGCAAGATGGGCAAAAGTACCAGTTCCGAGTGTATTCCGTGAACATGTACGGCACCAGCGAGGCGTCCGCTCCCTCAGAGCCTGTCCAGAAGGTTGATCAGGACGGTAAGGGACGGGAACGAGACATTCAGACAGTACGAGAGATGCATGAATAACGATGTGACTTCTACTCCACATGACAAATACAGTATAAAGACAGTGCATCATTAATATATGAATATAGAGGAAATAAATATAAGGACATGTTTAAATAAAAAGTCTAACTCTATAACAATTTTTAAGAGGGAAATGTATTTTAAAATGTATTTTAAAACATGTTGAAGCTGGAAATCTGGATGATTTTCAGATGCAAAACTGGGGAACGAATCTTCACATATGAATTTAAATGTATCATCTTACACAGAGATGTTTAATTTCTCCAAACACCATGAGTTTCATCTTCTTCTTTTGAAATCCAACCCAATGCTGAAGTTGATCCTCTGATTAAAGAGAGTTACTGTTCTCCACAGGAGTTGAGCTGCCGGTTGGTAAGTAGTGTAATGCTGAATGTTATTTGAGTCACCAATTAGTTCCACACTTCCACTTTGTCTGTGTATAAACATGCGAAACACGTTCATACTTCAACTGTGTGTGAATGTGAGCCACTCCACAAATCACTGTGTGTATTCACAACGACGACTCACTGAAGGTTCCACTGAAAGCACCACCAGGAGGAATCAGCCTCTGTTCCCTGCACCTTTCCTCCTAGTTCAGTTCAGTGTGTGCACATCTGACCTGGAGTCAGTGGTGATATGAAATGCATAAGTGGCATGGATGACTGACTAATGATGCTGTCTTCCCCTCGGTGAACAGGTGTCCCCTCGGCTCCCGGTCAGGTGGTGGCCACCAGGAACACCAAGTCGTCCGTGTTTGTTAAGTGGGATCCTCCCAAACATGTGAAAAGCCTCATGGGATATTACATCGATGGCCGCGTGGTCGGATCCAAGGAATGGTTCCCCTGCAACCACAAACCCTTCAAGCACAACAAGTAGGGGTCCAGAGGGCTCGGTGTCTCTGCCAGGGACGTTTGCATGACACAAACACTGTCTTCACGGTCTTGTGTCTGTCTCAAATCGAATGTGTCTCAGGTTCGTGGTCCACGGCCTGATCCCTGGTGAGACCTACGTGTTCCGCGCCCAAGCCGCCAACATGTTCGGCCTCAGTGAAGAGTCTCAGGAGTCTTCGCCCATCGCTGTGGAGCCGGCGCTCGGTCAGTGGGTCACAAAGACCTTTGAAATGATCACAGCTCAAATCTTTGATTTAAAATATTGCAGGAAAGTCAAAACACATTTTCAGTGTTGGCGGGTGAGAAGACTGCATGACATCATAGGAAATAAAAATGGTTCCAAATCTGATTTCTTTGAACTTGTGTGTCACATTGAATCACTTTCAGGCAGAGGGGTGGATTATGGTATGTATGAGATCACTCTGTAGATTCTGTCCAGCCTGCTTTAATTCACCTCCTCCACTGTGTGTTTCAGTCACAGAATCATTGATTTCAATGTCACTGCTGTGGCACGACGCACAAAAACAGTTCACCACCACCATTTTAAACACCTTGCAGTTCAACTCTCAACACAAACTAAAATACGTGTAATGAATTTGCTAAATGGTTTATAATTGATGATGTCAGCAGCTCCCCCACCTTACCGGGAGGGGTTCACGTGAACGTGTTGAGTGAGAATGTGCGTGTGAACTCTCCAGCGACTCCCAGCGCCCCCTTCGGCATCACCATGCTGAGCAGTGACGGCGCCTCCATAACGGTGGCCTGGAAGAGTCCCAAGCACTGCGGCGGCTCCAAGGTCAACGCTTACTACGTCGACAAGCGGAACACCGACACTCTGGCCTGGCAGGAGGTCAACCTGGCGGCCATCACCGAGCGCGTCTGCACTGTGAGAGGCTTCAGACACGAGCTGTGGAGCTCAGCAGTTGTTCAGAGGCTGGGTTCGTCCATCCATCACACCGCTGTTCTCTGAATCCTCAGGTCGACAGTCTGACCGAGGGAGCCTTCTACGAGTTCAAGGTCCAGGCTGGAAACATGGCGGGCGTCGGCGTCCCATCAGTCCCCAGTGCCCCGATGAAATGTGAAGCTTGGACCATGGAGGAACCAGGTATGAGACGCCCTCTCTTTGCTGGGTACAGGTGAATTAGACAGGTTTCATATCCTTGTTTAAATGAAGGTAGTTATCACAATCAACATACACTGTATATATATTTCATATATTGTAAGGCCCGGCCTACGACCTGAGCTTCAGCGAGATCAGAGGTCACTCCCTGGTTATCCTGTGGAAGGCACCAGTCTACACTGGAGCGAGCGCCGTCTCTGGATACCTGGTGGACATGGCTAAAAAGGGCTCGTCAGAGTTTGTCTCTCTGACCCAGGAAGCTGTGAGCCACCGTTACCTGCAGGTTAGAGACCGACACGTTCACACCAGGAGGTGGACACGTTGAACACGTTACTGATTTCCAAGCAATGACCCAACACAGAAGCTGCGTCCCATGTTGTCTCCATGGTGTCCTGCAGGTGTCCGGGCTGGAGGAGGGGGAAAGCTACGTGTTCAGGGTTCGTGCTGTCAACGCTAACGGTGTCGGGAAACCCTCGCAGGTGTCTGAGCCGGTTTGTGCCAGAGCTCTCCCAGGTAACAACAACCAATGCAGCAGTTAGTGTCACAAACACACCTCAGTTAGTTTAGTTCACTATGACCCACTTCCCATTGGCCACTGCAGAGAATATTTTGACTCTGACATCGTGAAAGCCAAACGTTGTCACTCTTGACCCGACCGCCATGTTTTCGTCATGGTCGATGTCTTCAGGCACCCAAGAGATCGTGGCCAGTGTGGACGAGGAAACCGGAGACATCTTCCTGTCCCTGGAGGCCTGTGAGATCTGTGAGACGTCCAAGTTTGTGTGGTCAAAGAACTACAAGCCCATCGGCGACTGCCCCAGAGCCGAAGTGACGACGAAGGGCAGGACGTAAGCTTGCTGCTGAACACTCACACACTCACACACACATACACACATATTCTTAAAGTGGGTGCTCACTGGTACACTCCATTAATTTATCATCGGATGATCTATGAGAAATATTTAAATTTCTTCTGTGATAATATTGAGATGATGTCCAGACTCATGAAACCCAGTCAGAGGAAACGTCACAGAAACATTTATTTGGCTAAATCTGCAGTATTTCTCTCTGTTGATTGTGATGATAGTGCATTCACCAGTTGTTGCGTTTGTGCCACAGCTCCAGAATGACACTCACTCACCCTGATAAGGCTGACTTGGGCAAATACTCTGTGGTCGTCACCGACACAGACGGAGTCTCGGCCAGCCACACGCTGACGGAGGACGGTGGGTCCCGATGTTGACTCTTACAGAGAATCTCGTGAGTCTGTTGATTTGATTAATTCATCCATGTTTTCCACCTGCAGCTCTGAACGCGATGCTGGAGCTCAGCCACGCCATCAGACATCCCAGTGAGTGTCCACGTGTTTGTTTCTCCATATGAAAACTTTTTCATTTCTATTTTATAGAATATACAAAGAGGAAAAGATGTTTATTTGTGTATTGAATATTTATATAACTATATTGGGTACAGCAGGATCTGATCTTCTCATTTCTTTTCATCCGTGTGCAGTCGTTCCTCTGAAACACGGCTTGAACTACGAGATCCTGGAGAAAGGTCACGTGCGTTTCTGGCTGCAGGCCGTCAAACTGACGCCCTCCGTGTCCTACAGGTTCATCGTCAACGACAAGGAGGTCACCAGTGGGGAGGTAACAGAATCTTAGAGTGTGTGATATCTGGAGTAATTGGAATATATCTACAGTAACTATAATAGTGTCTGCGGTAAATAAATATTAAGTATTATACTGTATGTTGTAATAATTATTCTTATTGATGGTGATTTAAGATAAATCAAAGAACGCATGAATTGTTTGTTATGTTCCTTTCCTCTCCTGTGTTCTATTCGTGAATGGAAAAGTTCCTCAAAGTTGTTTTCAACAAACTCTGCGGGTCTCTCAGGGTGTCAAGATCAGTCACGACGTGGCCACAGGAGTCATCCAGATGACCGTGGAGCATTTCACCAGAGCCAACGAGGGCACGTACACCGTCCAGATCCACGACGGCAAAGCCAAGGCCCAGAGCTCCCTGGTCCTGGTGGGAGATGGTGAGGTCATCTTCTTCCTCTCATGTGACTGATTCATTAATCATCAACAAGTGATTTTCAGTCTTCAGAAGTTGAAACACTGACACCAGATCAGACGTTTGGTCACAGACACGAAGCGTCGTCCATGTTCACTCAGTGACTGTTTTTATTTTTTTCAGTTTTCAAGGCTGCTCTGAAGGAGGCGGAGTTCCAGAGGAAGGAGCACATCAGGAAGCAAGGTTCGAACCCCACAACATTCAGAATGATTCATGACTAGTCCAGCACTGACAGAGGAGATCAAAACACTGTGATATGGGTTTTATAAGAGGCGAAACATCCACAGAGACACTGGAGTGTCCGTAAAAAATTAGGACATTCAGATTGACCAGATCCCACTTGTTGTTTCAGGTCCTCATTTCTCTGAGTATCTGTACTTCACCATCACTGAGGATTGCACTGTGATGCTTGCCTGCAAGGTAACACAAATAATTATTTCTCACAGTAGTGCTGAAGGTTTCAGACTTCAGCATGTTTCACTCTTGGTTTAAATCGGCAGGTTTTAATCCTGTCTCACTCACTAAAGACAATGTTTGTGTTGTCTGTCATCAGATGGCCAACGTGAAGAAGGAGACGACCTTCCACTGGTACAGAGAGGAGGAGGAGATTGTTCCAGAAACTCCTCCCAACGTCATGTCGGGAGCCTGCGCTCTTCCCATCCCTCTGGTACCGTCATCACTCTTCACACACATGTTCATGATGGAATATTCTTCTGGTTAGTTTTGGTTTCACATTGTAAATAATGGGTGTAAAGTAAATGGTATTGTTTGTCTCAGTTCTCCAGAAAAGATCAGGGCGTGTTCAAGGCCACGCTCAGTGATGACAGAGGAAAGGACACCTCTGTGTTCGACATTTCAGGCCAAGGTCCGATTTTCCTTTGCTGTGTTGTTCAGTCTGTTTTTTGTTGTTGTTCCATATTTAATGATCCCTCCTCTCTGTTCGATCGGCAGTGTTTGATGACATCATCAACGCCCTTGCTGCCAATGCTGGTGAGTGACTTCAGGTCGTTCATGGCATGTGTACGACAGGATGTGCTGCTTGTGTCTCATTGGACTGTTCCTGGTTCAGAGTGAATCCAGCACCAGCATAAAAACATAAAGATAACAAAATAAAGTGCAAGAGGAGGAGAAAATAAAACCAGAAGTAACTAGAGCCAGAGTGACTGAATGGGTTCTTCTTGACCCAAGTAAAGAAATAACTGAAAAAGAAGTGAATAAACAGATGAATACAATCGAATGAAAGATGAATACGATTTGATGAATAGCCTGACTGGAAGGACAGGTGTTGAGCCCTTGTCTCTGTGTCTCAGGTGCGTCTGCCTCTGAGCTGGTGATGCAGTGCACTCCAGAGGGCATCAGGCTGCAGTGCTACATGAACTACTACACAGAGGAGATGAAGACCGTCTGGAAACACAAGTAGGGGTCCAACATGAGACCAGAGCATGCTCCGCTCTGCTCGGAGCTGCAGACATGTTCACTTTATGTATCATCTCCAATGCTCTGTTCTATTTAGGGAACTTATTGTTAAAACCCGCTGATGTTTATCTTTGTCGGTCGTGAACGTGGACTCAGTCCAGTGCAGTCTAAAACTCTGACCTCTGACCTCTGACTTGAACCCACAGGGACTCGAAGATCGCCTCCTCTGAGAAGATGAGGATCGGTGGAACAGCGGAGATGGCCTGGATGCAGATCTGCGATCCATCCGACAAGGAGAAGGGCCACTACTCCATCGAGATCTCAGACGGTGTGAAGACTCACACCAGGACCTTTGACCTCTCCGGACAAGGTGAAACATCCGTCCTCCCATCATGAGTGTTGTCAGCTTCATTTGAAATCATTTTCTATCATCTCTGTATTTATTGTTTTGCAGCCTACACTGACGCCTATGAGGAGTACCTGAGACTGAAGTGAGTCATCTAACAGAACAAACGTTTGTGTGCATGAATCTTTAAAGCTGTATTATTCACTCTGTCCTTGTTTCATCCTCCAGGGCCGCTGCCTTTGCTGAGAAGAGTGAGTATCGTTATTTATCAGAATTTACCCAAGTTTCAGATGTCCTGTATGAGACTGTTTGCTTTTAACGTCACGCCTGAAAGACATGAGGTTTACAGCTTTCTCGAGTTGTTTACACTGGGACCGGTCTCCTGCTGCAGAGCAAAAACAGCACAATGACACGTTCCTACTTTTTGTGTTTTCGGTGAGAACAGAAGTGACATTCAAGACATGTTTGTTGTGTCTCCTCAGACCGCGGCAGGGTGGTCGGTGGTCTACCGGACGTGGTTACTATCATGGAGCACAAGGTGAGGTTGTTGTTTCTCCGCTACGCCCTCATGTGGTGACGCCAATAAACTGGGCAACAGTGATGATGCAAAATTTTGACACCTTTTAATCGTAGGTATTTAGTTTCATCATCAGCGGTGAATGTATTGTACAAGTCCGACAGGTTTGGCAACATTGTTCTGAAGTGAGTGGCGGCACAAAACATGTAAATTATAGCTATGAGTTGACGCCAGTCCGGAGGGTCTAGTTCATCCCCGCCTCAAAGCACATAGCACATGACCTCTCATGCAAGCTGAACATACACATGAGTCTCTTTGAGTCTGTGGTGGATGAAACCACGTTGTTAAAAATCGGTCTCTAATTAAATTCTTGACCGTCCACAGTCCCTGAGTCTGACCTGCACTGTGTGGGGCGAGCCCACCCCTGAGGTCACCTGGTTGAAGAACGAGCAGGAAGTCACCTCCACCGAGCACACCAAGGTCACGTTTGACGGTGGCAAGTTCTCCAGCCTCGTCATCAACAAAGTCACCCCTGAGGACTCCGGCAAGTACAGCATCAACGTGCGGAACAAGTACGGCGGTGAGTTCGTCGAGATCACCGTCAGCGTCTACAAGCACGGCGATCCGATCCCAGAAGCCAAGCTGGGACAGCCCAAAATAGCTACGCCCTCAGTCACGCCCGCAGCCACATCTGTGCCACCCAAGTCCCCGGCTCCCCCCTCCAAGACCCCAACCCCCACACCTTCCAAGTCCCAGACCCCAGCACCACCCACTAAGACCCTGACTCCAGCGCCGTCCATGAAGAGTCAAGCCTCCACCCCTGCTTCTACCCCCGTCCCCAAATCCCCAACCCCTACCCCGAAATCCCCAACCCCAACTCCTCGCGGCGTCAAGTCCCCGACCCCTCCCAGATTCATGAAGTCCCCGACCCCACCGAGGAAGTAAAGTTGGAGCTGACGTCTGCCGTTAGCAATGCTGGTGTTTAGCATGAGTGTGCAAGTTATTTAGACGTAGTCTCTGTTTAAAGTCCCACACTGGACAACGACTGTCCAAGAACCGACGGCTGACTCGTTCTTATTGTGTAACTTTTCAAAATCTAGTTTCACAGTAGAACAAAACAGACCCACACAAAAGGGACAGTTGCTACGGCTACTAGCATATTTGTCCGTCTCTGCTTGTTCGCGTCATTGAACTGGTCGCTGCGGGAAAAAGCAGAAAAGTTCGAAAAAGTAAAAAGACCAGGGTCGATGTTGATGTTCTGTGTTTCTAAGAAGCTGCACCTTCCGCTCTGCTTGCGGAACGCCTGTGTTCATTCTTAACGTGGTTGTTTAAATGTTAAATCCTGCTCAAAGTTACGAGAGTAATGATGAAAACTCGTCCCAGAATAACAACCTCATAAAGAACTGTATTAAATCATCGGACGAACCAGACACCTCATGTCCAGTCATCTCAGTCTTGGCGAGCGTTTTCACGAGTCAGACCCAAACTGTTGGAAACTACCAAGTCATGTCAGTCACGTTTGTCCCAGATCAATTTCTTTGTTAAAAATGTTTGAATGTGAAATATTCACTTCCTGACAGAGAGGTCTGACACATGTTTGTGCCCCCCCCAGTGCTTTGTGATGACAATAAACAGTTAACAACCTCATCCTGTTGCCTTTGAGTCATGTTCTCCCTCCTCACACCTCCTCCCCGTCTGGACGTAACACGACTCTTATGGTGGCAGCAAATAAAGAAAAAAATACACAAAAGGAAAAAAGTGCACAAAATGAAAGAGCGGCCGAGTTAAGCAGGTAAACAAACCCGCTGCTGCAACTCAACTGAGGTGGGCGGGGCTGGCTGTGGTGCTCGAGCTGTCAGTGGACAGAATGGGGCAGGTACGACGGCTCTTTAGCACCGAGAGTTTAAATCCACACCTCAGAGCTGCTGCAGGAGAAACTCACTGAGGAGAGCGGCCTCCTCTCACTGGAAACCCTAGAGTTACCGTTCCAATCATGACGTAAGTTTAACTTTACCTTCTTCGTTTTCTTCTGCCAATGCTTGTTTAGTTAATTTTCAGTGAAGCTCAAGGAGTCTCCACATGCTTCGCTCTGTTTACCTTATCTGCCGGAGGTGATTCACACACCCGACGGACAGGTTTTCACATTCTGCCGTTTCCCCGCTAAATGAGATTCTCGGTATCGGTCATCAAGGGAAGGTTTCAGCGGTGAACCGCACCAGTAACAGCTGCCATGGAGGCCAGCCTGTCCGGCCTGTCGTCACTGAAGGATGACGACCAGCCGGTTTACATTCAGCCGCACTACAAGGAAACCTACCGCCTGGCCATTTATGCCTTGCTCTGCGGCGGCAAAGAGGCCTACGAGGAGTTCCTAAGGGCCGAGCAGATCAGCCACTTCCTGTCCGAGGAGGAGATCTTCTTCATTCTGGAAAATGCAGAGCTGCCGGCCATGGAGGACGAGGTGGAAGGCGCGAGGCCGTTCTCGGACGAGGTCAGCCCCTCAACCTACTTCCCAACAGAGTCGGACGAGGAGGTGCCGGACCTGGACCTGGGCTGGCCCGAGGTCACGCTGGAGGCTGCGGACACCAGCATCAGCCTGCTGTTCCACCCCCCCAGAGAGAGCACGCCGACCATCAAAGAGGTGGTTCGAAAACAGATTCAGGAGGCGAGGCAGGTGAGAGCTGTCAGACACTGTAGGCACGCACACATACACACACACGCACAAAAGCAGCACAAACACAATGAGAGGCGTTTCTTTTACTCAGAGGAAAATAAATATCACCACATATTTCTCTGCAGTGAACTGTGGGCTTGGCTGCAGTGCAACACTCACTCACACACACACACGCACGCACGCACAGGAAGACACCATCTCATTGTTTCATTCAGGTCGATGTGGAGGAAACTGTCCCGACATTCAAACTTAAAAGTTTCAGACTAAATAAACTCTGCAGACCAGTGTGGTCAGGGAAGTTTGCTGTCAAATGCTATAAATGTAATAAATAAGTGAATGGGCATTATAAACACTGAAATACAAAAACAATAATTTCGCAGGTTGTTTAAGTTAACTTTTATTTATGAACACAACAGGAAAACCACTGAACAGATTTCTGAGAGAAAAACGCACAACATTCATTCAGTGAAGAAAAGAACAAGGTTCAAACAGGAAAGAACATTACATCAGTGATGAAGAGAAACTAATCACCTGAGGCCAGTGATTATTCTTTAGTCCTTTTTCGAGATCTTGTCACAGCATGACATTTAACATGCACACGCACAAACACACACGCTCTAATTTTTCCACTGTGAGATTTGGGCAGAAAGGCCACAGTTAATGTTAACGTTAAGCAGCTGACATGTCCCATCTTGAATCTGTTTCCAGAGCAGCAGAAAATAATTCATACATCACAGAGCATGTGTGTACGTGTGTGTGTGTGTGTGTGTGTCAAGTTAACGTTTGAAAACCTGCAGCCTCTGCATGAGAACCAAGAGAGAGAGATGCACAGCGCCAAGAGATGCAAACATTACTTTACATGAGGATTGAAAAACATTGCTCACGTGTCCAATTTGTCTCCAGGTTGTTGCAATATCAATGGATGTCTTCACCGATGTGGACATTTTTAAGGAGCTCGTCGGTGCCACACTGAGGGGGGTGGTGGTCTACATCCTCCTGGACAATTCTCAGTTCAGGAGCTTCCTCACCATGTCGCACAGGGTGGGCGTCAACCTCCAGGACCTCAAGGTGAGACAGACATGTGTCTGTCCAGAGCAACATTCACGTGAATGTGTGAGGTTGAGTGGGACGATGCAGATCGAGTCCTTCTGTGCATCTTTGCATTTCATGTGCTCATCGTGTAAAGTTCAGAGTTATGTTATGTTTCCGGGGGACGTGTCGCCTCTGGGTTGACCTTTCTTCTATTGGCAGGAGCATTCAGGGGATTAAGGCTGACATTTGCTCCACACCCTCGTGGTAACATTTCCTCTGCACGGCTGCCTGTCATTAACGTGAGGCGGCTGCAGCAGCCTCGAGACAGATCCGTTTGCGTGGCTGGATTTTCCTGTTGAACTGCATCAGGACGACACTCAGTCAAACAACAAGTTGACAGAAGGAACCCGGCGCCGTGATCTCTCTGCATGTTAAACTTAGCCAGTAGCCACATCAAGTGGAGAAATGAGATGCATGTTTGATCTTGTTGAGGGTTAATAGGTGTGTGTTTTTATATGGGCATGTTGAAGCTGCTGGTTATAGAAACTGAATTAAAACCACAACTTTACTTTGTCTGAATAAGTATAATGCATCTAATTTGAAATGGAAATGTTTAAACCCTCCAGAAAAATGTCTGTCTTGATGTTACAACCAAAAAAAACGCTTGTGGTACATTCATCTGAGGCCGTTCATTGACTGTTTCTAGGAAAGAACACAAGCTCTGGTTGTACAAACTGAAGCCAGTGGGAATGTGTCTGAATCCTGATTTGCTTGGTTGAAAAAATAATTATGGAAACATTTTCATGTTTCGCTCTCTGGTTTCAAGTCTTCTTTCATACAACTGAGGAACGCTGAATTGGAAAATCACATGTTCAAAGTTCTGCTCAGTCAGAAATAACTTCTGTCTTTGTCTCCTACTCAGAATATTCGGGTTCGGACAGTTCAGGGGCAGCAGTACCAGTGTCAGTCCGGGGTCAAGTTTCATGGCGGTCTAGAGCAGAAGTTTATTCTGGTGGACTGCAGAACAGTTTTATATGGAACTTACAGGTAAGTCAGAGCTTGTGTTCCTTCGTTATGACCAGGATAAAGCCCAGTCCTCCGTCTGTAGGTTTCTGTTGACTTCTGTTTTCTCTCTCAGCTTCACATGGTCTTATGAGAAAATCAACATCAGTATGGTTCTGGTGGTTACTGGTCAACTGGTCTGCTCCTATGACGAGGAGTTTCGAAGACTGTATGCTCGCTCCACAGTTCCTCCGATCCTGTCCAGGGAGAGAATATCTGTCCCGTACCTGAGAGACTCTGTGGCCTTGACGAGCCCAAACTCCAGCCAACTGTCACTCCACCAGCTCCACATTACACCCCAGTTGATGCACGACATGAGAAGTGCTCAGGATGATAGGTTTAATAACCCCGGCATGCTAACCAGGGGTCTGAGCATGCAGGACAGGCTGCATCAATCTCATTGTCCCGACATGGGGAACCTGGTGCGGGGACACAGTTATGGCGGCGAGCTGCAGAAGTTACACTCCATGACTCGGCTGAGGATGGGGACCAGGGATATCAGAATGCCAGACAGGACTGGACCGAACCTGATACCAACAAACAGGCTGTCTCAGCAGCGGCTCCGGCATCACAGTCGTTACGGCGCAGACCAGAATCTGATCCCGTTCAACTCGGAAACCTCCCTGCACAGGTGGAAGATCGACTCGTACTTTAATGAGAGCGATTTGCCTCTAGATGCATCATATGATGTGATATCTCCCATGGTATCCCCGTATAGCAGCCACACAGGCTTGAACGAGCAACAATCACAGGGGATTCATAACCGCTCGAGGGACATAAAGTCCAGGATAGAAGAAATGAGGCAGAAGAGGCTCAGTTTGCAGGAATATGCTAATTTCAGACATAGCCAAGAGAGCTTGAGGTCGATGTGTCCCACTCTAGAAAGACCGAAATTTGTGTCTTCTTTGAGAAATCTGGACAAGATGCAGAGTGTGGCAGAACTTGAGCCACATGCACAAAATGGTGGTGATGTGGAATCAACCAACCAGAAAATCAATGACCCAAGTAAGGAAGGAGACAAAAGAGAGAGGCTGCATACGTACGACTGGCGTGAGCCTCTTTCCAGGACAGCGTCAGTATCAGCCGCTGAGCTGGACATGAAACTGAACGATCCTTCGCTCAAACTCTCTCATTTGCAGTCCAGCAGCATCCAGCATTTAAGAGCAATGGAGTCTTTGACTGAGATCCCTGAAGAAAAAGACAGTTCAAATTCTCGTATCAACACTTCGGACACAGTTGCGCCCGACAATGGAGATGAGGAAATTAGCAAAGACGAAACAGTGGTCCCACAAGAGAAGTTGGTGAAATCGAGTTTACCTGAACAACCACAACATGGAGCTGAAGCCAGAGGAAGTCGTGCTTCTATAGGTAAAGTATCCAACAGTTCTACTGCTACGAAAGAAAGAAAGAAATCCTTAGAAAATGTTCCAAAGATTTTGAACACGTCTACAGGATCGCAGCTTGCAGTGGAGGGTAAAAGTAGTCACCCAGAAAAACGACGAGAAGATTCAACACTGCAAAGGAAGAATTCCATGAGAATGAAAGTGCAATCCATGCTTTCATCTGACGAAAAGAAATCCTCCAAAAAAGAGGAAAAGTCTCTCCAGAGGAAAGCCTCAATGAGATCACAGAATCCATCTGGATCAAACCAACCCCTCAGGGCGGACCACTCACAGGGGTCCTCTGCTGGGCAAATAACAAAGAAAGGTCTGTCACCCGGTGTCTCCAGGTCTCTGCACAATAGCAGTCCAACAGACACAGAAAGGCATAAATCTACATTCGCAAGATTATCTCCTCAGCGTTCCAGCAAGAAAAAGTCCAACCCTGGAGCAGAGCAGGATCGGGGCTCAAAGACCAATCTGGACGATGAAGGGGCGACAGTCTTCCAAACCAGGAGAGAGAAAGCCTACAGCCGATACGAGTATTTGCTCAGCACAGAAAGCAGGATGACAAGTGTGTATCCCTCAGACAAAGACAGAAGCATGAGCCCAATTTACGTCCAGAATGACTCAGGTCATCCAATGTATCAGTCACAAAGTGGCTCTGAGAACAAACTGGGACGATTCATGCAGCGAGTAGGAAATCTTATTAGCAAGAATAAGTAAAGATGCCGGAGGAGTGGGTGTAACATTTGTTCACCGTGCTGGAATCGCTCGTGGATTTGGTCTGGCTCCGACACACAGACTGGAAATGCTCACACGTTTTTCACAATGTGGCTCAGAGCTTAAGAGGGAAGATATTTATCTCAAAGGCCAAAACGCAAGTGGTTAAAAACAAAATCCTAATGAAGAATATGATCTGTTTGGTATCTGGTACAAAGTGTCTTTATTTTACCTAGGAATCGAACATTTAAAGAAGAAGTCAGTTATTATCCCTAATGTTAAAGGAGACATATTCCAGTTGATAAATAAATTAGTTTAAGCAAGGGTTGCAGACCTTTTACAGTCACAAAAAAATACAAAAAAAACATACAAAAATAGAAGCACTGAAAATTATATGTCTCCTTTAAAAATGGGATGGATACGACAATATCGCTCTTAGATTGTAAAATATATATATATATATATATATCTCCAGAGGGATGAATTGTAAAGAAATGTTTTGGATACGCAATGTTGTTTTAAAATGTTTAGCCGAAGTAAGAATCTGGTGATGTTCTGAATTGATAATCACAGTAAATCCCCTTGACCAAAACAATCATAATGAATCATAATGAAGAGTTATGTCAAGGTATCGGAAGCCTCAGAAGTTCAGAAGCTGTTGAAAACTCTGTAGCCTGGTTCATATCGACTAAAGTGACTATTGTGCTCTCCGGGAGATGATCATATAATATATCCCGATGACCATAAACTGGAGTTTTACTGGATTCTTTCTGTAAAAATGTGTAAAACTACTCTGTACTTTTTGGTGGAAAGCAAATGTTTGGATGCTCAAATAACTTGATGAACATGATGTGTTCACTGTCAATATAAAGTACAAGGTTTAAAAAGCGTGGATATTAAATCCATAGTGTTCTCACAAACACTTCATCTGTTGTATTTCACTTCTGTATTTATGTTAATAGTTCGAAGGTTCCACTGACACATGAAACACATGAAAATAAAGACTCCGACCAAATCAAGACTAGGACAGGACTGGTTACATTAATTTCACATTAACATTTGAGTTACATGATATCACTGATTTATTTCTTACTTTCTCAGAACAGGGCAATGCCACTTACTCAGTTATTTATTATATTGGTTGAATGTTGTACTTTTATGAAAACATTTGCACACACAAAAAACAGCACATCAACATTTGGGATATATTTACCTTTATTTTGAAATGACTCTGAAAAATATTTATGGTCTAGTGATAATGATCATATAACAACATAATATATAAAATAAACTTTTATATTAAAGCTTTAGTTTCTCATGCTTTTATTTGTGTGGCAGGAGGAAGTATGTTTCAAATAAAGCTTTTTCAAATGAAATACTCCAGACACTTGTTCCTCTCATCATCCAGTTCTTGGGTCTCAATCTCAAACCTTTTCATGGCAATGAAATACTGAACAAACGGCTCCCCGAGTGTGCTGCGAATCACGTGATCTTCCCCCAGTGCCTCCAGAGCATCGTCCAGCTTCACTGGGATGGCAAATTCCTTCTGCTGACAAGGGGCTTTGTTCAGACCGCTCTCAACGGTCAAGTTACGCCTGATGCCGTCCAGTCCTGCAGCCACAGTGGCGGCCAGCACGATGTAAGGGTTGGCCATGGCTGAGCCCAGCTTGTTGTCGATGTGCGTCTCCCTCCCGCCGTGACATTTGATGTTGAAGGAGCTGCTGTTATCGTTGCTGCCACAGGTTGCGTACAGCATCCGTTTCGGGTCTTTAATTGTCTTGGCTATGTGGCTGCGGCAGCCAAGGCCGGGCGACATCAGGCAGCTCAGGGCGGCAGAGTGGGTGAGCAGCCCGGCCAACCACTTTCTGCCAATCTCGGACAGCTCGTCCGCCTTCTCCCCGCTGTGGAAGAGGCTACGTCGCCCATTAGCATCCCACAGGCTGTGAGAGAGCACCCCGGCATTGTACAGGCCATCATCTGTGAAGAAGCTTGCGATGTAGCTGTGTTTACGAGCCATTTCTTTGATGCCAGTGCGGAAGGTGAAGGCACTATCTGCCGCCGCGATACCGAATTCTGGCCTCAGATTGATCTCCATCTGGCCGGGCCCGCTGGCAGATGCAATGCTGTCTATGTCTGCACCCATACAGTACATGCTATCCACCAACTGCTGGAAGAAAGGCAGGTCATGGTTGCTCAGCAGGGTGGTGGCAGGGAACAGAAGCGTCTTTGGTCCGATTCGGTCAGGTGCTCCCAGGACACAGCATTCGTAGGTGAAGGAGGAGTGCAGCGAGAATCCCAGGCTCTGGAGCTGGCCGAGGAGCTGCTTGGCAATGAGGCGAGGCGAAGTGCGAAGGGGGCTTCCTGTCACCGTGCAGGGGTCACAGATGACCCGGGCTGTCTGCTCAGCCCAGGGAAGAGCCCTGAAGGTCGAAAGGTCAGGGATCAGAAGGACGTCACTGCTGAAGTTGGCGGTGTTTGCGTGGTCCACTTCGTTGCTCTTAGGGCTCAGGGTTAGCTCCAAGTAACTCCTTGGCATTGGAATCCCATACACAGCTTTCTCCTGCAAATACAACGTGACTCTACTTTAAGAGAGAATGTCTGGAAATATATTTATTTATTTTGATCAGTATCAATCTCATGTTTGTGTCAGGTATAGGGGAACTACTGGGAGAGGTTATAGCTTTACTTTAAGACCATAGGTGGGTCGGTAGACTGGTAGATAGAGGGTCAAGTAAGTCGGTATGTAGGTTTCATACGTGGAAGAAGCGAACTGGCACCGTCTTGGACCTGGACACCCCATGGAGATCGGTGGCCTCGAATCGGACAAAGTTGATGTTCTCTCTGGCAATCTGCTGCTTGATCTGCTCCATGGCTGCAATGAACCTGTGGTTACCAGAGAACTCCACCGTCTCGTTCCCGTTATCTGTAGAAAACAATTTGAACATTTTGCAAAAACGTGACTGTTGATTTGGTGTTAAGATAACCATAGTCTAATTGTAGCAGCTCTGTAACGTGTTAAACTGAATTTGACCAATAAGTCGTATAAACTTGTTGTAGAAACAAAGCTTCACCAACCTGAATGAGAAGCTCCTGTCTCTTCCCAGGAGCCACCTCTTGCATGTGAGTGTGCACTGACGCCCGGCTGCCTATTTGTGTTCCCATCTGACCTGAACGAGCTGGATGAATCCATGCTGGAAGGCAACTGAATAGATGTGCTCTCTCTGGACCTGGGCCCCTTTCTGGAAGCATCAGACTGGGGTTTGAAGGTGCTTAACACCCTGTGGGGGTTTCCATCTTCCTGCCCCCCATCGGGCTGTCTACCACCATCTCTACCACTCCTGCTTCCATGGAGGTACGTATAAGGACTCCCCGGCTTCCCATCATTTCTTACCCGGATGTTCAGCAGAGGACTGTCTCTCAAGATGGTCTTCAATTCCTCCATGGTCTGCCTGGGGACACCCATTTCACTGTAGGAGACTCTGGGTTGAGGTGATGCCTCCCCGCGCCAGTCTTCCCCCGTTGAGGCTTCATCCATTCTGCGATCAGTGACCCGCTCTGGGGGCCTGTGAGGCAGGGGGCCAATTGAGATGACGGTGGGGGTGTCTGGAGGTATCGGGGTGCTGGCAGGAGAGTGGATGATGGATGGACCTCCTCCTCTGCTACTCCAATCAACAGGAGGCGCATATCTCCCAGTCACCCTCACTCCCTTCCTGCTGCTCATCCCTGTGCCGTCTATCTGGTCTTTGCTTCTCTCGCCCTCCTGGAAAACATGCAAATCTGTGAAAATACTGATTCAAAGTGAAGCCACAAGAGCTGTTTGTAAGAAAGCTGTGTTAAAAGCCAAAGTTTTTAAGCTGAAATCAAATAAAAATCACAAGGTTAGACATTGAATTGTTACCTTGAAATCTCCAGAGTCATTCATTTCTTTGTTTGAACTATTTCATGAACAGTGATTTGGAAATTTGAGGGCCCTCATGTGAGGACAGAGCTTCTCTCTCACATTAATCTTTATAGACAATTGGTACAATGGTGACGGATTAGAAAATTCTTTTTCACCCCCAGCACCCACGGGAGTCTAGCTGGAAACTGGCAACTGCCAGCCGCTGGTGCACTCTGAGCCACAGAGCTGCTGGCTCATTGGCTGCCGGACAATTCAGAGTCGCCTTTGTGCTGCTGCAAAGTGAGACTGCAGAGCTCAGCAGCTCTGTTTGTGCTTCCAGAAAGATACCGAGCAAAAGTATTTATTCTAGAGATAAAAAAAACAAAACAAAAAAAACAGTAGCTGACAATGGCTACTGCTGCTGCTGCATGAATCAGCTCCTCAATCAACAAATCACCCGAGAACAAAAATCTGATTTCCGTCACTCCTTTAAATGGGTATGCGATAATCGATTGAATATATTAAACTTTAGAGACTGGTAATAAAGGAATAATGAGGCTTGTTCAGTTCATTCCTCAAGTGAAGGACTCTGACTCCCTCACCTTTACACCTGCAAACATGCACAATAATAAAAAGTCACAGGGATTATTTCATAACACCAGTTAACCATGTCACAATAGAATGATTTGAAAATGAAAAAGATTCCATGTTTGAAGTGATTTGTTTTTGTGAACATTGACCTCAGGCTGGCTGGAAGAGACGCTTATCAGAATTCATCATGCGGGTCATCAGTGGTGCGCACGTGACAACTGTGCTGTCTGTTTCCACATGAACATAGAATACAACTGTTTCAAAGTTATCCATCAATAGTAAGATATGGTCTACTTGTAAAGGCATCATTAAATATTAAGACTGTATCTGTCAGAGTCCTTGACTCTGTAAAGAAAGCAGAACTTGCAGAACTTGATAATGTTGTTATTATTACTGTGAGTGATCAAGTGTTAAATTCAGTTCTGTAATTCTGTTCAAAGCTTCATTGTTTTGACCAGTGGAGACCTGGTTCCCGTATGTTGGCAGTGAGGTTTGATTAATCAAATAGAAACATTGAACCTTGTCTGACGAGGGCAGAGCTGTTCAAGGTTTCCCTTGAGTATAAAACAGGATGTCAGCGGCAAAAACTAGGAACTTCAGAACAAGCAACTGACAGTAAGTGACTTTCTATTAAAATCAGAAACAGATGAAACATGAACAGATAAAATGCACTTTCTCAGACAGTGTAAGAAGTCACACACTAGGTCATTTTATTTATCGAAGGTTTAACAAACTGGATGAATGTTTACCCCAGTTTTTGCTTGTTTTTATATAGACTGTGGCTCTCTCTCTCTCTCTCTCTCTCTCTCTCTCTCTCTCTCTCTCTCTCTCTCTCTCTCTCTCTCTCTGCAGCTGAAATGGAAGATCTGAGAAGACGTTCAACACTGTCACTCACTGTCATCCTCTTCTTCTCAGTGTGGCTCACGTCTGGAGAAACCAGTGACATTAGTCAGAGCTTCTTCAATATTTTCCGGTGGCAATGTATTTTCGATTGTCCAACAAAACATTTTACGGCCACATACAAAGTGCCATGTAAAGACAGCTGTGAAACGCAAGGTTATAGCTACTACTGGTGCGACACCAGAATGGGCTGGGATTACTGCTCACCAAGCAACAATGTCGATTACCAAGGCTCCACCTGTCAGAATCGCTGTGGCAACTATGGAGAAAATTACAACGAGTGTAGATTAGCGTCTGGTGACTGGAAGAGATGTGGCCGGGTGGAGCCAAAGGCAATGATTTACTACACCATACATTCAAAGGAATGCCTTGACACCTGTCAGTATTATGACGGTTACTTCTGGTGCTATACTGAAGACGACTGGGACTACTGCTCCCCTCTACCAGATTACACGTACAAGTACGAGCCCTGTCGCCAAAACCACAAGTGTGGGACGTATGGTGAAAAGTACAGCTGGTGCTACACAACCTACTACAACGACTGGGATTACTGTGGAACTATCAGTCCTGGAGAGTGTCAGTATTCCCAGACATACCGCAGCAAACGACAACCGGGCAATTCAAGAATAATCTGTACCAAGGAAGACGACGGTGACAACAACAACAACAACAACAACAGGAGGGTGACCACTTTCAGAGAAGCAGATTCCAGTAACATCGCTACAGTCAAAAAGAAGTTACGCACCGAAGCGTTAGACTTAATTAACCGATGGGACAACCAGCGCTTGAGTGACCAGGCCAGGTCCAACTTGATAACATCAGATAACCTTCGCATTGACAACCAGGGACTGTGCAACAGGAACAACCAGCGGTGTTACAACCTGCAAATCCAGATCAACCAACAACGCATTCCCGGACGAAGCACCACCATAGCACAAATCTTGGTCCCTATTGACACGCCATCAGAATACATGCGTCTGGCCTTCCGGGAGAGTTTAGAGCGCCAGGTGGGCGTGGAGTTAGACGTAAACTACATACAAAACAACAACAATCAAAGATGTTGTAAAGCTAAAAAAAAGAAAAAATTATAACTTTGATTATTAGACATAAACTAACTCACTGTGGCAGAATGAGTGAGGTAACATTAATTATTTTCAACAACCTGATTAATAATCACTCAGATAATTAATTGGTACTCTTCTGTGAGTTATTTTAGGAATCTGTGACAAAAATCACATTTGTTCATTTGTATCTTTGTATTATAATTAAAGTCTATTGCCATTTCTTCAGTCAAACAGTTGTACACCAGAACATTCACATGAACATTTGATGGTAAATAAAGAAATCCTGGTTATAAAATGCTTGTTGATAATGAAAAGCAAGCGATAACTTGCCATACCTCATCTCAGGGGGAATTAAAAGACAACATGGACGCTGGTGGATAAGAACCAAACCCAGACACAAATGTTTAAAACAGATTAGAACACACACTGTATAGCTCATAGTGAGCTGTTTGGATTGGATTACTTCTGCATTATGTCACACAGATATCTGACCCTCTTTATATTCAGTCATGGTCTGGACCTCTCATTTTCAGGGTGGGGTTCCCACTGCTCAGTCAAGCTGGAGACAATTTGAAGAAGGAGGAACTAGATGTTCTTAAGATTTAACTTCAAAATAATACCTCAAGTGTGAACTCAATGTGAACTAAAGTACTGTACTTGGTCAGAATTATATATATTTTAAGTAAAGAATATAATATATCATAGTATAATTGTTGTGAGCTGAGAACGAGTAAAAAAAAAAAATTAATGCATAAGTTTCAATATCTTAGGAGACGTCGAGGTCAAAAGATGTTCCAGCCTTGCTGGCTGGTGATGGGTTTTTTTGTTTTGACCTGCAACTGTTTAGACCAAAAGAATCCACCTGCAGGTAAAACAGTGTGCGTGGGATGTTCACACTAAGGAGTATTGACGCATAGGGAATGTTTTAGTCGTATCTCTGCAGGACGTTTTGTATCATTCCACCTGACCACTGATCATAATAATGATAATGATATATTCCACACCCCACACCTTTTCAAATACAAGTCAT
This sequence comes from Pseudorhombus dupliciocellatus, assembly GCA_016785235.1. Lineage (NCBI taxonomy): Eukaryota > Metazoa > Chordata > Actinopteri > Pleuronectiformes > Paralichthyidae > Pseudorhombus > Pseudorhombus dupliciocellatus. Next base: position 1,472,399 of record JAFBJW010000012.1, on the reverse strand, counting down.
GTTGCTGTTCATTTGGGATTCTGCCTCTGGGTGTATCATCTTTCTTTGGTGTGGTTTTTCTTTTTAACGCCAACCTGCCAGGGCCTGAAAACTTAAACCAAGAGAAAATGATGTGAACCAGGGTTCTCATATTCATCCATGAACACTCTCTATTTTAAATAAATACAAGACAATATGCAAACTCAACAATGGACAATGTGGCGACATCAGATGATGTCCTATGAAGTCACTTTGAAAGTAAAAAGAAAAGGAAACACGGCGTTTTATTTTGAAAAGCGGAAGTGGCTGGAGGAGAAATCCGGAGATCACCGGGAGACTTCGGCTCCGCTCGGGGAATCATCACCGGACCGTCTGGTGGAGAAGTGTCCGTTAATTCTACCGTTTTCTGGGGAGCGGCTGAATGATTGAGCTACAATCTTCAATGAGTAAACACACTCCAGTAAGTCCCGTCTCCTACTGTCGACCGCGGCGTCCATCTTGCCTTCGCTCCTCCGTGGTGAATCTGGAGCTGCTCTTCCCAGCTGGCCTCCGGGCTGTGGGGGGAAATCACGGCCTGCCCGGGACTAACTCCAGTTTTAAAACCCCGGCGACTCTACCGTTTAATGTCGAGCCTCTCGGTGGGAACAGATACGGACTCACCCGGGGTTTTGTCCCGTCATTTTCCGCTACGGTCAGAGCTCCGGGCCGTTCCCGTAGCGAGGCGCATGAGGAAGCCGCTGTCAGATGCGCAGCTGCCGGGCAGCTCCTGGAGCTCGCGCTCGTTGCGAACATCTACGTGTAGTAACGTGAAATAGCGACGGAAGTTTGCTCCGTGGATGTGGACACAGTCGAGCTGTTGTCTATCGTAACGAGGCGTCGTGTTTGCGGCCTGGGGAGGCGGAGGGTCGGCGCAGCCCGGAGCTGCTGCCTGCAGGCCCAAGATGATGATGGCGGCCAGGGTCTCACACAAAGGAGGCTGAATACCGAACCTCCGTGTGAAGCCTGTCCGTCCTCCGTGTCTCCCGTGTCTCCTGCGCGTCTGCCTTTGGAAATCATCTCCTCTCTCCACGGGTTTAAATTGTGTCTACCGAAACACAGAGTTTCAGCCGGAAAATACCGGATTCACGTCGGCGCGGCTCCGGTGTATTTGGTGGAGTAGCTGCAGAGGCGAACATCTGCTGAGGCCTGTAAAAACATCCAGGATCTTTAAAATGTGCGTAGATCAGGTGAAGCCCATATGAAGGTGTTGAGCTCAGTGTTCACATGTGACAATGCTCTTCCCTTTTGCGCTCAGCAGCCATTAGAGCGGCAGTTGATCTTACAACCAGGCAGCCGGATTAATTCTAATATTTCATTTACTGGCTCTCGGAGACATATCTCTGACTAGATCGGGATTTGATTTGGATCTGCGCCATATGGCCTCTTGGAAATCAGCCCCTGAACATGCATGTTGTTTTTTTTTTTCCATCTCGGCCCATGACGCTTTCCCTGGGAAGTGGTGAAAAGATTTTTCCTGTTTATAGCATTGAGCAGACTTGTAATTGTCAGTGTTGAACCATGCAGTAAATTTCAAAATGGCCCTCTGACGGCAATATACTTAAAACACGTTTATAAAAAAAGATTGTTTCTGTTTGTGTCCTCTCTGTTTTCATCACTTTGTTCACAGTATATTTGTCTTGTGCTTAGCGTGAGTGGGTGGTGGATGTGGTGCCTTGCTCATCTTGCGTGCCCCATACTGCTTTTTAGTAATCTCTCTGCAAGGAATTCAACCTACCTGTTTTTGAGTGTAGAAGGAAGTTGTAAATACACAATCATCATCATCATTTTTGTTATTACTTCCTTGTTGTGTTTTTCTGGCAGCATTGTGTGCTGGAAATGTTTTGTGAGCACAAGCTGCAGGAAACCTTTAACACACAACCTGCTGTATTTCAACAGAGTTGATATATAATTAGGGTTAGAAAGAATTTCTGGTATCATTTGAGGTGTTGGATCAAATTGGAGTTGCACAACTCATGTGACGACACCACAATCAAATGGTTATAATGCAAATGTGGGACGGTATAGACAGGTTAATGAAATCCTGTTGATCCTGCCAGTAAAATACATTTTTGAAACTCAACACTGAATATTTGAGAACAATAAGATTTCAGCTCTTTGCTTACCTGTGTGAAACATTGATTAATTTGTCTGAAAAGTCAAATTATCAGTAGCAGTCCACTTCACTCTCTCTCTCTAACAGTTCCAGATTTCTGAGAAGTTGTAACACAAAATTTCAGTAGATTTCAAAATGGAATCTTGTGTCTGTCTTACCTTTTTTAAATTAAACATTCATGAATATATGCGACAATTCAATTTCCCCTCCTGTGGCTGCTTTGTCGTGTTTCAAGGTGACATTTTAGTGTTATAGAAGTCATCTATGGAAACACTGGACCTCTGTCCTCATGTTTGTTAACGAGCTGCTTCTTCTTCTCTCTGGTGTCCTGCAGCAGTTCTGTGGTGTTCTGGGTCACACATTTATGGAGTTTCTGAAGGGCAGTGGGGACTACTGCCAGGCTCAGCACGCTGCCTATGCAGACGAGTGAACAGCCAAACTTGCCATCGATCCGAAGCACTTGAGCCACAGGAGGGACCCCGCAACGTTGGCAGGACCGGGACACCTCCCAGAACCAGCGACAACTCGGCCTGGATGGGGTAACTCCACCCGCTGCACACTGCCCTCGTCGGCCAGAATCAAGGTGGAACCAGCCTTGTTTTTTATTTTTCCTCCTTTTCTTTAGTTTCATTCCAAAGAAGAGGGTTTTGAGTTTTTTTGGCCACCAAGTCCCCAAATTTACCCGTCGCAGCCTTCTTTCATTACTTTTCTTTCAAGCCTTGCCGACCGCGTAGACGACCAGAGGTATTTTTTGTTTCTGGAAGCTCGCTGGACATTTTGCTTTTGACATTCCCTCCGAGTTCAACAAAGTGTTTACATTGGTGACTTCACTCCGTGGAAGACATTTGGGTTTTGTCATTTTTGTTTTTCTTTAACGTTGTCACAATGGCTCGCATGAACAGACCTGCCCCTGTGGAAATCACATACAAAAACATGAGGTTCCTCATCACCCACAATCCCACCAACGCCACCCTGAACAAGTTCATCGAGGTGAGCTGCGTTTTCATTGGTTAGAAATTGTCACTTTGTTTAGATAGAAGTGTAAAAAAAACTGTCAGGTAGTTTCCAGAAGTGTCTGTTCACTTTTAGGAAGCACAAGGACAAAGATAAGCTCTTGAAATATGTTGTAGAAGAAGCTTAAACAACAACAGCAGATTTGATATCTTTGACCCAGGCGTGGTGATCTTGTTTCTGTCTGTTTATTATTTCTCACCAGTCCTTTGGTTTATCTTTCACAGGAGCTGAAGAAATATGGAGTCACGACTGTAGTGAGAGTTTGTGAGGCCACCTATGATGCCACTCTGGTGGTGAAAGAGGGAATCAAGGTTCTGGTAAGTGCCCTAAAAAACAGCAAGAAGCTGATATGGAGTTTAATTATAGATCACTACATACACTTATATAATTCATCTGGTTTAAAGTCTTAAGATCATGATGTTGCTTCCTGTAGACAGTGTATTAGTGTGTAAACCTGATTTAAATGATTAGAACAACATTTTTCTTTCCCTGCTGCCAGCTCGGCCCTTGCGCTTCTTTTGTTTTGGTTTTCAAGAAACTGGGCCAATGAGGTTATTTCCCTTTCTCCCTCTCCTGCTCCAGGATTGGCCATTTGATGATGGAGCCCCTCCCTCCAACCAGATTGTGGACGATTGGCTGAACCTTCTGAAGCTGAAGTTCAGGGAGGAGCCCGGCTGCTGCATTGCTGTCCACTGTGTGGCAGGACTGGGGAGGTGAGTGCTCGTATGTTTAGTGATGAGTTCACTCGTGAGCTGCGGTTGTGGGAATGGGACAAATAAAACGCTCACTGTTTTTTTCTGCCACAGGAAGTCATTGATTGTTTAATGTCTCATGGATATATTAAGGTTTCAGCTTCTGAAACGATAACGAAAGTTTTATTGGATAGGTTATTTTAACTCTACAATAGAAGTGTTTACAGTGTCTACATTGGTATTCTTTCTATCATGATATTATTTTCTTATGTTGTCTTCAAATGCCCCATATATCCATACTCAACCTGAGCTAGAAAGCTGTGCAGCTCAATACATCATATCAAATCATTAAAACATTTAGTGACGGACATAATGAACCTGTTCTGTTTCTGATGTCTCTAATACTGACCTACCGTCCTCGTCGTGTCCTCAACAGAGCTCCAGTCCTGGTCGCACTTGCCTTGATTGAATGTGGGATGAAATATGAAGATGCGGTCCAGTTCATTCGACAGTAAGTTCATGTGGCTATAAAAAGTGTTAAAGGATTAGTTAGGATCAAGGTTACTGCTGAGGGACCTTCTGTCATAATGAAAGGTTGAAGGTGCTCTCTACGAAATTCTGTAATTCTAAAAGGCCAGCTTTGATATGAACGAATGCCATATTTTACTGTTAATTAGTTACAGCACAAACTCATCAGTCTTATCACCCACCGACATAAATATAATCTCTGTCCTGCATGACACAACCTGCACTTCCCCCAAACAGGAGGATTCTGTAGCACATGAACCAGGCAGTGATGAATCACCGCTCTAAATAGATGAGATACGGAGATGAGTGACTCAACTGGAGGAGGTGCTTTCAAAGTACAATGAGTCATTGCTTGATATGTTTAGAGTCCAGGTTCGTCAGTGATAAACTGTTTGGCCTCACTCTCCTCCTGCTGTCGTGTAGAGAACAGTTTGTGGATTTGAATGTTGTTACTTAGTTTCTGTGGGTGTGAAGTCTTCATACGAGTTACCACATTTTCACTTAAACACATTTGCTCTGCTGAAGATTCTCTTGGCATCAGCTCTACTGTTGACTGGCTCAGTGTTATTTAACAAATTCCAATGGGCTGTATTTTAGTCTTCCCTGAGTCCTCCAGCTTCTATCACATGACTCAGCTACATGACAAGCATTGCTGATACGACTGCTATTAACAAGCAGAGGCTTACTATGAACTGTCGCCCTCACCCCAGTGCACTCGATTGGGAACGTAGACTAAAAATGTCAAGTGTGAAGTAAAGTGTGAAAAGGAGATTCAACAATTTCATAATATTAAAACGAGCACTTCTATCTTCCAGGAAGCGTCGAGGAGCGTTTAACAGCAAGCAGCTGTTCTACCTGGAGAAATATCGTCCAAAGATGCGCCTGCGCTTCAAAGATTCCAACGGCCATCGCAATAACTGCTGCATCCAGTAGAGCCAAACCCTGAGCCACGCCACCGCCCACCACCACCCTGCGGTGTTCAACCTTGCTAGCTTCTATTCTGGCTGGCTTCTTCTTAGTCATTGTGTTGAAGTCGTTTTATTTGGAAAACCATGTGCGGTAGTGAAACACCCCCACTCCCCTTCAGGCTCCAAACAAGTGTCATATGAAGACAAATTCAGAGTTGTGTGAACAGTGTGTCCCCTTCTAATGCCCATTAAAAACAAGTTTTAAAAAAGGAAGGGCAGCGCTGAGTCGTGTATCTTTGTAAAGTGTTGGATTAAGTGTTTCTTCTGCAAACGCAACTCGAAGATTGGCTGGTGCGTTTCCGTTTCCTGACAATGTGCTAAAAGAAAAAAAAATATGAATTTCATGTGAGCAGTTCTGCCCCCACCCCCTCACCCCTTCAGTTTCAGGATTCTGTTTTCCAGACTGACTAGAAAGAGGTTTGCCTTCCTTGAAATCAGATGGTTCATCCATAAATGCCTTACAATCAAAGTGGAACAAAGGCAATCGAGGCAGATTCGTCTCCCGCTGGCATTTGGAAATGGTTTCATTTTTCTACTCGGAACAAAAGAAAAGAATAGTTGCCTTTGTCTTGTGCAGGAAGTCTTACACACACTTATGCCCTTTCAGCAACTATTTTTAATATAAAAATGCTTAACTGTTGCGATATTTGTCAACTGAAATTCTAGGATCTTCGTCTTTTTCTTTTCTCTATCAAACCATCTGTTTACTAATTAACTGCCATGTCCAAAATGTGATTTTCTTTTATTTTTCAGTTTATTTTTCCCGCTTCAAACTGGACTTCCAACGTCTGCGATATTTTGTATGCCTTTTTATTTGATGTCCGTAACTTAAGACTTGGATACTTGATGATTTTATGTATTTGAAAAATGTGTACTATTATTATTAGGTTGGCTATTTATACTATCAATGGATGTGTGATTTAGTACTGTGAGCGACAAAGTTGTACCTGTTCACCAACTTGTGAGAGTACATTAAATGATACACTGAAAAAATGACAAACGGACTTGCTGTTATCATTGTTTTGCATTCACAAAATTATTAAAGTATCAATGAGAAATCAGAGGAACCAAAGAATTGTCTCTGACAGAGGCATTCTGTCGTCACCATTGTGGGTGTCAATTGCCTGTACTTGACTCTGGTTTGGTAGGGTTGCACAGTACTACAGTACTCTTTTTGTTTACTTCCTCTGTGGTTTAATGTGTCCCTAAACCTTTAGACCAGATGCTGAATAATTACAATGAACGAACATGATAGCACGGAGGATATTGTGAGTTGCCCTGACATCTCGTCTTTGTCTCTGCCTCACCGTATATTCATTAGCTAGAGTTAAAATGTCATTCAGCTGACAATCACAGTAATTTATGTTTAATTTAGATTTGCTGATATTTTCATCCTGTCATATTTTGGCCATACTCGTCCATACAAAACATGCAAGAGGTTATCAAAATGTATTTATTTCCCTCTTTGTACAACTTGGAGATGTCACGTCGAAGCTCGATATAATAAATAAGAAGTCATACAAAACTGCCCGAGGGTTTTCACACATCACCACCCACTGATCATAAAAACAACAGTCGTCATGACAGAAATTATCAAACATATCCTGCACTCAGAGGAAAAAGGCTTACGGACCATTTTTAAGTGGATCAACAACAAAGATACTCACAAACAAATGTACCTTATTCAACAGTATAATTTTGCGTATCAACACATTTACATAAGCACACAAAGTCTTGGCTTGTTTTTGGGACAGAGATGGGTCTGGTAGGGTTCATACATATACAGTGAGTTTTTAATTTCACAAAACACAGACTACTCCTTTAATTTTACAGTACACAGATGGCAAACTTGAGGTAAAAAGTGAAACTTTTTTTTTACATGAAGGTTTCAAAAAGTTTTGGTGCTCAGTTTTCACTTTCAGGTCAAAAATGGTGCCAAGAGAACAAAAAAGTCAAATGAGCCGAGCGATTAAAAAAAAAATTGGACAAAACCCAAATGGACCAAATCTTCCTCTAAGTTTGTTGTTCTCCACCAGTCTCTCATTTTTGCTCCAGTCCAGCTCCTGCCCGTCCTCACATCTCACTGGGGCCCTTCATGCTGGAGTCCTTCGCAGAAACCGGTGATGCCACCATTGGTAGAACGCACTGCGACGACTCACAGTAACCGTTCAGACCTGCGGTACCGGGAGGTCCAGGCACCCCAGGAATACCGGGAATGCCCCGAGGTCCTCGCTCTCCATCACGCCCGTCTTTACCGTAAGCTGGTCGTCCCGGTTCACCTGAACGATGGAATTAAGTTAATGTTACGAATGTCACTGCTGAAGGTGATAGTGGGAATTCTCTTTAGCTTATCTTTTGCATGTAATACATGTGAGTGTTTTCTGAGTTGCTAATTAAAACAACTTCTCTTTTCATTCACCAGAGTCAGCAAATTGAGGACACAGTTCTAAAACGAGACGTTGCAGTCATACTTCTCATTTACCTGATAGACCGGGCGCTCCGGGTGCTCCTTTGGGTCCTCTCGCTGTGGGTCCTCTCTCGCCTCGGTCACCCTGGTCACCTGCAAATGGTAATTGAAGTTTCTAATTTTAACCGAAGTTCATACTCAAGAGTTCAGACTTTAAGGTGGCACCAGGTAAATTTATCTGAGCTGTAAATGAATCTCACCACTGTTCTTCTCTTTGCGGTCAGGAAACTGAACCAAGCTTTTTAAGGTACAAAATTTGCAGGGCTGCTTTCAGTCCAACCACATTTAACCACTTAAAATGTGGTTGGACCGGATAGTTCCTGCTGGTTGTAGAGTGGCTAATCTGAATCTCACCTTTGGGACCTTTGCGACCCATGACCCCAGCTGGACCCTTCAGCCCTGGCAGCCCTCTTGATCCGGTGTGTCCGGGGAAACCATTCTCCCCAGCGGGTCCTGGGGGTCCAGGCGGGCCGGGGGGACCAGGCAGTCCAGAGATTCCTGACTCAGGTCTTCTCAGGCTGGCTGCTAACTGGGCCAGCTGCTCTGTGACGCAGGAGTACCAGGCGGTACCAGTCAGTGTTTCACTCCCAGATTGTTTAACAAAGATGCAGCTTGAATTACATTCAGAAATATTTGCTCCAAATCTGGTACGAGACATGAGCTGAATTTTATATTTCAAGTTACTGAAACAACTTCTTTTTTATGTAACATGTTAAACCCTTGAGTTAGAGGAGTGGAGTGGAGTTTAGCTACAGACTAATTTTAGAGGACGATTCTGGTTCATCTGGGTGATGTCAGAATGATACAAAAATTTTTACATCTTGGTACTTGATTTGGTGACGTTGTCACACTAATGAATTGAAATAGAATACAAAACAGATACAAACACATGAGACCTTTTTTAATCTCCCCCTGCATGTGTTGTTTACAGTATTCACCAACACATCAAAGCCTGAACAATGCAGGAAATGGGGGCATCGGAGGACCAATGGAAACCTGAAGGGTGCAATCACTTACCTTGCATTACCCTCATGCAAACTTGTTTGATGTGTGTATCTGTCGGTGATTTTCCCTGTGCAAATAAAGTAGACAACGATAAGTAATTTGTCCTGACAAAATGCTGACTCCGTGTTTTGCCAGATCTTGTTTAAAATAACCACAACTGTCCTTTGATTTAAGGAGGCTTCCAGAGAAGGTCTTACCGCTGGTCCCTGTGATCCTGGGAGGCCTGGTACTCCCATGTCACCCTGCATGCCCCGCGGCCCTGACTGGCCCGACTTGCCCTCTTTCCCTGGCAGACCTCGTCCACCCTCAGGTCCTTTATTTCCTGTCTCTCCAGGTGGACCAGTCTGGAATCAACAACAGCAGGTACACATTCAAACTTACAAACGATCAGCCACAGAGCGCCCCCTAGTCATACAATCTTCATGTGTCCGTCAGGTCTGGATTATTGTCTGTATCTGCAGCACACTGCTCAGACTCATAGAGTCTGAGAGGCCAGAGATAATCTGAATTTCCTAAGAACAACAGCTGGAATTGTATCAGACAACATTGAGAGATCAATAAAGGTGAGGCATGGGCGTCACGTGATCAGTGAACTTACCGATCCTTTCTCTCCTGCTTCTCCTTGTTCTCCCTGGAAGAAGAAACACGTGTAAACAAAAGAGAGGGCTGGATGTGTTCATATAGTTCCCACACATTCTGCAGCATCAGACTTCCCAGTTTCAGTCCTGCTGTTCTCTAACCTGTCAGTGGACCAACGCTCTGCTGCACTCTGGACAGAACGGAGTTAAGAACTGTAATTTCAGTCGTCGATCACTCACCAGGTCTCCTCTTTCTCCCGGCGTCCCCTCAGAGCCCGCTGGTCCCTGGAGAAAAGACGCGTGACAGGTTTTTGGCTCGGAACCTGCTGCAGCTCAACACTCTGTAATCTGATGACCGCAATGTGAACGCGTGACGTATGAACCTGATGGAACGTACCTGCTCTCCTTTAGGCCCGTCAAGACCAACTGCTCCCTGACAGAGAAAACACAGAATCAGACTTTAGACACAAATCCAGTGAACTCCTATTAACGATACAGTTTACTGAGGTTTTTTTTTCCTCACATTACAGATGCTGCTGGTGCTGATGTTGAACACAGGTTCAAATTAGATCTCACCTCATTGGGTTTGAATGAACTGAGCCTCAGCCTGGATTCCCCACCTGTTTTACCTGCAGCCTCTGTCACCTGTCTTATCTTCATCAAGAAGTTTTGTTTTTCTTGTTTGTTGGTTTGTTTGTGAGCAACTACAGGACAGATTTCCACAGTACATATTTGTGTGGATCTGGATCAGGGGGCGGATACGGGGATTTCATTTGACTTCTTCAGGTGTAATTCCAGACTCAGTACTCTTTTATGAGGATTTTCTGAAACGTCCATGAACCCAATTGACATAAGTGGTGGATGCATAACTCTAACTCCAGCATCTGCTTCATTTTATTTTTACACCTCTCACCCTGTCTCCTTTCTGACCACGATAACCAGCAGGGCCAGGAAGTCCTGGAAGACCCGGGTCCCCTTTGCCTCCCTATCGAAACACAAACATAAAGAAATGAACTGTTGAATACACAGAGGATACACAGACACGTACACAAGCATAACACACCACCAGCTTGACCTGACCGCGTCTAATAAAAAAAACTTCTCCAGCGTCCCCTCGTCCGAACAGTGACGAACATCCACCCATCAGACGTTTGTGGCGTACAGTAAGCCGACCACTTTCAGGCATTCCTGGGGAACAGAGAACTCTTTCAGGGCGCCTCAGCTCCTTTTCCTGCCCTGAATCCCCCCCTGAGCTGCAGAGAACCCCCCCCCCAGGCCTTCCGAGTTCTGTAACAAGAGGCCATTCACGCTCGCTAGCCGGTGGATCACAGACCAAACTGCAGGGACAGAAGTTCATCAAGGAACGCCCCTACTTAATGAAAGTACAGCAGTGTTGAATAATATGTTCAGGATGGGAGATGGTGTTTCAACAATCTTTGATGGAGCAGCACAGAGTCTAAACGCATCTTAAAGATGATGCTTTTTAAAGTTTGAAGCATTTTTAGATTTTTGGACCTGAATAGGTTTCATTTTATTCAACCAGCTTGTCTTCGTGCTGGTGTTAGGGTTAGTTTCTTCATCAGTTTGTGGACAAACAGCATATTACTGGTTTATAAACTGTGACGGCCCCTCAGCTCCTCTGCTTCCTCTTATGTGATGCCACTTTGAGACGCAGGGACGACAGCCTTCCATCTGAGAGGAGCTGAAAATGTTTGGTCTGGTCAAGTATTGTGTCTTGTGGTATCTAGTTGTATCTTGCCTTGTGTATTGTTGTATCTTGTCTTATATGTTGTGTCTTGTGTCTTGTTGTATCTTGGTGTGTCTTGTTGTGTTTTGTTGTGTTTTATGTCTAGTCTCAGTTAATGCAGCAGAAACCAATCGTTTCTATTGTTATATCTCTGGGGTTGAACTCTCCTGCCAGCTCCACCTGTCCGTCTACATCCTGATGTTTGATTTATCGTTGACGTGAGACACTCTCCGATCTTACCCGGGCTCCTGGTGATCCTGGAGGCCCTTCAGGCCCTCGTTCTCCTCGTTCTCCCTAAAGAAAGAGAAAGAAAACATACAAATATATTTTAGAAATGCAACGAAACTTGGATGGAAACTCAGAACTCGAAGGATTAAAAATGGCAGATGAGACTCACTGGTCCTCCCCTGGCACCAACAGGTCCCACCTCTCCTTGCTCACCGCGCTCGCCCTGGAAGCAGACAAGATGTATTAGCACATTTTCTTTAAATACTACTAACGTTTACTGCTTCATAGGTGGAATTTGTTAAAACCAGCTTCTAACATACCTGTTTCCCTGGAGAGCCCATCAGTCCTGCAACTCCTGGATCCCCTGTGTTGCCCTGGTGACAAACAGGCAGAAAATGTTTCCTGTTGGGAGTAGAACTACAGCACCGTCGTCTGTGGTAGTTTCAAGTATACCTTGCCGCCTGCGTGTCCTTTCTGGCCATAAGCGCCTGGCAAACCCTACATGAAGACAGTTTGTCAAACATCCGAACTGAAATACAAATCTGGATGCGTTTATGTAGAATCTGGGGGTCAGCGGTCACTCACAGGAAGTCCCTGTAAGCCACCGTCACCTGGAGCTCCATTCTTCCCCGGTAGACCCTGAAAAGTGACACACAAGGGGTATTGAATAAAGTGCAAACACAACCTCAGATCTCTGGGTGGCTCCTCACACTGGTTTAACATATTGAGACGTATTCGAAGCACCAGTGTGTGATAAGTTTACCTTGGACCCTGGCAGCCCAGGGATCCCCTCACGACCATCAGGCCCTGACAAACCCTAACGACAAGAGACGGATGAAAGAAAATCACATTCACCACAACATGAACATTAATATAAGAATTAATATGAGACTAAAACAAGGACCACGATGAGTTATAGAATATGTTGTGGTTGGAGTGGCAGGAGGACAAAAAGCTGGTGTGTGTGACACATCAACATATTCTGGGATAGATCAGATGAAGGGGTGCTCACAGGTTCTCCTTTAGGACCGGGCACTCCTCTGATTCCTTGTGGTCCTCGATCCCCCTATGAAAAACACACACATTAAATCAACCACAATTAAAATGTAGGTTTATAATCAAGTTTAAAGTTTTCACAGGTGGAGATCCAAAACAAAAGGTGGAGTTATCATGTTTGAATTTCACAATAATAAAGGTAAAATAATTCCTGACTGGCATAAATCCAGACATTTTGAAGTAGCAGTATTATCACGATGACTTTATTTTGAAATAATACATTTGTTTCATTCAGGATAATCCAGTGGAAACGGGATGTAAAGAAATAATAAAAGACAAGACTGTTTTCACAGCAGCTGTTGTTGTGGTTTTATTTTCCTTACCGACACTCCCCTCGGTCCGGTCTCTCCTATGGCTCCTCTCTGGCCTGGATCTCCCTAAAAGATTGGTTCCATCAATATTTGTGTAAATAACCAGGACACTTCAGAGGAAGTGACGGAGACTCACCGGAGCTCCCTGGATTCCCTGAGGACCCACACTACCAAAACTTCCACGAGGTCCCTGTTTGGGAAACAAACATTTATTAATATTCTAGAGACAGAAGTCCAGTCAATTCGGTCAAAAATGTTCACGGTCCAGCATTGAGCTTGATTTATACACTCTTATTGTGAAAGTGCTTGTGGTTTTAGAGGTTTGTGCTTTTATTTTTTGACACATGACGTCTTACCCTGTCCCCTTTGGAGCCCATTATTCCCGGGAGGCCTCTTGCTCCACCTGGGCCCTAAAATCACTCAGCAGACGGAGGAGACGGACACAGAAACATCTCACGTTAGCATGTTTGACCGAGTGCAGGAAACTCTGAGAGTGAGTGTGGTGAAGTATTTCACCGGCAGTCCCTGAGCTCCGACTTCTCCCTGCAGGCCTTGATCCCCCTCCTCCCCCTGAAAGTCGAAGTAACCTGGTTATGTCAGGGGTTCTATTTCTGGATATGCTTAAAAAAAAACGAGGATGTCACCTTGTGTCCTTGTCTTCCAGGCTCTCCAGATTCACCTTTGACCCCTTTGTGACCCTGCACACAGGAGCCAGATGACATTCATCTTTAAAGTGCATTGAGCTCACAAGAGAAGTTAAATGATCTCAGAGTTCAGTCACAGTCAGCGAGGACAAATAAAACTGCAAACTCACTTTCATGCCAGGGAGACCAGCATGTCCGCTGAGCCCAGAGGGACAGGCGTTAGGACACTGAAAAACACAACAGCCTATTTGAGGTCATGGAGGAGCCCTGCCACCAGGGGGCTCTACTCAACCCGTTTCATATCATCACATAACAAAGTCAAACCAAATTGATCATAAACACAACATCTGAAATGATAGAAACATCTCTGACAAGCATTTAATTTAAATTTCCATTGATTTTGTTTAATTTCAGTCCCATCTGCTGACATGGAGATGAATGACTGTAACCTCTAACAAGGGAGAGATCGTGACGATTTCTGATTTAAATATTTTTGTCAGGGACGTAAATATGGAGTTAGTAGAAAATGTGTTTAGTAAATAAGAGTGGGTTCATTTCCTGTTGGGGATCAAACTTACCAGGTCTTCTCCCTGATAAACACCCGGAGGCCCCTGCATAGACAGAGGGAAACTGTGTCTGACCTAATTCAACTGTTGATTCCGTACAGATTGTAATTCCCATTCCCAGAGCAAAATCACAAATCAATAAACTTCAGTGAGGCTGTGTCAACCTTCTCACTCAGACACAAACAGAACAACTCCTCTCCTTCACATCAGTCACAGAAAGGGGAAACTTACCCGAGGCCCGGCAGCACCAGGAGGTCCCACTTGACCTCTCTTCCCTCTCGCCCCCTGTGACAGGAAAAGTTTTATTAATCTGGGAAGAATCTTAAAACTAAAGGCATCTTTTAATTCAGGTTATAATTTCCCGGTGAAAAGTTTAATTAAAAATAAAGAATACTCACAGAGGCACCGACTTTGCCCATTTCCCCCGGCAGCCCGTCTGTACCAGGAATACCCTGTTGAAAAACAACAATGCAGGTGAAGAATTCTCATCTAACTTTGCTTAAAACATCTCAGTGTAAATGTGTTCAATTCCTGGATGTCACCGTGCATGTACGAAAAATGATTTAGAAAGATTTTATTCAATTTTCTCCTTTTATGCCATTATATTCCCTGCACTGAAGGGTTTGTATTTTTGTATCGTTTATCTTATTTTTATTTCAGTGTAGTTTTCATATCAGTTTTTACTGATATTTATTTATTTATTTTATTTATTTATAACACATATATTATCAGATATACAATATATTTAAATATTTCCTTTTAAGAAGGTTTTTCCACATCACCCATGAAATGATGTGATCGACCACAGCACAGGAATAAAATACTGAAGATACTCACATCGAGTCCGTCCGGTCCGACACCCTGAGAGACAGAAATCATAGAAAGACAAAGACCAGTGAGCAAAAGAATCAGAAACAAAGAGATTTCTCAGCTGTCTTCCGTCAACCTTTCTGTGGACATGGATTCAATTCATTTTTTTTTAAATCTAGGTTATTAATGACACCACAGATGTGAACAGACAAACAATGGATACGTTTCGTCTCTGCACTCACAGGCTCTCCAGGAGGCCCTCGAGCTCCAGCATCCCCCTGAAAAAAGGAGCAATAAGATCTGATGTCAAAAACATCAACACACTTCACCTCAGCTCTGTCAAAGTTTTTCTCTGTCCAGTTCACAGAAATGATATAGAATTGTTTGACTCTTTATAGTGTCTCCAGCCCATGCATCAGGAAACATAATTCAAACTGTGTCTCCACAGAACTCATTTATATAGATCGGTATATATACATGTACCTTCTGTCCCATTGGGCCGACTGGACCTGGATCTCCAGGAGGTCCCACAGGTCCCTGCAGACACAAACCAGTAATTCAATTCGAGTAATACAACAAAAGAACTTGATTGAGTGAACAAAACTACTGAGTTATGTGTGGTTAACTCAGCAGCTCAAGTCCAAAGATTCTGTGTTGTGATTGTTGGAGAAAATCTAAAAACAACACATTGTCATTTGTGATTTGTAGACGAAGAAGAAGAAGAGGGAGGAGAAGGAGGAGGAGAATCAGAGTGCAGAAATGCACCGCCCACTGAGGGTGGGTGTGGTTTTAGCCCCACCCCTCCCGGTCACCCCCCATGAATATAAACAAACCAAAATATGCTTCACAAATTCGTCAGCGACGAACACGGCAGGATTAGCGCCGTCATCCATTCGGACAAAATCAGAAATGAATGGACGATACGTGCAGATTATTTCTGACCTGCTGTTTTTCTTCTTTATTTTCTCTGGGAGCGTCCTCTTCAAACCCTGAATCTGCTCCATCTGTTCTCCACACCAAACACACTGAGGCCATTCTGTGTCACCTTTCCCAGCATACACTGCTCCCCTGTCAGCCATGTCTGGGCCACTGATCCCCCGGCACCCCCCTCTGCCTCTCACAAAAAGACCCCTGTTTCTGTCAGGAAGCCACTCTGTTCCCTCTCGCCTCCAAACGGTCGGAGGGATTTATTCAGGAAGGTTTTTCTTTTTTTCGGCCAAGACAAACTTCTCCCTCAGCAGCAGATCTGAACACCTCAGATCTTACACTTCAATACATCCTCTCATCGGTTGAGCCGCAGGACTCTGGTCTGCTGGATTCAGAACTCAACAGCGTCTCTGAACAGCTTTTGGGAGCTGAACCCTCTGCACGAGACATAAAACGGGTCCAATAGGTGACAACTTGTGTGTCCTCTCAGGTGGATGTTGGTTCACTCACGTCTGCGCCCGGGAGGCCTGCAGCTCCAGGAGCTCCGTCTTTGCCGTTATCGCCGTCAGGACCCTGGAAGCAGAAGTTCACTCCTCATTAACTCGGTCTGATTCAGTTAAAAAGGCCTCTGCTATCCTCCACATGAGAAGGGAAAGATGTAACGTCCACTCACTGGTCCACCGTTCACCGTGGAGTCCTCTCCTCTGTCGCCCTGAAGATAAACAACAATGGAGAATAAAAGATGGATTTAGATTTTCAGATTTTGAGATCTTGGCCAGAGAGGACAATGACATA
Organism: Pseudorhombus dupliciocellatus; assembly: GCA_016785235.1. Lineage (NCBI taxonomy): Eukaryota > Metazoa > Chordata > Actinopteri > Pleuronectiformes > Paralichthyidae > Pseudorhombus > Pseudorhombus dupliciocellatus. The sequence continues at coordinate 1,455,932 of JAFBJW010000012.1, read as the reverse complement.
GTCTTTCTTCTGAATGTCTACATTTTAAAAACTATCATGGAGGATTTCCCTCTCGTATTTCTGGAATAAATAAATAACTAAGCACTTCAAACAGGAGTGCTCAAATCCAAGTTATGGAAAGTCATGGAAATGTAACTCTTCATGAGGAACTAATCCTGAGCATCATGTTTAAGTCTTTTATTTGATCTTCTAAGTTTTTATCCGACAGAACAGCTCGACATCTGTAACTTCGCAATGAAGCATCAGTTGCTCTGGTTCAACACTGAACACTGTGACTGAGGAGAGACGAAACTCACATCGATGCCGTCCACCCCGGGCACACCGGCTACTCCGGGCGGGCCTGCGGCGCCTCTGGGACCCACTGGGCCCCTCTGAAAACAAACAGAGAAATCAGTTTTAACGATGAGAATCATATCTAAATATCATCCAGTGCTGCTGCTGGAGGAGGTGGAGGAGGAGGCTGCGGTGTGAAGGGCAGCTCACACAGAGTCTCATTGTGTGGCTGAGGTGGGGTGTGTGTGTGGGGGGGGGGGTAAAGGTCATGAAACTAAACCTTGTTTCCCATTATAGAGCCATTATACCACCTAAGTAAACTGCATGTGTTTAGATTGCTGCAACTGTCTGGAGCTCATCGGAGCCAGGTGAGCACACACACACACACACACACACACAAACACACTGACACGAGTGGACATCAGAAAACATAAATATCTATGAACAATAAAGTCTCTGAGAACAAGCATTTATAAGTTTATTACTTTGAATTCACACAGTTTCAACACTGACATGCCCCAGATTTCCAAACAAAAACAAATAACATATTTCACTGGATTATATTTGATTTTGAGAAAAACCTCATGGAAAGAAAATCTGACAATAAAGCCATAAAATATGCCAAGAAGATTTAAGTGCCTGACATTGTTGAACAGATTTAAGTGGATTACTAAAAGGCTTTAAAGTATAACACTGTTTCTGTACAAATGTGACGAACAACATGAAGAATGTTTTTCACTGATCAACAAAAACAAGCTAAAGCAGGGAAACTAAATGTGTGACTGGGGATTAGACAGACGCAGAAACTGAGCATGAAGACACGCACACACTCATGCATCAGAAATAAAACTATACGAACTATGTTAGTTATAAAAATGACTGCGCTTCTTTTCCAGGAGATAAGAGTAGAGAAAAGACAGAGCACCTGTCTCTCACCTGAGCCGAGCAGATCAAGAAGATTTGTAGAAAAATCACCAAGAAAGATGCCCGACAGATCCCGGACAGAGCCATGGTCGTCCCACGGCCGAGGAGGACACTCACACTCCTTCTTTACCCAGATTAGAGACGGGGCTCACGGACGCTCCACCTGTCAGTCTCCCCCCTGAATAAAACCCCACGGCCTACTGGAAGAGGATGTTAGAAAGTCCTGGATATTCATGAGGAGCCTAGGAGGAGGAGGAGGTGGAGAAGGAGGAGGAGGGTCTGCACACATAGGGTGGTATTTACCTTTACTTTGAAATGAAGTTAAAAGTTAAAAGTCCAAGTTGACTCTGTCAATAAAGAATCTTGATATTATCTATCTATCCATATAACATTCTTACCTGCTCACACTGTAAATATATTTATATGTTTTATACTTTTTTATCTTTGTAAAACGCTGGTACTTTATTTTACTACTATTTTACAATGACTTACTTTCTTTTCTTTTAGCACCACCAGAGTTGTCATTTTAATTTAGTTATTTTTTATCTATCTATCAGTGTGTTCAACAGAATAATATAATGTGATAGAAAAGAATAGAATAGAATGTAATACATTCGACACTCCGAGAAGTGACGCCTGTTATTTGCGTCTCTGCCTCTAGGAGGCGACTCTCCATTAGTGTGCCTGCCATTGTGACACGCGAAGAAGAAGCGACCGGAAGTGAAAGCAGGCGTCCTGTTTAAATGTCGTTAACGGCTCAGACCGGAGTCTGTGTTCTTCAGACTCTGTGTCCAACAAACTCCAGACTCTGGACGATTAAGAACTCGCTTCAGACTCGTCGTTTCGGCTCCTCGCGCAGCTGATGTCAGCGTCTTTGTTTTGATGGGTCTCAGCAGGTGAGAGCGGAATCTTCTCTCCGTGTTTCTGCTGTTTACTGACGCTTGATTTAAAGTCCAGACAAACAAAATCACGCGAGGGCTCAGACTGAATCCTTCACCACCTACTTCATTTCATTTTCTTCTTTCGTTTCTTCTGCTCTTCTTTCTCTCACACTGTGAATGATGATCTGAAATCCATCAAACCTTTATAAAGTGCTTTGATGACAACATGAGAGACAACAATAACTAAAATGTCAGACCTCATAAATGGAGGATAGCTCTTCTGACCTGACCTGACCTCATCATGCTTTTTCGTCATGTTTCTGTTTGTTTCCCTGTCAGGTTTCACTCTGCCTCCTTGACCTGAAGCATTATGGACAACCTGGATTTCTCTGAAGAGGAGATTCAAGAGCAGCTGGCAGTCCTCGGCTACAGAAACATTCCAGAACACAGGCTGCGTGAATTCAAGCAAGGTCCCATTGAATCTTCCGTCCTCTGTAGCTCTCATTATGCCGGGCACCCTGTTTAATGTTCTCCTTTTTAAACAAAAGAATATAGAAATTAGTAAATGCATAGGGGGATTGAAAGTGTCTGTTTGTGACAGATCTCGATGAACTGATTCGACGTGGAAATTGGAAAACCCTCGCCTCCCCAGCTCAGACAGATGCCACTAAACCCCCCCCAGCCTCAGCTCAGCCGAGTCCTCTTGCCTACACCAAAGAAAAAGGTCAGGACATTGAAACTTTAAAACACGTCAGACTTTTAAACTTTTTTAACTGGTGAGTGGTGTCTTTTGTTTCTCCACAGTTGGTCACAGCTACTTTCAAGGCAGCGATGAGGGATTTTTCTTGCCTTTGTCCAAAACAGTCCATGGAAGTCAGGTAAATATTTGCAATATACTTGATTTGATTATTTACAGACAACATCATGGCACACTCAGGATTCATCACCAAACACTAGTGAAAATGAAATTTAATGTGAGATCAGTGTAGGTTTGTTTTGTGGTGTTGTAGATTCTGAATATGCTATAACCTTATTAAACCATGTAAATGTGATTGTACTCTGACACTAAACATCAGACACCTGAGTAGCAATACACAAAATGGGCTAATTTATTTGAAAGCATTTAAGTAAAAGACTCACTAACATCAACAGGATATGTTTTAAGAAACAGATGATTCCCATGATTTTGTCACTCAGTAAGTTTATTCAGATTATTCTGGAAAGGTTTTGCTTCTGTTTTACTGCTGAACAAGATAAGAGTGGACAACAGTAAGAATCCTCCTTTAGAGTAATAAAATCTGTTCAATTCACAGCAGCACACCACCAGTCAGAACAGACGATGCGACCAGCAGCAGGGAAACTATGACTCGTACGCCCGACACTCGGTGGCTCCAAAGCTCCAGCTGCCCTCTGGAGCCCCCAGCAGGCTGCGGGTGGAGCAGGACCCCGAGGACACCTTCCACCCGTCATTCACAGACAGCTACAGCTCTCTTCCTGACTCCCAGGGGCGACGCCTAATCAAGAGGAAAGTCCTCAGGTAATTTCTTATAAGATATGAGTCAAGTCCATTTATGCAGTACCAGGAAGGATCATTCATTAATTTGTTAGTCCAGACTAAAGCTGTGTAGTCATTGCAGCTCTGAAGAACAGCTGAACACTAACACTGACGTTTTTGCTCCACTCACAGGAAACATGAAGGACAGTCTCTCGTCTTCGATGAATCGTTCTACAGTGAAGACTCAGGTAACGATTCAGTAAATTACCTAAATTAAAAATGTGTTTCCAGACATCATTTTAAAACAAAACCATCTCTGTGTCAACTATCACCTGTGATTTAGAATTATTCTCTGAGGGTGAAAATGTCTCACAATGTGAAAGAAGGAGACAAAAGATTCCCCGGTTTCCCCTTTGTCTGCTTCCAAACTGAAACTGAGCTGGTTCTGTCTTGGCCTGTCTCATCTTCCCACCAACTTTAGTGGGAATCTGTTCAGTTGGTTTTCAATGTTCAGTGTTTAAGATCTTTATTTCCCAACAAGAAAACCACATAACAATAATTAATGTTCTCTGGGATGATTGATATGAAGTTTAATAAAAAGGGATCAATCATCCCAGAGAACATTAATTATTGTTATGTGGGATGATTGATATGAAGTTTAATAAAAGGGATCAGTAACATAGATGCACAGCCGTAATACTTTTGGTCACCAGCAGGAGGTGCTGTTTTGACAGTAACAGGAAGCTGGGCTCTCGGTTTAATCCTCTTAGCTCCTTTTTTAAGCCCTTTGCCTCCACTCACTCTGCGCTCACCTCGACACAGGGAGGTATTGAACATGTACAAAATGTACAACGCTCAGTGGGATGAGGGGAGCGAAGACGACAAGAATTCTCTCAACTCATCCTTTTGGTCTGATGAGGAAAAGCAGCCGGAGGAGGAGGAAGAGGTGGAGATAGAGCGAGTGGTCGATGAAGAAGAATCCAAAGTTGTAGCCAAGAAGAAGGAGGAGGTGACTTTAGAGAAGGAAAATGGGACAAGTGATGAACAGGGTGGTGGCTTTAAGAGAGAATCCAAACCTGTGGAGGAGGCACTGGATTCTTCACAGGATGAAAAACCAGACACGAAGAACTTCACCACAGAGAGTTCTGAAGATGAGGAGGAGGAGGGAAGTAATGATGAGGAAGATGAGGGGAAGGCAACTGAACAAGAGGAAGAGGAGTCTTTCCAGATGGATTCAGAGGAGGAAAATCAGGAGAACTTCACAGGAGAGAGTTCAGAAGATGGAGGGGAGGAAGAGGAGGAGGAGGAAGAAGAGGAGCAGGAGGCTGGGAGAGGGGTAAATAAACAAGAGTCCAAACCTGTAGACAAGGCAGTGGAGTCCTCCCAGGAGGCTTCAGAAGAGAAACTAACTGACACAAAGAACAAGGAGATTTTCACCCAGGAGAGTTTTGAAGATGGGAGTGATGAGAAGGTGGAAGAAGAAGAGGAGGAGGAGGAGGGAAGCAATGATGAGGAAGATGAGGCAGAGGCGACTGAACAAGAGGAAGAGGGGTCTTTCCAGGAGGAAAACCAGGAGAACTTCACAGGAGAGAGTTCAGAAGATGGAAGGGAGGAGGAGGAGGAGATTGAGGGAGTGGTAAAAAAAGAAAAGCCCAAGCCTGCAGGCGAGGCAGTGGAGTCCTCACAGGAGGCCTCAGAAGAGAAACCAACTGACACAAATAACCAGGAGAACCTCACTCAGGAGAGTTCTGAAGATGGAAGCGACGAGGAGATATACGAAGAGGAAGAGGAGGCAGATGATGAAGCTGAGAGTGATGAGGAAGGTGAAAAGGACAAGGAAGAGATAAAACAAGTGGTTCATGAAGAATCCAAACCTGTAGCAGAGACAGAGGACTTACTCCAGGAGGCTTCAGAGGAGAAAACCCCTGAGCTGAAGAAGCAGGAGAACTTCATCACAGAGAGTTGTGAGGATGCAAGTGATGAGGAAGAGGAGGAGTTAGAACAAGTTGCCAATGCAAATGTTTCCAAACCTGTAGCTGAGACGGAGGACTTTTTCCTGGAGGCTTCAGAGGAGGAAACCCCTGTGCTGAAGAAGCAGGAGGACCTCAGCACAGAGAGTTCAAAGTGTGGAGGTGATGATGATGAGGAGAAGAAGGATGAAGAGGAGGGGAATGTCACCAGCAGCTGTAGCAGTCCGGCTCAGAGTCTGATGACCTCCGGCTATGGCACCTACAGACCAGAGGAGCAGGACTACAGAGACGACCACACCATCACAGAGTTTGACCAAGACAGCCGAGGAGACGTGTCTGAAATGAGAGCCGATGAAGAGGACAGTCGTTCACCGAGCACCTTCGGCGAGGTTGAACTCGAATCAACACATGAGCGAGGCCACGACGAGGACAGGAGCGAACCTGGAGCTGAGAGAGCGGCCTGTAGCTCCCATGAAGAGGTGGACGTCACGAAATGTGACACCCAAGAAAATGTCGAGAACGTTGAAGATCTGCACAAAGACTCTGAAAACACAGGTGTGAGTAATGAAAGGTCGGAGGGACGGCAACACGTTGCTGAGAACAGAGACGAGGAGTGGGACGTTACAGCAGAGACAGAAGCCGAGGACGAAGATCCAGACGAGTCTTTGAGCAACAAGGACATAAAGTTCATCGACTCCAAAGTGGATTTTAGTTGGATGGCGTACGACGACATGGAGTGGGAGGGAAACCTCAGGCAGAAGAAGGGTAAGCGGTTTCTTGGTCGCTCCATCGAGGAGGTTGTTTCACTCTGGTTCTTTGGTTTGTCGGTAGAATCACAGGAAAAGTACCGACTGGGTTGAAACAGAAGTTGGAAGGACGTGATCTCAGAAACAACTTGTTGACTGAGGATGATCCTGGTTCCTTCACATTTTAGAACTTTAAATAACCTTTAAGGCCCCTCCCTGATCTGACTGCCCCCTGCCAGCAGCATGAAACAGTGGAATCCTGGGTAATGTCCCTGATGGTTGTGATGTCTCTTGGCAGACGCAGCAAACTGCCTGGAGGACAGACTGGCAGGGCTTCACGTGTCCTCGTCCACGCAAGGCGACTCCGAGACGGAGAAGGAAGATGTCAGCGGACACAGCTCTGACGAGGACCAGATCTCATTGAGTGCTTTCGAATCCTACATCAGCAGCATGGTGGGTAACGTCCTCCAGGTCAGCACGTTTTCCTCACGATGCTAACAATGTTTTTAAAGCCTCAAGTTTGTCAGTAAATGACTTTAAATGTAATTTTGTACAGACTGAATCACAAAGTGACCTCAGGCCCAAACCGAAATCCTGTAAGTCAACACCAACATAAAGCAGTATACACACTTCACATACTGGTTTACAATTGATCAGCTTCTTTATTTCCAGTCATCCGACCAGTGATGAATCAGCAGAATGTCAAGAAAACGGACCCAGTGGCCAAGTGAGTTAAAGATCAGTCTAACGAGCCGATGATCGAACGCGTCCTGATCGCCGTTGACTCGTATAACAATGGCGTTTCCTCCTCCTGCAGATATTTTCAATACAAGCAGTTTTGGGAAACGTTTAAACTCCCGGGGGAGAAGGACCGACGAGCTCTCCGCTTGGAGATCAGGGTAAGGGGAAAAAAAACCTCTTGGTTCAACGAGGCAGGAACGTATGATAGAAACTCGTAGTTGTTCTTTTTTTTTAGTCTTTATCATTAATGCTTTTCCCTTTGCTTTCAGGAACGTCTCGCATACGAGCCTCCAGTAAGTCTCCAGATCTTCTTTAATCCTGAACAATGCAATCTTATACAACTTCTCACTCACGGTTATGGGTTTTAAAATCAGCGTCAGACACAGATTCTGACTAATCAACTTGTGACAAGACAAGTATCACCGGTCATTGATCAAAGTTGGTCTACGTCAGCGCTGAAGTCTTGGTTTGTTCTGTGTTGCAGCCGAAGCCTCGGAGAGTTCTGGTGCCCAACACCTACATCGTGCCAACAGAGAAGAAGCGCTCAGCGCTGCGCTGGGAGATCAGGAGCCATTTAGCCCAAGGCCTCCTCCCTCACAAGTTCAACGACTGATTCCAGACCTTTCTTTCCTCATCGGCCTTTTAGACACTTTTATTAAAACGCGTTGTTTTTTTTATCACCAGCATATTTATTAATGACTTTTCATACACATTTCAAATAAAATACAAAGACAACAGCAGTGACGTCAGGTTTTCTACGGAAAGTCCGAGTAGGGAAGTTTAAACGTGTGCAGAGGCGTGAAGCGCTGATCGTGCCACAGCAGCTTGTCTTCCAGAAACTTCACCGTTTCCAGGGTGAGGACGACAGTTTCGTGCTTCAACAGGCTGTGGACGTTCAGACCTGACAGAGACAGAATGGTGGGGGAGGGTTGTGTTTCTATCTGAAAACTGTTTTCTCAAGTGCTTCCATAAATGGTATAAATGATTTTATTTAGTTTATATTGATATATAATAACGACAACATCAAAAACGACGCTCTCACTCACCGATGGCTGGGATTATGTTCACGGTCTTCAGGTCGGCAGTGGCCTGAAGAATATGTTCAGGAAACTCTGTACCTCTGAAAAGAGCGAGAGCAACGTCAGCAACGAGAAAGCAAGGTTTGGTTAGAAACACGCAAGGCTCGGTCGGCGGTACTCACACATCTACGATCAACACGGACCCGCCCCATTGTCTGTGTTTGAAGACGTCCAGCAGGTACTGAGAGTCTGGAGTGGGGATGTTCAGAGAGTCCACGATGTGAAGGTAGTCCTGGAAGACAACACTCATTTTACAATAGGGACAAAACGAGCAGATGGAGGATGGAACTGCTTCACACACGTGCATCCTGCAGCACAATGTCTCCTTCAAGTCTGGACTTTGTGTGGAGCTGATTTAAAGGTTTCTGTTACCTGAGTCATCTTGGAGCTCAGCGCCACTTTGAGTCCTTGCACTCGAACCTTCATGGGCAGCATGTAGTAATAACTGGTCGGTCCTCTGGGTCCATGAGACACTCCGCCTGAGGGACACACGGGAGACCCGTCAGACCGTCTTCAGACCTGGAGATTTACTTAAACTTCGTCCAGATGTGAGGTGTGGATGTTCCCCTGAAATTATCCAAAGCACAGATGCTTTACAAAGATCTAAGGATTTCCCAAACCAGTCACCTCCTTTCCATATCGGCGATCGGATGCTGCCATGTCGAGCTCTGCCGCTTCCCTTCTGTTTCCACGGTTTCTTGCCGCCTCCTCTGACCTCTGACCGAACCTTTGTGTTGGCATGGCTCTGAGAGATGGAGACAACGATCAATATCACCGGCAATCTAAGTAGTAGATTTAATAATACATTTTGTTTTATTTAAACCCAAAGTTAATGTCTGAAGACTTTTCTCAAGTTAATCTCAGGACAAAACACAAAAACTACAAAAAAAGGTCGAAGTTACTTACAATTCTTTTGAAATTTCTCTGCCATATTTCGACCGCATGAAGAATATCGAGCCTGAGAGGAGAGAAAACAAACAACCATCCTTTAGGAGTCAAATGAACCTTCCACTTCACACACTGTTTCCTTTTGAGACTCAAATTAAAGATTGATCTGGAGTTCTGGTTTGAGGACGTAGCAATAAATGTGAATCTTGACGGGACTGAACTCCACCATACCTCGGAGACACTGCAAAAACGTCCGGGTGGAGCTGAGCCACACCCAAGGGCTCTCTGTCATCCAGAGTCTCCACCCACGTGTGGACAGGGCTCAGGTGAGCAGGAACAACAGCATCGCACCTCCTCAGGAGAGGCAGTGAGGAGTCGGCGGGAGGCGGCGGACGCTCTGAAGGAGAGAACACGACACCATCAGGAATTTAAAAGTCTCTGGGGTTTTAAAATCTTTTCATTCCAGTGAGTTTTATGTAGAACCTGAAGTTGATTTTCACAAATTCCTTTGTTCCCAGTCAAAATGTAAAGATATTTTTAAAATAAATGTATATTATTTGATCCACTTATGAAATAAAATGTTTCCATCAAACATCTTTGCAAAGGTTTATTTCTCACGGTGAATAGGGGCAGTGATATGATTTGTGTTGACATCTCTGACATATGTTTTGTTTGTTTAACTTCTGAGCACAAAATTGAATCATTTCATTTGTTTAAGTGATTTGTACCAAATTTTAAGACAGTTCTTGACAGTGCTCTTGAGATGTCGTGTTCACAAGGCTGGGGTAGACAGAGGGACAACAACCCTGAAATACATAAGCCCCCAGCCACTGGTCTCTGGCGCAGAGCCGTGAAAAGACTTTAAACTCACTTAATCTGGCCGGATCCACAAGGTTTGATGGCAGCAGCAAGTTTGGAGGCAGAGCACTCTGAGCGGAGAAAGACGAGGAAAACTGAGGAGCAGAAAACATGGAGTTAGTTTGAGAACTAAACTTCAACGAGAAATGGTTCAGTTGATGATTGAAGCTGGTGTGTGACTGAAATGACTCCTAAATGATAAATAAAAGTTCAAACAAATTAATGTAATTCATGTAAGACCTTGAGACTGTAACCCGTCATGCTCTGAAAAATATAAAATAATAAATTGCAGGCAAACAGCAAGTTTATTTTTCTAAAGACTTCACAATGATTAAACTTAGAACAAAGTGACACTGAGCCAAGTTCAGTGAAAACTTTAACGTTTAAATCCAAATGAAAGAGCAATCAATCAAATAATTAATTGTGCCTCTAATTTATCAATTACGGTATGTGACCATTACTTTAAATAAAATGTAAAATAAATATGATTTTACAACAATTTATAACACTATTCCACAACATTGATCAGATTCAGGTGTTTCATCGTGATGAGTTTAGATCCTGAAGATCAATAAAGATCAGTAACCGATGAAAACACCGGTGTGACGTATGTTATTAACCACGATGAGTTCCAGGCACGTCCTATTTATGAACTGCTCCTGTTTATCGATTATTGTCATTTCTCGATGGTTCACCACTCACTCTCTTTGAGGCTCCTCTGTTAAAAACCACCAAAGACAAACGAAGCATCGTTGTTGCCTGTGATCTTTATCTTCGTCCGGGAACAAACATTTTTAACCGAAGCGGCGCGTTGCAGAGTCTGAATCAGAAGGTCGCCCTCACACGAGCCGCCGGCGCATGTGTTTGACGTCACAGCGGAAACAAGCGTTCGGAGGCAGGAAAACAACCGGAAGTAAAACTCAATGAAAATTAAAAAACATGTTTAACTACTTTATTTACTTTAGTTTAATACTTTAATATTTCATCAAAAATATGAAAAAATGTTACAATTTAAAGAATATACACCATAAGGTTTTATTCAAAGTTTAATCTCACTGTGAGTATGTGTGAATAGGATTTTGCAGTAATTATATAAAAGTGATGGAATTTACATCAAGACATTATCGATAATAAACTAGGAGAGAGATTACATTCTGCTCTGAGGATCCACATTTCTAACACAGAGATGTGAGAATTAAACACACATTAAAATAAAGCCTTCATTCACTGTTCATGCAAACTGGAAGAAACTTTCTTCTTTCTTCTTCAGTCTTCTATTATTATATAATAATAATTAAGTTAAGTTCAAATAATAAAAATATTTGACTGAGCATTTATTAAAACATTTTTCACACTATTAACAATTAACAACATGAGACAGAATTAATTAATTTATTTATTTATTATTTTATTTTGACCTTCAAAATGGTTTGTTTTCATATCAACATTTCTCGTATCTCGTTTATACTTCATTAATTACAGCTCATACATGTCAGAAGTAAGAATGTTTAAAAGACCAATACAACTTTACTATATACATTTCTATTCAATATAAAATATAGAAGCTTTTCAGAACATTTGTAAAAAAAAAAAAAAAAAAAGTAGAAAAATATGCACACTGGTTTTTTAACACTTAAATCCATTATTCCATGACTTTCAACATCGGTAGTAAAACATAGCTTTAGAGATTTTACAGTATTTGGTTGTAACTTACATTCAAGTTTGTGTAGTATTAACTCTCATGCCACAACAAAAGTGCAAGAATACGGCTTTATAATGTACTATGCATCATTACAAAGCTGCTCTATGGCCATACATAGAAATGAAATACACATTTGAAAAATATACATTATTATACATCTTAAGTGACTAAAGATTCACCCAATACAGAAATCATATCACCAGTTGCTGTCTCTTGTGGAAGCATGAAACTTACACAAGGTCAGCGAAAATAAAAGAACCCTTCTGGTCGTTTTGGTTTGGAACTTCAAGTTCCATGTTTCCTGGGTGAAAGTCAAGTCGTCCAAGTGTGTTATATTTATGATTTGGCATTCTTTGATTTTGTGTGTTAGTGGAAAAAGTAGTGATGTAGTACCCATCTGAACTGTCAGGTACTTTTATTCTTGGATCTTGAGTGTTAAGTTCACGTTGTATTGTTCTCTGATGTTGTGCGTATATGTCGCCAGCTGGAACTCTCCTGGTGTGTACAGAGTCCATCATGTCAATATCGAGACCTGATGGTGGGATCCCCTGTCTGTAGTTATGTGAGGCCTGGACGTCTAGTTTGGAACCTCTAGCTCTAAGTATGTGATCCTTTCCTGTGAAATCATCAATGTTGAGATCTGAACGGTGGAAATCAACATCATGGTCAAATCCTGCATCCGCCACAGGGAAGCTGTGGAGTGTGTTTCTATGTGACTTTCTATCTCTGTGACGAAGTCGGGCGTCTCCATCTATGTCCAGATCAGGAATCCTCGTGTTCAAACCAGACATGTCTGACCTGCGGTTCTGATAAGTAGGTCCTCTGAAATTTAGTGAAGGATCATCAACATTAAGATCTGGATATTTGTAATGTAGCACTGGACTCCTTGGAGCCGCTGTAGGAATGCGGGGGTTGATGTTCCGTGAATTAACCTTCAGCCCTGAGAAGTCCCCCTTCAGTTCAACTGGTTTTACATTCTGAGGTGAGAAGCCCAGATTTGATGGTCTCACAGATGTACCAAAATCAGATGCTTCAGGATTCAGTTCTGGGCCTCCAAACTGAGGAAGATTTACAGAAGGAAGTTGGAATTTTCTGTTAGCAAGATCCAGGTCAGTTTGAGGACCCTGGAAGTTCGCAGAGGGGACATTCACATCAAAGTCTGGTGCATTTAAATTTGGCACTGTCAATTTTCCATTATGACCTTTCACGCCTACATGTGGGATGTTCAGATCGGGTCCCTGCAGTTCTCTATTTATATCAACATTTGGCATTTTAGGTGATTTGATTTTTGGCTTTTTGACCTCTGCATATAGTGAACCCATGTTCACATCTGGAGCATTCATATCCAACTTTGGAGCTTTAAGGTCGACACTTGGTAAGTCCAATTTGGGGGCATCAAGTCCAGCTTTAATTTTTGGAGTTTTGAGATTCCAATCTGGAGATTTTAGATCTGAATGTATGTTCAGATTTGGTCCTTTTGGTAAATTGGCATTAAAACCCGGTGACTTGACATCAAATTTTGGGCCATCAAATGATGGACCAGATAAACCCACATCAGGCATTTTCATATGTGGCTTTTTGATTTTTCCTGATGGGCCACCAAAATCAACATCTGGCATTTCAAAGCCAGGTTTGGACCCTCTGAGGTTGATGTCAGGTGCATTAATGTCAACATCCGGGACTTCTAAACTGCCATCAATCTCAGGTCCTTTTAGGCCTGGAAGAGCAATTTTAGGAATTTTCATTTTGGGCAGTTTAAATTTTGATTTGGGTGAACCCATGTTAATATCTGGAGTGTTGAGATCTAACTTTGGAGCACTGAGGTCCATGTGAGGGGCATTAATTCCACCCTTTACCTTTGGAGCTTTCAGATTTACATCCGGTGGATTCAGATCTGTGTTTATGTTTGGTAATTTAGGCATTTTCAGTTTGCCCGAGGGAGCATTTACATCCCAGTCTGGAGCATGAAGCTCTGGCATTTTCATCTTACCTGATGGCATGTCTAGGTTGAGTTTTGGAGGATTCAAATCCAGTTTGGGACTCTTCATGTTTATGTCTGGAGCATTGATCCCACCACTGAGGTCAGGGCCGGAGAGATCGAGGTTAGGGGATTTCATGTTCAAGTTTGGGCCATCTAACTTTGGACCAGAAAGCTTCAGATCAGGGAGGTTCAATTTTGGCTTTTTGAATTTTCCAGATGGACCAGAAATATCAAAATCCGGCATTTCAAAATCAGCTTTCGGAGCTTTGAGGTTGACCTTTGGTGCATTTAAATCAACATCTGGACCATCAAAGTTTGCATCAACATCTGGTCCTTTTAAGCCTGGGAGACTTAATTTGGGCATTTTTAGTTTTGGCAGACTGAACTTTCCTTTGGGTAAACCAATGTTAACATCTGGTGTGTTCGCATCTAACTTTGGAGCTTTGAGGTCCATGTTAGGTAAGTCCAAGTCAGGAGCACTAATCCCACCCTTTATCTTTGTAGATTTAAAATCTAAGTCTGGTGGATTCAGATCTGCATCCATGTCAATATTTGGCCCTTTTGGTCGTGAAAGATTAAGTTTAGACATTTTCAAATTGCCCGAGGGACCATTAACATCCCAGTCTGGAGCATGAAGCTCTGCCTTTGGTTTTGGCAGTGTTGGCATTTTTAGTTTTCCTGATGGCATGTCCAGATTGAGTTTTGGGGCATTTAAGTCCAGTTTGGGGTTTTTCAGATTAACCTGGGGCATGTTTATGTCTGGTGCATTGATCCCACCTCTAATGCTGGGACCAGCAAAATCTAGGTCAGGTGATCCCAGATCCAAGTTAGGACCATTTAATTTTGGACCAGAAAGCCCCAAGTCAGGCAGGTTGACATTCGGTTTTTTGAATTTTCCAGATGGACCAGGAATATCAAAATCTGGCATTTCAAAATCAGCTTTAGGAGCTTTGAGGTTGACATCAGGTACACTCACATCAACATCTGGGGTATCCAAGTGTCCATCAATGTCAGGCCCTTTAAAGCTTGGAAGACTAAATTTAGGCAATTTGAATTTGGGCAGTTTAAATTTTGATTTGGGTGAACCAATGTTGACATCTGGTGTATTAACATCTAACTTTGGAGCACTGAGGTCCATGTGAGGGGCATTAATTCCACCCTTTATCTTTGGAGCTTTCAGGTTCACATCTGGTGGATTCAGATCTGTGTTTATGTCCATATTTGGTCCTTTTGGTAATGTTCCTGAGAGATTCAATTTAGGCATTTTCAATTTTCTTGAGGGAGCATTTGCATCCCAGTCTGGAGCATGAAGCTCTGGCATTTTCATTTTGCCTGATGGCATGTCTAAATTGAGTTTTGGAGGATTCAAATCCAATTTGGGACTCTTCATGTTTATGTCTGGAGCATTGATCCCACCACTGAGGTCAGGACTGGAGAGATCTAGGTTAGGGGATTTCAGGTTCAAGTTCGGGCCATCTAACTTTGGACCAGACAGCCCTAAGTTTGGTAGGTTCAAATTTGGCTTCTTGAATTTTCCAGATGGACCAGAAATATCAAAATCTGGCATTTCAAAATCAGCTTTAGGAGCTTTGAGGTTGATCTTTGGTGCCTTTAAATCAACATCTGGACTATCAAAGTGTGCATCGACATCGGGTCCTTTTAAGCCTGGGAGACTTAATTTGGGCATTTTCATCTGAGGCACGTTCACCTTTGCCTTGTGTGGATCAATGTTGAAATCTGGAGTTTTAAGGTCCAGGTCTGGGCCATCCAGTCCACCGTTTATCTTTGGAGCTTTCAGATTTATATCTGGAGGATTCAAATCCAGTTTGGAACTCTTCATGCTTATGTCTGGTGCATTGATCCCACCACTCAGGTCGGGACCAGATAAATCTAGGTTAGGGGAGTTCAGCTTCAAGTTCGGGCCATCTAACTTTGGACCAGAAAGCTTCAGATCAGGCAGGTTCAAGTTTGGCTTTTTGAATTTTCCAGATGGACCAGAAATATTGACATCTGGCATGTCTAAATCTGCATTAGGACCTTTGAGATTGACATTGGGTGCATTGATATCCATGTCGGGGCCATCTAGATTACCTCCGATCTCAGGTCCTTTTAGGCTTGGAAGACTTAATTTAGGAATCTTGAATTTGGGCAGTTTAAATTTTGATTTGGGTGAACCAATGTTGACATCTGGAGATTTAACATCTAACGTGGGGGCTTTAATGTCCATGTTTGGAAAGTCCAAATCAGGGGTGCCAATTCCTCCCTTTATCTTGGGAGATTTAAGATTCAGATCTGGTGATTTCAGATCTGCATTTACATCCAAATTTGGCCCCCTTGTGCTGAATTTAGGCATTTGTAATTTGCCTCTGGGAGCATCCAGGTGCATGTCAGGAGCATTCAGGTCAATGTTTGGTTTCTTTATTGCTGGTCCTTCAAATTTACCTGAGGGCAGATCCAGGTTGACATCTGGGCCAGAAAGATCAAGCTTGGGTTTGTTAAAGTTCATCTCAGGTAAATTCAGAACTGGGGTACCAATAGCACCTTTAAATTTAGGTTCTGAAAGATCAAAGTCTGGAGTGTGTACTTCACCACCAAAACCTTTCATCTTTGGTTCTGACAATCCAAATTTTGGCATTGTCATTTTTCCTGAAAAACCTCCAATATCAGCATCAGGCATTTCCAGCTTTGACCTTGGGCTTCTCAGGTCAAGTGAAGGTGTATCAATGTCAAACTCAGGATTAGTGAATTTCCCTTTGGGCGAACCAATGTTCACATGTGGAGTGTGAAGATCCATGTTTGGTAAGCTCATATCAGGAGCATCTATGCCTTTTAGCTTTGGGGATTTTAGATTCAGCTCAGGGGTTTTCATCCCTGCATTGATGCCCAAATCTTTATTTTTTGGCAATGTGCCAAAGAGCTTTAAATTTGGTAATTTTGTTTTTGTAGCGGGAACATCTGCATCAAGGTCTAATTTACCAGAAGGCATATTAATACCAGGGGAGTGGATGTCAAGCATTGTTTTTTTGCGGTCAATACTGGGCACATTAATGCCTCCTTTAAACTTGGGAGCAGAAACATCCATGTCTGGAGTTTTTAACTCATATTCAGGGCCTTTCATTTTATACCCAGAAGCCCCAAAGCCTGGCATCTTGATTTTTCCAGAATGACCTGATGTGTTGGCCGAGGGTACATTTAAGTTTGGGTCAATTCCAGCTCGGAGATTTGGAGCAGACAAATGCAGATCTGGTCCCTCGAAGTTTTCATTAAAATCTGGAACTCTAATGTCTGGTAAATCAAATTTGGGCATGGTAAACCTGGGAGCTTTGTATTTTTTTTGACCCTTCAGATCAGTTTTGGGAAGATTTACATCAGGTGCATGAATCTCACCTTTTGGTGTTTTGAGATCTGGCATTCTAGCTTCACCATTCCCAGAAAATCCAAATTTGGGCAAAGTGAATTTAGTGTCTGGAGCATCCAAATCAAAATCTGGAGATTTAAGATCAATTTTTGTTTTTTTAAGTGAAGTTTTCAATTCATGTGAGGGCATATCAATGTCGGGTCCATTGAGATCAAACTGGGAAACATGAGCACCTGGTATTTCTAGGTCTAGGTCAGGGGATCTTCCAGATCTTCCAGGTGACTCAGCATAACCGGAAAAATCATCCACATTTAGATTTGTCTTTTTCTGTTTCTTGGAATGCTTGACATTGATTTTATGTGAAGAAACATCTGGCATCTCCAGTTTATATTCTGTTCCGCTGAGAGAAGGTCCTGAGAGACTCAGGTCAGGCAGATTCGATTTTGGCATTTTGAAATCATTTTCTGCTTCTTCAAAACCCACTTTGGGAACGCTAGCATTGAAAGTTGGACCAGTGATAGTTCCTCGCTTAAGATCCATCCCCATTTCAGAGGTATGAACACCAGAGGTTCCCATTTCTGGACCTTTAAAAGTTCCTTTACCTTCCAGTCCAATCTGGGGTCTGTCAATGTTCTGTCTGGACACGTCAACTGATGGTCTGTCCGCGTTCAGATGGAAGTCTGGAGCGTTGAGCTGAGATCCATTCTGAGCAGCCCCTCTCAAGCCCAGACCCAATGGTGGGAGATTCAGATTGCTGCCATATGTTAATGTTGCATCATCAGATTCTGAATCAGCTTCAAAATCAGACTCTGATGTTTGCCGCCTGTTGGATCTCAGGAGTCCAAAGTCCACTCCGAGGCGAGGCAGGTCCGCGTCATGTTTCAGGCCCATCTTGGATGATCCGGCTACAGTTTGTTTGCCGTTCTCACGACCCTCAGTACCAAGAAAATCATCCCTCATAAACTTCTTGATTTTGGCATTATATAGTTTGCTGTAGGAATCATTCAGCATCTAGAAACACAAAGCACAAACAATGTATCCATTATATCTTTTACTATATTAAAACAACTGTATGTTTTATTACAGAGTAACTATTATTATAGTTCATTGCTTAAACCCTTCTTTTCAGTTGTGATCACGTGTTGTTACAAGAATTCTTGCAAAACCGAACATACATTCTTCTGTTAGTGGAACAAATAGGAAGGAAGTAGTAATAAAAGAATGAGTTACCGTCTTGGGACACCGGTCCAGATTTTCGAGGCTCTTGCTCAGATTGCTCCTGGTGAGGACTCGAACTTTGTCATCAAACGGCTCCTTTTTTTTGCGTACCTTTAACATCTCCTCTTTTGACAGCTGATCGAAATTAATTGTTGCCCCCAAAACTTCATCCCCTGAAAAACAAAAATTCAGATTTTTGTGAAAAACAAAAAATGTGTTCCAGGACCTGGCACAAACAACTCCAGGGGATTTAGATGTTCAGAGGGTTGCGCAACAGGACGGACTCATCAGCAGAGCAGCATTCAACTGGAAAGAAATAAATAGAAATATTGGAAGTCAGAGCTTGGACCTCTCTCCAGATGGTGAGCAGCTGAATCCTCATTGTTGCTGCTGGAGATGAGCAGCCTTCCTTCCCCGGAGTGTTCCAGGGTGATGGCATCAGAGAGACTCTTCCCTCTGCGGTGATGAATCTGCAAGCGAAGAAATTTCACCAGAGTCAAAAACCAATCCTCAAAAGCAGCGTGGGGATGTAAGAGTATTCAAACGTTGATGGCTCATACCATGATCCTCCTGTTTCTGTCCCAGTGTCAGGAAATTCTCTTTGACTCAACCTGCATGAGAAAGTCAAACATTCATCTGCAGGTTCAACTCTTGTTTGGACCTGACGTTGTTTCCAGTGTACTAGAATCTGATCTCAGGGTGTGAGTTTGCATTCATTAGCATCAGCTCATCGAAGACATTATATTTTTACTGAAGATACAACACTCCATCATTAAAAATAAGGGCGTCAATTTCCAACAGGAACTTAAGCAGGTATTTGAGTCATGACCTCGAGCTGCTGGGTCTGAAACCACCAACAGGTTTATCCAGAGGTGTGTTCTGTTGTTGGGCGTTTCCTTCTGGAAAGAACATAATGTCAAAGTAACCACACCCACCCACCACTTTCCCTTTATAGGAATCCTGGAGAGAATCCTGAATGTCAAATAATATTTCTGATCACTTGTATTTGTATTTCACAGCAGGATATTATATATCATATCTTATACAAAGTTCTGCTTTTTATGATACATTTGATTTATTATAAATATCATCCCAAGCTTTATATTTACTTGAGTTCCCACTGCGTGTTTACTTATTATTGTTTTTACTGATGCTTCTAATTTTTACTTTGTCTTTTTATCACCTCCTGTCATCAGTGAGAGGTCTCCAGCACAAACTGAGAAAATCCACTACTATAAGATTCTAAGAATCTGGAGTTTCTCTTCCATTATGAAGATGTGAGCAAAGGAAGCAGCAGATTTACGACTCGGACGGTTACACATTAAACATTTTACAGGCGAGTCAAAGTGCACATGGCTGCACTTCTGAAGCGTGAAAACATTCAGGTACCAGTGGAGCGCAAACTCCTGAATCTTGTTGTGACTCTATTCTCATCTGGAGCTGTTTTTATTTCTAAGTCTGAGCGTCATTGCTCTTCAAACTGTAGAAAAATTATCTTAAATTTTAAATCTTAAACATGTAACTGTTATTTGAAATCTACTGTATGTAATACAGGTATTATGATCATTATAAGACTCATCCCAGATCAGATCTTCAGCACATTTTAAGAACAACAAAACTCAAACAAAACAAAAACAGTGTTTGAAAGACGAGAAGGAAGAGAGGAGAGCGAAACTAAGTTATTTAGCTCCAGATATAAACTCGTCCACAATGAAAGCAAAGCTGGTTAAATCATAAGAGCAAAATATTCAGAGACTGAAACAGAAACCTCCTGTGCCAAGCCCCCGACAGGAGGAGGCCGGACAGTGAACTCACCGGGGAGACGCAGCCTGGCACCCATCAGGCAGCTGCACACATCTGGCCTCTTTGCTACTGCAGCCACACAGCCTCAGTCTCCTGAGTCCATGCTGTTTGCGCTACAGGTGGATTCTGAGGTAAGGCGTCGGCAGTCAAGAGAAACCAATACCCGAGGAGCAGCAGACAAACAGGTTGAGCATTAAACGTCCCGCCTCCTTTAACTGTCAACATGCATTCACATCACACGCCCTTGTGCAAACACACCTTGATGACCACATGCCTGCGGCTCATATCTACACACAAACACAATTTAAAAACACAGACACACACACACACACACACACACTCCTCCTGACAACAAACTGAAGCTGACCTGAGGAGGGAGCGGCTGGCGTTCACCGAGTGACTCACGCTCATCGCGTCTGAAACAAGAGTTCAGGCACATTCACAGTTGTTATGTATCAAGAATGAAAAGGTGCAAGTGTGATTCCAGACTGGGACATAACAACAATGTTCTCACACAAACCTGCAGAAACAGAACAGGTACGACGACGATATTTATAACCACTGAGGAGGAGATTTATTGTCTTTCATTATTCATGAGATGAGTTACAAGAAGTGAGTTTGTTCATTACAAAAATGTTTGGTCTTCACAAAGGTAACAAAGATAAAATATCTGATAACCAAGAAATCTCTGAGCTTATGATCTTACATAATTATAATCAGAGAAAGTGCAAAGAATGTGCTTTTCATAAAACTTTAAATATCATTACCATTTGAAGATCGCAAGAACCCTCGCACTTAAATCGGGTTTTAAAATGTAACAAGACCGGAAGCAGCTTTCGCTTAGGACAGTGTTTAACATCACCCAACAGGAAATCGACTTCACATTTCAAGTTCTCCACTGAGCTGCTCCATCCACAGAAAACCATAGGAGGAAATGAAGCAGCAGAACCAAACAGGAATCTACAAAATCCTTCAACATTGAAAAAGAACAGAAAACTTCAGTTTACAAAAGTTTCAGCAGAAAAATCTGCTCAAAGTTGATTTTCAGTTTAAGTTTAAATAAAAGTTTGTAATGGAGAGATATACATGGGCCTCCAGCGTTTCCAATTAAATAATCCCTTATAAAAAAGAAGTATGTCAGCCCGCTCCACAATGAAAAAATAAAAGTGTTTGAAGTCTGTGATAGAAAAGTTCGATGACATGGGGACAGAGTACAAAAATAAATGTTCAGACTTTCTCCTCACGGGTCTTTGTGTCGTCTCTGTCTCATCTCCCAGCAACCAGCCGGTGAAAGATGGAGTCATCACTTTGGCAGAGAGCAGATGGCGTGTCGAACTCTACCACCTTCCCAGCATGCATCACCAGCACCCGGTCACAGTCCATGATAGTGTTGATCCTGCGGGCACAAGCACAGAGGACATGTTAATATGAAGAATGCATCAGTTTATTGTCTAGTCCTATGAGGTCACTGTGATCTTTGAAGACGAGGTCCTTCATATCCCATGAGTCTGCACGACACCTCTGGCCACAGGCGGCCGATGATATGGAGGAATAAGAAGAACTCACAGGATCATAAACTCAAGTTTGTCTCAGGAAACTTTTCACCTGTGGGCGATGGTGAGGACGGTTTTGTCCTGGAACTTGTCTCGGATGGTTTGCTGCAGCAGTTTGTCTGTCCGCTGATCCACGCTGGCTGTGGCTTCATCGATACATAGCACCTTGGAAACGAGCGCACGTTACAAGTTGTGACCTCGAATGATTCAGTGAAGGAGTTAAAAAGGTTGAAGCTGCTTCTCCTCTGATGACCCGCACTAACAAAGACATGTGGACGCTGCCTCAGGGGTGGCTCAGAGTCAAGCCGCACAGTGCAGCTCAGCTGAATCAGACTTTTAGGCGAAACTGATATCAGGAGTCAAATATCTGAATACAAACATATCAGCGTGTTCTTCAAAAAATGTAGATGACTCCTAAGATGTCGATATTGTACCCTCACAACAAAAAAGTTAGTTTTACAGCTTTTAATTTAAAGAAAAACTATAAACACAAAGAAAACTACTATGATTGTGTTACTTTCAGTGTGTGGCGAGTCCGAGACTCTTTAGTTATTATAGGGACAACAACACCAGCAGAGCTCTCACCTTGGCCTGAGTCAGCAGAGCTCTGCACAGACACAGAAGCTGCCTCTGTCCCACAGAAAAGCGTTTTCCTCTTTCTCCGACCTCAGCATCCAGACCGCCTGACACACACACACACACACACACACACACACACACACACACACACACACACACACACACACACACACACACACACACACACACACACACACACACACACACACACACACACACACACACACACACACACACACACACACACACACACACACACACACACACACACACACACACACACACTTCATGATCTGAACTGTGTCCCACAGCCTCCTGTCCTCCCTCTTTACTTCCTCACTGGCAACACCAAAGAATAAAACCTGAGTAACTGGTATGAGAAGAAGGCAAAGATCATAAACTCAGTCAGTTAATGTGACAGTGACCAGCTGAATGGTGACAGGAGTTCTTCAAATAAAACATTGTGAGTTGGGTGATTTTATCTCCTAGCGTCTCACCCATCCGGTCCAGCACAGAGCTGAGGTGACACTGGTCCAGGACGTCCAGCAGCTGCTGGTCTGAGTGTTGCCCACACGGGTCCAGGTTCTCCCTGATGGTCCCGCTGAACAGGAAGGGGTCCTGAGGAATAATGGCCAACCTGGACCTGTAGGGGGCGCCAACAGCACATACGTCATAACTCAGACAACATCTAAGAAACTGAGGACCTGGGCGAGGCTTCCAGACACTGTAGCACGGGTGTGGTGTGTATTGTTAAGTCATTATCAGTTAAAAATGTTTGTGGCTCCCAGTTTCTTAATTCCAGTTCAGCTCATGACTTTAATTCTCAGTCGTACCTGAGCTGACCCAGGCCCACTGTGCTGACGTCCAGCCCGTCCAGGAGAATCTGACCGCGGTTGAGCTCCACCATACGGAATAGGGCCAGGAACAGCGTTGACTTGCCGGAGCCTGTGCGTCCCACGATGCCCACCTTTTCCCCGGGTCGCACCACCAGGCTCACCCCGTCAAGAGCGTTAGGGAGACCGTCCCTGTACGCCAGAACCACATTGCGATACTCCAGCCAGCCCTGCTCGGGCCATGCAGGGGGGAGCTGGAACAGACAGTTCTACTTTCACAGACAGCACATTTGAAAAAATGGTGTCCGTCCCGTTATCTAACTGGTGTTGTCATGTGGTCTAACCTGCGCGCTCTGATGCTGTGGCTCAGTGGGGAGGCCGGTGGAGTATTCCTCTGTTCGCTCCACGCTCACCAGCTGCATTTCAGTCTGGGTGAAGCTGAATATGAGTCCAGACAGCAGGGACGTGATGGACAGGGCGTAGGACAGGGACAGACCCACCAGACCTGACGGAGATCATATGACGAGTATTGTATGGGATTAGAAGACTCACACGTTGGTGCACAGCCGTCAGACCAAGCTTTTATCTGACCTGGATCAACATAGTGAAACTGATGCTGGATGACGGCGATCACGCCGAGGCCCGTCACCACAGCTACTCCGATCAGCTGCAGGCGGATGTCCAGCCACTGCATGGCGGCGTTGCTGAGGAAGAGGCAGCGTTGGTTCTGCTCCAGACGTTTAGCGCTTTCCTCCTCGAACCTGGAGGAACAAAGTTACCACATTACGCGCAACAGTCATCACAAATTTGTTTGTTCAACTTTGTCCAAAAAAGTTTTCAGTCGTAAACCTCTGCCGCTGTACAAAAAAGGTTTTATTGTGTTTTTACCTGGAAGAGCTCCGGCTGGCCCGGATGGTTCCCAACCCACACAGCGTCTCTGAGAAGTGCGAGTAGACGGGGGACAGGGTGAGGCTGTACAGCCGCTTCAGTTCCCGGGACGTGTGTCGGTAGAAGTGCTGCGTGCCGTGGTAAAGCAGCGCCAGGGGCAGCAGCGGCACGAGGACCCAGGGGAGGCCGTAGCTTATCACCACCAACATGCCCAGCAGGCCGAAGATGTTGGCGAGGAGGATGTTCAGGATGAAGGGCAGGCTGTCGTCCACACTGTACACGTCTGAGGAAAAACGGTTCAGCACGCGTCCCAGAGGGGTGGTGTCAAAGAAAGTCACCGTGGTCTGGAGGGGGTTCACACACAGGAAGTGATTTTAGCTTGGTTATACTTCCAGAATAATAAGGCTGAAGCAAAGATGTAAATCACGACAGCAGAGATTCTGCCTTGGCACAAGATGGCCACCTCTCACGTATTATAGTCCTAACAGTCTAATCAAATGTATAAAACAATTATTCATACATTGAACAGGCACTAGGCACTGATGATGTCACCAGCTCTGAACTCTGCTCTGCTCGGCTCATACTGTTCCCCCTGGCCCCCTGTCGAACGCTGTGGGACTCAAAGTGGCGATGACGCACCTTCATGACCCGATCCAGGAGCCTGTTGTGGACGGCTGTGGCGGCACAGATGCCTCCATAGGCAAAGAGGACCGATCGGAGGGCAGTGAAGGCGGTGTTGGCCGCGGCGATGGAGGCGTACACAGTCAAGTAAAACTTGACCTCAGAGCTCATGTTACCGGACGAGAACGTTTGCACAGAGGACAGCGCAGACCTGGAGGGAAAGATGGTGAGAAAAACAGTTAGTCTTATTTAGGAGGAGCATTAATTGTATTATTTAATAAATGACCAACATTAGCCGTCCAGGTGAGAAGAGCAGCAGCTGAGAGGACACGAGTGAATCTGGAACTGAATCATTCGGCCTTGTGGAACTGTTGTTTCTCAGCTCGGAGATCCAGTGAGAGAGCCACCAATCAGAGACATTCTTAGAGCCTGAACCACAAACAGAGAACAAGAGAGGTTTGTTGTTAAAACGCAACATTGATTTAAAACATAATTTAAAGAGAAAAAGTCCAGACCAATTTGAGAGGGAATACTCAGAATTACAGTATTCAAGTCTGGATGAGTTCAGATGAAGCTTCAGCTAAGAGTCCTCTCAGAATTAAGATGAAAACATCAGGGTTCACTCCCAACCTTGCATGAGGAGGAGAGACATCAGGATGGAGGAGGCCAGCACTCCACCCACAGCAGCCCAGTAGGTCTGGTAAACTCTCCATGCCAGTCCGCCTGTCTGCTTCTGCTCCTCCCCTGACTGGTCGGGGTCATCTTCCGCCAGCATGTCAGGCAGCGAACACAGCTCCTCCTCAGCACCTGTTGAAAACAATCAGCCAATCAGATAAAGAATCAGCAAATCTCATAGTCTGAACAAAAAAAACAAACAAACTTATGTGAATGCTGACAAGAGGAAACTACCTGCAGTTAGGTTCACACAGAATATTGTGTCTTTCTATTCAACAGTTCAAAGTTTCAGTCTGTGACGGACTGAATGCTGTGCTTTGTTAGACCTCCTCCACCGTTTCAGTCGAGTAGTTCTTACTTCACCTTTCTCTCTCGAATTCTGGTCATTCTTCCGTGTTTTTGGCACAGCCTCGACCAGAGGAAGGATTTCTGCTGGAGCACCTGTTGAACAGCAATGGGACAATTCAGTCTCCACACGGATAAAGATTGAAATAACTTTTTGAACAAAATATTCTTTGACATATTTTCTACATTCTCAGTTCCTACCTGTTTTGATAATTGATCCATTCTCCATGAGGACCACCATGTCAGCTTTGTCCACAAACTCTATACGGTGTGTGCAAAGGATTCTGGTCTTTCCCCTGAGGAGTTCCATGATGCATTTCTGCATGAGGTGTTCAGCCACGTCCGTGTCGACGGCCGCCAACGGATCGTCCAGGAGGTAGACGTCTTTGTTCTGAGGTGAAAATAAACACATCGACAATTGATTTAATAAAAAATGGAATCAGCATCTGTTCTGTTACCAAAATAAATAACGTCTATGAATAAAATATTATCTACACATTACACATATAGACACATATTATCTACTCCTCGTGCTCCGTGTCTCTGAGCTGATGGCCGGTTCCTGTGGAGGACTGACCATGTACACGGCTCTGGCAAGCGCCAGCCGAGCCTTCTGTCCTCCGCTCAGAGTCACGCCGTTCTCCCCCACTTCTGTCTTGTCACCATTTGGCAAAACCTGCAGAACCATTACAGAAGGAATGTTTTAAATAAAATGTTAAATAGTCGCCACACAGAAATGTTTCCAAAATGAAATGAACTCATATTTTGGGGATAAAGATTATCAATCAAAAGACATTGCCTATGAAGTGTTGGGCTGGACAGTTCTCTTCCAAAGATAAAATAGAATAAAAAATAGAATTATTTAAAAGAAAGTGGTCATGTATACAAATACAGTAACCCAATATGCACAACAGTAAATACAACAAATGGAATGTAGTATATCTTACATTGAGGTCGTCTGTGAGAGCACAGGCCTCGAGCACGGCCTGGTAGAAGGTGGGATCGTAGTCTTTGCCAAACAGGATGTTGTCTCGTACTGATGCATGCTGGAGCCACGGCTCCTGAGAGACCAGACCGAAGCCTGCGTCTCTGTCGGCAACATAAACCACGCCACCCATCCTGCAGAGAGAGCAAGAAGAGTGATGTCCTCGCTCTTTGTGCCACTGCTCATAAAAGTAAAAGACACATCAACCGGCACCCGTTGGACAATACTAGCTGTCTTTACACATAATTGATAAATGAACATCAGCTGTGTTGAAGAAGACTTGACACTAGAGACTGAGAGAGACAAAAACCCCTGAGGACAATCACGACTTGAAAAGTAGAGACCTCACAGACCCGGAGTAGACCTCCATTTTTATTTACTGTCTGTCAAGCTGACCAACATTTGTACAGAGTCTGAATGTTTTAAGGGATGTCTTGATGTCTTGTACCTGGTGAGTTCCCCAGTGAGCGCCGCCAGTAAGGAACTCTTTCCACAGCCGACTTTACCAACCACAACAACCAGAGAGCCCTGAGCAAGACGGAAAAAAAACAATCCATCTCTTCAATAAAAACATTCAATTTTCATTCTGAAAGCAGTTAAAGTTTCCCTTTAAAGGTTTTTGTACCTTAGTGACATGTAGGTTGAGGCTGTGCAGCATCAGACTCCCTTTAGAATGTTCACTTCCTCCCTCCCTGCTTTGGTCTGGACCACTGGGCCCCTGCCAGGAAAATGTCCCCCGGCTCAAAAGCACTGACGTCTGGTCGTCCTCAGGCGAGACTGTGGACAGATGTGTTATGTTGAAAACAAAGGACACCAATGTTGAATAGTTCACAGGGAGGGAGGTTCATTAATGTCTCACAGAACACCAGGACCTGTTTTCAGTCATGGGTTCAACACAAGCCTACCCAGAGCATAGTACGCCTGCAGATCCTGGTTGGTTAGTTTGAAGAAGCGCTGGATTCGTTCCAGAGAAACTTTTGACTCCAGGATGCTGCTGAGGACCCAGGGGAAGGAGTTGAGTGGGATGATCAACATTCCCACCAGAGCCAGTGTGGTGAAAACCTACAGGGGCGGAGCCAGACTCAAACTTTTCAAAACATCGCTTGGATGAGACTGGACTCACTGTTTTAATTTGTGAACTCAAAGTTTCCACCAAATTCACCTCAACACACTCTCTACCTTGGCTGCAGTCAGCTGGTGTCCCAGCATCACGTACGTCACAAAGGTCAGGATAGAGATGACCACCGGCAGCGCCGCCCACGTGTACACGCACATGGCATCGAGGTACTTGATGGCCTTGAGGTGGGACAGCTCCTGTTTGCGACAGTCGGCGACCTTCTGAATAAAGTGAGGCTCCCAGGTGTAGAACTTGATGACACGAATGCCGAAGAGGATTTCTGTCATGAGCTGGAGAAAAGAGAAGACTCAGAAAAAGGCAATATTATGATGTAACGCTATTTTATTATTGCGAAAAAACAAGAAGCCTCACCTTCACACGGCTGTCCTTGAACCTGAGCATGTGTTTGTTGTTGCTGATGATTCGTGAAGCGATTAACTTATTGAGCGGCAACAGCAGCAGTGCCACGCCAAGCCCTCCGAGGAAAGCCACACCCACCTGCAGATACAGCAGGTAGAGGGTGATGCTGAAAGTGAAGGGCAGACTCCACAGCTCATGGAAACTGTTGAAGAAGTTGACCACGCGGTCGGTGTCCGTGCTCATCAGGTTCACCACCTCTCCCATAGTCAACCTGGCCAAGCTGCAGCCACTGACTCGCAGGGCTTTGGCGTAGATGGCCGACACCAGAGCGGCGCGTGCCGACAGCGCCACCTTGGATACCTCAAAGGCGAAGATGTTTCGGAGGACGGACGAAAGCAGCGTGGTGGCAAAAAGCCCGAATGCGCACAAGGCTCCTCTGCTAACTGGGGCATTGTCTTCCTCCATAAAGTTCACCAGGCTGCTGAGGAGTAGCGGACCTGCGAAGCCTAGCATGTTGACCACCACCTTAAGCACACCCAGCATGTAGTACCTCAACCCAAATGCCTTGTGCAGGACCCTCAGAAGGCCCACGTCCCCCTCCAACTCCAGTGGTTCCTCCAGGTAGTGTGAACTCCAGGTGCCGTTAAGGAGGTTCCTGCTCACCGGCCTGGGCCACTGATCCTGCTCGTTACTGGCGACTGTCCCTCGTCGGCAGGCTTCCCAGCACTGATGGAAGTATCGACAAACTACACTGGTCCGAAGTTTCTGAGGAAGATGATAAACATCAGCCGGTCGGTCCAGCTCTCCTCGCCGCCCTCGTCTGAGGAGTGGAGTCAACCACAGGTAGAAGAGTCGAGAGGTGCAGCTGCTCCCGTCCTCCGCCACCATTTCGCCTGTGTTTATCTGGGCGCTCTCTGAGATGAGCGGGGATGCGTCCACCGCATTAATATTCAAGGTGTACCCGGCATCACTGATGCAGGGAAATGCAAATGCCACGAGGTAAACCAGAAGGGGGAGTGTTCGGGCTGCGGCAAGGACAAATCGTGCCAGCTTAAGAGGTTCTGTGATGTTTAAATACCCGTCACTTTCACAGTAGATAATCAGGGTGATGACAAGGTTGGGGATTGAAAGCAAAACAAGCAGAAGCAGCAGCAGGGGTCCTCTGGTGCACCTGAAAACTGTTTTCTGGAGCACTGTGATGGCACTGAAGTGGAGCAGCCAGGCCAGGATGGCACAGCTGTCAGTCAGAAGGTCCAGGTACATGTCCCCCTGCTGCAGGACGCTCACCAGGACGACATCAGCAGTGAAGAGCAGCAAAGCCAGCAGAGCTGACACCAGCCTGAGCGTCCATCCACAGGGAGGAGCCGTGTGTAGGAGGCTGTCCCTGAGGAACAAATATGAAACGTTATCTTAAGCCTTCACCTACTTCAGGATTAGTTTAGTGGAGGTCTGGGCTCAGTTTCACAGACCAGGTGAGGACAGAGCTCAGAGTAGAACCCCCCAGGCCCAGATGAGCAAGTCAGTGGATGGTTGTATCTATTTTAAATCATCTTTAAATGGTGGTACAATAACTGTTTGTGTTATAACTGTATGAATAAACAGTTTTAATAATAGATGTGACCAACCTGACCATGCTGAGGTAGCAGGCGCTGAAAATTGCCATCCCAGCATGAGGCAGCGTGCCGAGCACAAGCTGGTTGAAACAGGAGCTGACGTGTCCATTCTGCCACAGAGGGAACGGGTTATCCTCATCCGTGTGACAGAGGCCTGCGAGCAGCTCCGTTGGTCCAAAGTCACTCATCCCTCCTCCTACTGCCCCTCTGCCATTCTAGAAAACATCTGAAGAGAAGCAGAGCAACATGAATGACTGACTGTGTGAGATGGTGCTGAGAGACGTGTATTACAATCTATGTTAAAATCTTTCCCGTGAGATCCACTAGGTTGTTATTCTATAACATTATATATTATAACATTACTACTTTAACCTAGGTCAGTTTTCACAGAAATGTAATATGTTATTTTTATTTTCACCTGCATTTATTTGTTGGTTATTTAGGCAGGATTACACAAAAACTACTCAACAGACTTACAGTTTGATCCTGTGATCCTGTGATCATCTGAACAGAGGCCATGAGAGCTAACATGGTTTCAAAGGTTGTCCTCTGACACTTGTTTTACAGATTTTACTGGCACAACCAGTTTGTCTGGTTTGTTCTCTCAATGAAGGAAGTTGAGTTCCTGAAGGTACAGTGAACCACAGCCTCCATCTTAAATCCTCTGACCTGAAAACAGCAGAATCAAAGTGAAACTCCAGCTGCCAACACATGTAAACAAACCAGGCAAGCTAACTACTTTAGCTAACACAGACGAATTAAACCATTGCTGTTGCTTGTCGACGAGACGTCGCGATAAAAAAAAAAATCACGAAAACAACCAGAGCGCACGGCAGTGACGAGTCACACACGTGGAAAAGCGTGAAAAGTTAAACTTGACAGAACAATGAAACTGAGCTAAACATCTTTCAAACCTCTGAACATCACCGGCTTCCAGCTAGCTCATCTCCTGTCCCCTCCTTATGACGTAGGCAAAGCTCTTTTCAAAATAAGATTTCCAAGTCCAAGGAGAAATATTTTTAAAAATATTTATAAGTCTTATGTTCCATTTTATTTTATTCAAAGGTTAGATATTATATATCTCGAAACAATGACTGGTTAATCAATGTGAATAAATCTGTCTTATCATTTTTTGACAAACTGAAATACTCTGTCAATAAACTACACTGAATAGAAATACATTGTTACTGAAATACTTGATAATAATTTAAAATTAAATGACTCCAATGAGAGTAAAATAAAAGACACACAGATAGTTTGAGTTGTTTATTGAGGGGTTGATGTAGAAAAGGAGCAAACGTCAGGTTTTAGCACCTTTATACAAGTTATAAAATAAACTGCTGGTTGTCTGGGTTCTCCTGATAAACACACAGCGGCGGCTGCATGATTTTGTACTGACATGTGGTGTAGGAGAAGCTCTTGATTTATAGAAACCAAGCTAGAGAAAAAAAAGGCTTAATTTGGAAAATCATATCACATTTAATTACAACCAAGGTAAAATTTACAGATTTTGAAACCAGGGGTTTGGATCAGTGCACATGACATTTGCATGTAACATACAATTAAAAAAAAAACAACAGAAGGAATTTTACAAATGTTGTTACCTGGAATTAGACAGAAAACATCATGAAATACTGGGCGTAGCTATCTAAGGCATCTTTCAATAGAAAAGAAGATCTAGAAGTCTGATACAAAGCAGGAATGAAGCTATATGATGTCACATTATATTTTATTCCTCCAACACTGTACAAAGTCGCTTTTCTTCAAGGCTGGTCGCACCAACCTCAACACTGGGCTGCTTAACTTTTATTTTTAATATCCTACATTAACTCTGTCTGACAGACACACTGTATTTACATATTCAGACATCAACATAAATATGAGCAGGTTCCTTCTATCCGTCCCAATGGCATCGCATTTTCTTCGGACACATTCTTTAAAAAAATACACCAAATATTGGCCACCTATGCTTTCAACTGTTTGTCGCCTCCGTGAAGCACTGAACGCAAAGTGCTTTAAAAACACGTCTGACTTGTGTGAAGTTTTTTGGTCGAATCTCTGTCGTGTGCAGAGAAGAAGGTTGCTGTTGGATCGTGTTCAGCGGGGCTGCACCATCCACTGAACGCGTATGTCACAGTATTAAAACACGCCACAGTGACAACTCAACTACCAGCTGTCTCATGGCACCGAGCTAATTTGGCCAAAAAGCTAATTATAAAAGAAGTTGGTGGATTTGTTGGCTTAAAAAGGAAAAAGCGAGCATCAAACTGAAACCAGTAATCGGTGAATACATCATTATATCAAAAACGATATAAGCAACAGTATGTTTGCTGAAGAGCAAATGATATTTAAGTGACATGTGAATACTGTACAGTTGGACAAATTCTGGTCATCAGAGAATAAGAATTAAAGCTATCACATAGCTGAAAAAGAAACCAAATACAAACTGAGGCCTGAGAAAGCTTTTTTTTTTGTGTTGTCATTTTTTTGCATCTTGTGACATGATTGTCGAGTTTGACCAAAGAGTTGAGAAATCCGATCGTATTTACAGCAATGCATAGGCAATAAATCACCAAATCCAAACAATACTGTGATAAGCAGAAGAGCCGTTACCCCGGAACTGTGTTGAAACAAACAGTAAGTTGGGAATCA
The DNA here is from genome assembly GCA_016785235.1 of Pseudorhombus dupliciocellatus. Classification (NCBI taxonomy): domain Eukaryota; kingdom Metazoa; phylum Chordata; class Actinopteri; order Pleuronectiformes; family Paralichthyidae; genus Pseudorhombus; species Pseudorhombus dupliciocellatus. Next base: position 1,423,794 of record JAFBJW010000012.1, on the reverse strand, counting down.
TCTGGAGCAGCTTCCGCATTTACTTTTTCTGTCATGGTTTTGAAGAGTAAAAACATGTTTTTTAAAAAATATATAAAAACACTGAAACACTTCTTCATTTAACTAAAGAATCAGGCAGCCATCGATGACCTTCAGTGAAATAACATCTGAACGTTTTATTTGAATCAATAATCATTTGGTAAAGTTTTAGCATGAATCTGGTCAAACATTTGGTACCAAAACATAATTGAAGTTCGATTCCCAGCCCGAGACATTAGCGCTCCTGCTGCGTAGTTTCAGAGGGAAGTGAGCGGGTTTACCATCAGGGGATCAACTCCTCGACATTATGTCACTGAATTTTGCTAAAAGCACCCAGAGACACCTGAGACCACTTGGATCTCATTTCTCAAACGAGGCCGACAAAGCGCTGTCAACTTGATTATATAGGAAATGAAGACGTTATACAAAAAGGTGAATATTTTTGAGGTGCCTCTCTGAACTCAGAGAACTGTAGGTAGCATACGTACTGTTGTTTCATATGTGACAGGATGTTAGTACAGACACCACATTTGTTAAACCTATTAGACAAAATTTCACCAGAATTAAACCTGGATCCAGTGTCAGGGATTATTATTATTACATGTGTAAACTCCCTGAGGATTCATACAATCCTCCCTTCATTGGAAACTTTAGAAACCTTCGCATCCTTGTTTTAAAGAAATGTTACTTCATCCAAACCCAGTACAGATACAGCTGATCACGCCACACTGCAAACACCAGCATCAGTCCTCGGGCTTCTATGGTCTTCCAATTAAAATTCGAGCTTGTACAAAAGCCTCAGGTGTTTGTTTGAGAAGACAAATTCAGTAAAGTCAGCGTTAAAACCTTATCCATGATATTGCCATGGAAACTTTAGCGACCAGACACGGGTGTTTGCAGGTGATCTCTTTTTCCACCTGGAGCGCCCAAGGGGCGTCTGTAACATTTCACATTTAATTTTGCTCTTCACCGAGGCATCACCACACTTATCCCAGTCCAGAATCTCTTGACTCTTGACTTGTGGCATTGAAATGTTCTTTTTAAAACGTTAGAGACAACTTTTAAGGCACAGTGACTTCTGGCCCTGGACTGTTAAACTCTTCCTATGGACAGAAACCTTTCTGAACTGTTTCCTCTCGACTGATTCTCAAACGTAGTGAAAAAGGTCTGTTTTGTTTTTCTCTTTTTGTATTTACTCATTTTCAACTTTCTCACTTAGTCTTTTACAACTATTTTAAATCATTATGTAACAACTGTTTGAAAAAAGATATAAATAGTTTATTATCATTAATAATACTATGTATAATAGTACGCATATACACACTTTTAAAAATAGCCAATGTAAACTCAGAAAGTTTTGTGTTCCCCATCTTTTTTGGGTAAACCAGCAAACAACTTCTGCTAAAACACAAAAAGATAATTTCCAGGTAAAAATCATAAAACACTGCATCAAATTATTTTTTTTGCTTCTTCACAGCCAATTCCTCAGAGCTCCCGATGTTCAACAAGAAAGAAAAAGTGGAGCAGGATTTGTGGGGAAGAAAAAACAAAACTGAAGAGATGGAAACTCTTAGTGAAACTGACTGGAGTCCGGTGGTCTTAGATGTCGGTGAATAATACTTCTACGAAAGAAGTTCATAAATAAGCAGGCAGAGTTAAGTCTCTGCGTCTGGAGCCTCCGCTTCTACGGTCAGGCGTAGCTGGTTCTGGCCTCTGCTCGGACCAGAGCGAAACATAAAACAAAAATAATCTATTATTATTAAATTTGCTGGGTCATTTTGAAGTCCGTCACAAAGTATTTCTCTGTACACAGCATCCTAGAGGAATGAGAGGAGACACAGGGACTGTTTTTTTGGAGTATTTCCCAGTATGGGATAAGTCACAGTCCATCTCGTCCCCTCTGCAGCTCCACTAACAGTTTGTCTGTGAACACGCTGAGCACAGTCCGCTCACAGGTTCTTGGTGTTTATGTGCGTCTTGTAATGCTTCGTCAGGTGATCGCTCCTCATGAAGCGTTTCTGGCACTGGCTGCACTCGAAGCGTTTGTCTCCTGAGGGGGAAACACAACAAGTGAGGAGAGCGACCACGTCTGAGGCATCGGATGATGTTTCTACTTAAGAACTCGTCTACAGCACCTGTGTGCGTCCTGGCGTGCCGCTGCAGCTCATCACTGCGTGTGAAACGTTTCCCACAGAAAACCCAGTTGCAGGCGAAGGGTCTCTCTCCGGTGTGCAGCCGGACGTGAGCTCTAAGCAACGACGTTTTCCTGAACGTCTTCTCACAGCCGGGGACGTGACAGATGTGCTTCCTCTTCCCGACCTCCCCGGGCCTACAGCATGTCCAAGCACACACAAACACATTCAGGAAGATAAATCAGACTTCATAATCTTCCAACAATATGATTTTGTTAAACCTTTTCTCTTAATAATATTCAGTCACACTCTGACAATCTTAAAATATGTTCTCTTTAATTAAAGTTTCTTCCAGAATGACAAAACTGGACTGGAGGATCTTTGTATTGTTATAAACTGTATTGAGACGTCACCTCTTGTCTGCGTCTTTGCAGTTGGGGCAGGTGCACGCCATGCGTCTCTTCTTCTCTCCTGGCTGACCGGGCAGTTCCAGAGTGAGGGTCTGGTCGACCTGGATTGCAGACTGGCCCTGCGTCGCTAGCTGGAGTCCTCCACCCTGCATGGTCTGCATCGTTAGGTGCTGCTGGCCTGAAAACACAGAGACAGACGCACAGTGAGACGCAGGAGCCAAGATCCTGTAACGAGACGACCAGCTGAGAGGCGGCTTCATGTTGAATCTCTGATCAATGATTACTGACAACACAGAACTGGCATGTGAGAGTAATGGGCTCTCAGTAGATGGAGTTTCTATTTGTAGTTTGTGATTAAATTAAAGGATTCTTAATCTTTTTATTCAAATCTCTTGATAATCAGTATTTGGTCTTGTAGTTTTTGTTAATAGGATCAGAACTTACTGAACACACAACTTTTTAAATCATCAGTTTTCAAGTTGAGTATTTCACCTTCATGCTTTCAGGTTTTATTATTTGTTGTTAACTGTAAAACAGTAAATGTCCCGATGACCATTTTCTTGAGTATGTGATAGAACTTGTTCTCTTTTTAAATTAACCAACAGACGACTTGGAAACACACACTCAAATCCACTAACCCCCTGCGTTGGTGATGGTGACAGGAACTCCCTGAACTTGGACCCCATTGATGCTGATCGTCTGCACCGCCTGCGCTGCTGAGGGGAGCTGCGACGAATTCAACGCCATCATCCCCCCAGCTGGGGCAATTTTTGCCAGGGTCTTTTCCTTCCGCGCCCCCGCCAGCGCCCTTTTGGTGCTGGCCGGTGGCGACGTCGTGGTGGTGGCAACTGCCGTGGTGGGGGTTGCTGTTGTGGAGACAGAGTCCTGGAGCAGAACTGACTGCCAGTCACCTGCCGCTGTTTTGAAGAAGATCTGCGCAGAGACAATGAAGACGAATAGATAAAAACCTCAATAACATCAAAGCAACACTACAGAGTCATTAATGAACAAAGCCAGAATATGTGCTTTGTTTACATGACATCACCACCAGCTGTCACCAACGTGGCACCACTTTGTCTAACATTCTTCACGTTAGAAAAGTCCTCATTACACAAACTCTTTCATGTTCTATCTCAGACTTTAAAGCAACTTACTTTTTAAGAAGTTTCAGTTTCAGATTGGGTGCCGTAAAATTGCAACTTGAGTGGAACTGCTAGTTGAACTATAATAGTAGAAGTAAGAACAACTCAATGAATACCTGCGTTGGAGATGGATCTGTCGGCGTGACCTGCAGGCTTGTAGGGGCCGGTTGTCTCTGTGGGACGGGCGGCAGCGTGGCAGATGCGGCCTGCACCACCTTCAGTGCCTGCTGCGGGATCTGAACTACTTGAGATTCCTGTTTGGGCTGGACGAGCTGAACCTGCTGCACCATAGCCGGCTGCCCAGGACTCTGCACGATCAGTAGGTTGTTACCAGCCTGCAAGTCCACAGGAGAAGAGAGATCACAAAGTGATGCTAAGGTTTTAGGCTTTTTCTCAACAAGTCTGGACTGATGAGTGACTGCCACGTGAACGTGTCCTAATATGAACCATGACTAACACAGGACAACACTGGTCCCTATTTGTTTATTGTACTGACCAGTTTAAAAACAAAAACTGTAGCACCTGTATGATGTTGTCACCAGCTTCTATAAGGATTGTCTCCATCTGCTCTGGAGGAGGGGAGGCTGCCTGTGCAGGAGGAGACAGCGGAGTTTGTGAAGGCTGAACCACTTTCTTCCTCCTCCCTCGTCGTCCCTTTCCAGGAGTGAGAGTGGCAGCGGCCGTCTCTGTGATGATTTGAGTCCCACCCACCTCTCCCGTTGCCACATTGAGTGGCAGCGTGAGCCCACTGGGCAGCTGCACCATATTTGCAGCAGAGTTGTTCGGTTTGCGCAACTTTGGTGATGGCTTGATAGCCAGAGTCTTCTGTGGCGTAACAGGAGCGGTGGCGGCCGCTGGGGCCGGTACAGTCATTGGAGTGGTGATGATGGCCTGGTTGGTGCCTGGTATGAGCTGGATCTGACCACCCTGCGGCATCATCTGAATAGTCTGGGGCCCCTGCATCTGCGGCACCACCTGGTACTGGATGTTTGCGGGGGCCGAAGTGTTGCTGCGAGCTGGGCTCTGCTGTATAGTGAGGACGATGGGGTTCCCAGGGGCCGTGGAGCCCAGGCCAGCAGGGAGCTGGATAACATTGCCCTTGGTTGATAGAAAACCCAGGTTTTTGGGCGGAGCAGGGGCGATCGGAGCTGGCTTTATTGGGAGGAGCCTGCGAGGCTGCGGATGTGCCGGGGGAGATGTGACAGGAGCCTGAGCAGCAGGTGGGCCAATTTTACTGCAGGTTGCAGCCAGGAGGGCCAGAGGAGAGGGCTGGGCGTCCTGCAGCAGATACACAATCACACAACTCAGATACAAGTTACACAGTTGGCATTAAAACCAACCTGAGCAGAAACAGGTGAACACCGAGAGAGAGATTATGTGATGGTGACAGATGAGAAGCGCATGCAGTGTCATTAGCTGTGGTGTAGTAGATGTGAGTTTCCACCTGCAAAGCTTTTGTGTCCCTCTGTTGTCCGTGTGTGTGATCCTCAAGCTGCAGGACAAGGAAGCATTCTACGTGAGTGTCAGCTTCAGCTGTTTTCAAACACTTTATCTACACTAAACAACTTCAAGTACCAGGGCCATCACTAACGATGTGAGACAGAGATGACATTCACTGAACTCCGATTATGTACAAGTCAGTTGCTACATCAATTTGCAAAATGCCAGGAAAATTGTATCCTGACATTTTCCAGAGTTTTGCATATGAAGAATGCAGCGGGAGGCTCAGTGGTACATTTACCAGACACTTAACAACAAAATGTGCCAAACAACTGACTCAGGACATTTGTGTTCTTGCATATCATCCCTCTGGAAACTTTCAGAAAAATGCTTAGATTAATTATTTATCACAATATTCCAGTGACAAAAATCAATGATGACTTTTTTCTGTAAATGTTTTTTAGGTTTCCCACTACACCTTCATTTGAAGCTTAAATTACCTGTGAAAATTGGTTGGACAAAACCATTAACACTAAGAAACTAAATGGATCCAAATAAAGATATTATTTTCTGTAGTGCTAAAGGAGGAAACATGCCAGATCACATTATATGGCTTGAAATTATTTATGCATCTTAAATAAAGTAAATAAAGCTCCAGCACGCACACAAACAAATCATGAGCTGAAAGTGTGTGAAGAACGCAGGAGAGAGAAAGAGAGGGAAAGAGATGAACAACATCTGGCCGTCACTTACTTGTGTGGAAGTGGTGGAAGGCTGAAGGTATTCACTGGGACTGACAGCAACAGTGGTGGCCATACTGTCCTGTTGTTCTGGAAAACAAAGACAAGGCAGTCACATTCAGGCTGTCCAACACATCAGACTCCTACACGACCAAGATCTCATGTATAAACATCTATTACAATAACAAACTCATTGTTTGTGCTTATAACGGCAGAAACTCACAGATAGCGATGTCAGCATATTCATCTTAATCACATATGAGGGAAATGTGTGTGAATAATGTGCTGAAGACTAAAGAGACTCCAGGAGGTCATCTGGAGTTCAGTGCATGTCTGAACGCAGCTATAATACAGTATAAGCCCTTTATCACCAACTGTGAGCAATTCATAATATTGTAAAGAACAATTTTCAAAGCAAGTGTAAAATAACAAAAACCACAGTAAGCTCGTTTTAATAAAGTAAAATGGACCTGAGACCTGTTTTTAGTCCTGCAAACATATGAGGACCAACAACACTTGTAAACAAATATCCAGCTACTGGCAACGATCCAGATGCTCACTTAAGAAATACAATGTTGGAGGGCAGTAAAATGCATTATGACAAGACAGGAAGTTTACAAGTGTATATTAATTGTATAAGAGCATATTACATTCTATTAAGACAGTCAGCATCAGGACAGTTAGGGCAGTATGTCACACAATTCACTGTACATACAATATAATCACAGGTTTTGAAAAGATATATATTTTAAAATAATTTCAAGTGCATCAGACAAATGTACAAATAAATCCCAGTACTTAGTCTGCTGTAGAGTTTTGTTTTCACTGGTGCTTGATGGGAATGTTGAGGTTTAACTCAACATCTGTGGTCATTCCTGAAGCTGAAATATCAGTGTTTGCAGAAATCAGTTGAGGTCATAGCTTGCTAACAGGCAGCAAACACTTGAAATGAAACAGCAGGTGACGCGTCACCATGTGACAAACACGGAGGACTGTTCTGGCAACCAGCAACAGCACTGAGGAGAGCACAGTCTGCCCCGGCTCATCACAGATCCACTCCAGCTGTAAGACTGTTGAAGTCTGTGGCTCACAAAGCAAAGTCATCACAACTTCATTCCAATCGAAAAAAGCAAAGAGAAGACTCTTTTGACTATCTAGGTGATAAAATACTACAATTAAAGCTCCAGCAACATTTTTCAGTTTTTCAACTAGAATCAGAAAGTATTCCTGGATCCACCCCAGATTCAGATCCGATTCAAAACATCACATATTCCACCCTGACCCATATTGCATCCTTCAGCCAAGTTGAAGTGATAGTCAAGAAGCTTCTGTGGCATCTGCTTTACAGAGGTGGAATCTCATCAACACAGGTGGCAGCTAACAACATGCCTTCTTCACAATAAATAGAAAATAATAAATGATTTTTAACAGTAACATTAAACTTTCAATTCACTAGAAAACACCATTATTTGGAATAAGAACTGTCAGATTTAACAACAACACAAACTGGGCTCCTCTGACATGTGAACACAACAGAAACAATCAGATGTTTGTTGTGTCTACAGTGTCTACAGTGAACTTTGACACAGGATGAGTAGATACACGGATCTATGAATGTGTGTGAACCCGCTCAGCCCACTCGACCTGCTGCTGGCTCAGAATGAACAAACGTGGCTGCGTGATTCCAGGGCAGGTGCAGAGGGGGGTCACTTTATATACGTGTCCACAAGGTTGTGCGTGTTGGGAGTCCTGAGTCCTGCCACTGAGCCAAACACGGGGGAGAAAACACCGCGCGGCCTTACACACAGCGCCGCCATCAGACACATACACACACTGCCTCTGCTGTGGAGGAACAGCTAACGTTAGCAAGAGGAGCTAGCTAGCATCACTGAATTACACCGGAGCTGGCTCGAGCAGCTAGCAGCTAGCTCAAGCTAACTGTGTCCGTGTGCAGCTTCATTCAACGAACTAAAAATGGGACCGTTGCTTTCGACACTTCTGTGTATCTGTGGGATGAATGGTTGGTGGAGACGCACCGCCGAGACTTTAGCCCCATTAGCCACACACTTAGCACCGTTAGCCACACACTTAGCTAGCTGCAAACTCTTTGATAACGTTACTGAAAGAGGCAGCCCCTTCCCGGAAGTGCAAGGCTTATTTCGGTTCACGGACCTGACCGCGTCCCGGTGTAAACCCACCGGGTCGTGCCACATAACGCTCGGTGCAGCGGCTCGGTGTGAATTCCCCGTTTAGCGCAGTAGAAAGAGATATAAACACCAATGTTTCAATTCCTACCCACCGCTCATGACGACATTCGCTGTCCGCGAGCCTCGAACACCGAGCCCGGGGAGGAGCCCGCCTGCGACCGGCGGCCAATCCGCGGGTGGCGCGGTGATGAGTGACGGCCAAGTTCGCCAATAGACTCGAGGTGTCTTTGTGATTGAAATTCAAGATAACCAATCACAATGCGATATTTATGTGCGTCACTTAATGAAGTACGGTTTGGCCAATAGAGTATCGAGGTTGTGCTAGGCGGGGGCTGTTCCCTGGCGTAAATGCCACACATGGAAGTGAGCCCAATAAAAGCAGTAGCTCGGTTGACTGACGTGCGTCCGCACCAATGAGAGGTGTCAGAGGGATGTTCGTCCAAAACGAGTGACAACCGGAGTGACAACCAAGCCGACCAATGAGCTGCGAGCAACTGCACCGTTACCTGCTCCTCATAATAAGCGTGTGTGCCTTGTCTGTCCATAACAAACCTTTCTACTGTCTTTTTTAATGCCATCATTGAATCATTTTTCATCTTGAGACAATGAATCAATAAATCATAAATGAATACATTTGAATCCTCTTTAAGAACTGAAATTCCAACTTGGCAGTTTTGGTCACAACACAAACAAACACCATGTTTGTTTGTTTAGCTCCATCAGTGCCTCAGTGAAAATGTTCCAGTCAGACCCATCAGTCATCAACAATCCTCTGAGTCGGCCTCCAGCGCTCTCAGTCTCTTCCTCACTGGACCTTTCACATCCACAATGCATGTGGCTCTTTTCATACAGGCTCTTCCAAAGAGTGCACTTGACCTTATTCACATCCCTGCTTCTCCCAGTGCTTCCTCTCACTGCATCACCCTGAGTGTAGTTAGAGTGCCTGGGAAACGGCAGACTTGCTCCTAACCATTTTCTCCCTCCTCACTTGATGTGCTGCAGTGCTGTAGAGACAGGGCTGCATAATTTAACTGGGATATCTTACTTCTCGCTCTTAACAGGCTCCTGGAGCGAGATTTCTTCCTCGAATGAGAAATAGCTAAAAGAGAAATAGCTGACTTTAAAAAAGGAGCAAACACTTTGAGAGACAATAACCTGCCGCAGGAAACTTTTAACTCACAGACATGAATATCACAGCTGCTTTAGGTCTCACATTCATGTCCCTGGTGGCTGCTCAATAGTTTGTGTCGGTGCTTTGAAAATAAACACTAAACTTACCTGGAGCTAAGCATTATTCAGTTAGTGGATAAAAATGATTCTGCCATAAATTTGTCTGGAAGTTTCCTTAGAAGAGCTCAGCTCTGCATCAAGTGCCAAATGTCTCCTTGTGAAACCATATTTAATATTTACATTTGAATCTGCACCCAATCACAAATTAGTTTCTAGCTGACTGAAAAATGTTCTGAACATAAATCTCTGCTGTGACACGTGTCTCCAAAATGTGAACTGTTCAAAGCCAAAACAGTTTTACCAACTTTTTTGATACACTTCACATTGTGTAATGTGGTGCAGATCCAAACAAACAGAAATGTGTACTCATGATGTGAACTCTACTGAGCGGGTTTGACATTTTGAGACTTGAGAGGAAAAAACTCAAAAGAACTCATCAAATCAATTTCACCATGAACACATGGAAAAGTAAAAAATTACGACACATACCAACGTTTATTTTTATTTTTCTTCTCTTTCTTTTTTACTGAAAATGCTGAGCAGGAAGCTGCAGCTTCAGGGAACTGAGAAACAGAGTGAACAAAATACACCCAGGCATTTCAACAAATAAAACAGACAGGGCGAGCTCGTCATAGCGGACTGCTACACATCATGAGGCAGGGCATGATGGGAAGAAATGAGGCATCTGGGTAGAATCTCCAAACCTCACAATGCATCAACTCGGCATTCAAACAAATGTCCCAACATAGACTTGATGTTTATTTACAAAACTCCTTCATCCTCCTGCTTCGGCCCTGATCAGCTGTTTCTATAAATCTGCTCTCAACCGCTGTTAAAGACGTAGTTTCACTGGATTTCATTTCTTTCTGTCGAATGTTGGAGTTACTGGACTCCCTCTGGTGGCATCAGTGTAGGATGTAATGTTAGAGGACAGTTAAATACCTCTATTATTATTATTGGTGAGATATAATTTTACAGAGCCACAAATAAAGACTGGAGGGTGATGTGAGAGACAGGTTCTCTGGTGTTCGGACACCAAATGTTCTGAAGGTGAAACCCACAACGGTCAGACTTCTCCTGATCAGGACGTTCAGTGGCACTGAGGCGCTCTCTCACCTTGCTGTCGGCCAAACTGCCCCATCCATCACTGCAGAGTCACTTCACCTGGGAGTGAACGATCACATCGTCCAATCACGCTGAGTTTTCAAAATAAAATGGGCTCTGCAGTATTTCCACACTTCTCTGTTTGGAGAAGGTGAATCTTCATGCGTGGACGAAGACTTATTGTTGAGGAGACAAGGCTGAAGTTGACTTGAATAAACAATGATTGTATTTCATTGACAGCAGCGTCTGTAGTTTCTAAGAAACACCACCAGCAAAGTGGAAAGAAAGCAAGCAAACGTGAAATCAGGCTGAACACCAGCAGAGAAAACAAACAGGAATAGAAAACACAAAGTAACGTTGGGAGTTTGAGGTGTTGGCTGCAGAACGTCAGGCTGAGGAGTTAAGAGGAGATCACCACATCCATCAGGGGAGCCAGTGTCACAAGCAGAATAAAGTGTGGCTTTAATTTAATCCACCATGTCATTTATGCAAGTAGTAGAACCTTGATTTTGTCAGACTTATGTCACCCAGCCTCCATTTCTACGAAACGTGTGTCGACTGTCCGAGTGCTCGTGATGTTCTGTGCGGCCCTGCCTCATGTGTGCATCGATCCCGAGGACGACTTTTGATCCAGAATCACTCATGTTGACAGAATGGAAGGAAAAACAAGAAAACGGCAGCAAACAGTTGTAAAAACTGACCAGTGCATTTGTGTTTCATAGGGTCCAGTTCAGCAGTATCGGGAAATTTGCAAATGAAGTTTAAAATTTTCCTTTTGTTTCCACCGAATGTCTCTGCAGTCCCTCCGCAGGCGAGTCAGAGTCCTCCGCAACGGCACAACCTCAGTTTGGAAACACTGTCCCTCCTTTCAATAGTCCAAATCAACAGAGAGGCAGTTCTGTCCCCGTCCAACTGGACACAGAGAGTTTCAGGGACTCTGATCAGCTGATGCTGGAAGACCAGTTCAGATCAGTCCTCCACACAGAAACCTGGGAAGACACAGGAAGACAGTTAGCCACATGCTAACCAGCACTAAACACAGCCTACAGATCAGGACAGGAATTTTTTCTGAATAAAAGACTATTCATCGCTGCCATGTCGAATATTTCCTTCCACTTATTTCTTGAAACCGTTTGAAAACCCCACGTGAATCCAACAAAACAAACTCACTCGAGCTGAGAAACTCCCCGATGCTACGTCTGTGACTCCGCCTCCTGCTCTGCCCCCACCACCCTCTGGATGCTCTTGATTGACAGGTACATCTCCTCCTCCGGGTCGTAGTAATAAAACTTACTCAAGTAGGAGATGAGTGGTCTGTAGAGAGGGGGAGACAGACACGTACAAATCAGCGGGGTTCCACACGTCAGGCCTCAGGGCCTGATTTGACAGACAGGTCAAATCCCCTGAACAGAGACTTGAAACGAGTGAAGCACCATGTGACTGTCGGCAGTACCTGGGCAGTGGAAGCTCCTGGATGTGGTCGATGCGAACTATTTGTCGAATGCAGAAGCGACAGAGGTGTTGTAGAGACTTGACGTTGCTGAAGCGGGATACGGGATAGAGCAGCTGAACCGGAGTGGGAGGAAGCCCTGAGACACACATGGAACAAGGCTGCATTAATCGTTGAATAAATGATTCTTATTGAGGGGTTTCTGTCATTTAAGGACTTCTTCACATTTGTTTTCAAAGTTGTTTGTAAACAGATGTTCAGATATTTGTTTCTGATCATTCTCAGCTGGTTCATAAAGGTTTCAGAATCTGCATCAGGGAGGAAACTGTCATCTGAACATCTCAGCTCTGACGTGTATCAGAGGAACTTCGACAGCTCCACCTTCGCCACCCGAGCAAGATGGCAGCGTGCGGCCATCTTTGTTTACAGTCTGTGGCTGAAGCAACCACACTCCTCAGGCGAAGGTTCCGCTCATCTAAAGTCCTTCCCCACATTAACTGTAAAACACCCACAATCATGAATGATGCAGAGCACAGACACACAGTCACATGTAGTCCTCCTCTCCTCCGTCTCTCGGCCGCTTCTCGCTAAGTGGCGGCTCACATCCATTTTTGATGCACGTGGATACACGGCCTATATTTTACCTGGGACTCTGGAGCGCAGGAAGTAGAGGAATTTGCCGTTCTTGGAGTGCATGATGGCTCGCTCGATAAACTCCACCACCGAGTGGCAGCGGTCCTCAAACTTGGGATGACACCACAGGCTGAATGTCCCTGGAGAGAGAGAGAGAGAGAGAGAGAGAGAGAGAGAGAGAGAGAGAGAGAGAGAGAGCAATGTTTTTCTTTATTATCAGACGCAGCGTTGTATCATATTTAAATCATGCCAGCGTTAATTATGAAGCATTAGCATCATCACAGAGGGCGTCAGCATGCTCCCTGGGATCTGAGCAGTGGCTGGACTGTTTTAAGTGGACGTGTGCAGAGGTGGAGCTGCAATCAAATTGTTGATTATCAGGGACGATAAACCTGTTCTGGTTATAAGACAAGCATCTTTAGAGTGAACGTTCCCACCAGTGGCACCATGTTTAACTCTGAAACATCCTGCTTATCTCATATATCTATTCTATTCTATTCTATATTGATCACAGCTCCTAAACAACTAGAATAAAATCATTGTGCTGATTGACTCTTTCTGTTATTGTAAAATATAGAAATATTAAAAAATATATAACATGCTGCCATAAATTACTGAAAGGTAATATCGTGGTTGTGTGTGTGGACTCGCTCAGAGGTTGTTTATCTCAAAGCCTCCCTGCTTTTGATTCATGTGGAGCCACAATGCGTTCATGCAGACACGAGTTGTGTTGATGTAAACATGTTGTGTCAGTCGAGGCTGAACGTCTGAATAATGAATGTGTTTCCAGGCATGAGTCTATAGCTTTATGATGGTGACTCATTAATGTAGAGCCCTGTTTCTGTAGGTCTGTGTGTGTGTGTCACCTTATTGGTTATCCACACGTGGCGTGTGTTCAGATTTACACATGGTGCGGTGAGCGTTATTCATGCTCCAGCTCTGGGGTGTGACCTTATTGAATCGCTCCGAGGTCGTGTTTGTGTTTTTTCCTGATTTATTTATGCTCACTCGATCCTTTATGGACTTTTTGTTTTGTTCCATTTGTCTCACACAGTTCTTTTGTTGTCCTTTTCTTACGCTCTGATTATTTTCACGTCTTTTGTGGGGAGGATCCTGAAACAAAAGTGACAAATGCGACTCTGTAAAAGTCAAAAGAAGAAGAGGAGAGGTTAACTCTTAACTCTTAAGAAACTTTTTGTTTTCGGAATGTTTACTCAGTTAAGTTTCAGAAGTATTCAGACTCAGTATTTAGGTATTATTATTAAACATACAGTTATATTTTGCCTCATGTGTTATCTGGCTTTTGTAGCACGGAAGAGTGAAGTACATTTCCTCAATTAGTGTATTTAAAAAATCTGATTTTAATGACACTGAGTGAACTGTACAGCTTAAGTCACTTGTTCATTTTACTAATGTTTCAATGGATCAACAGTAAAGATCCTCAGACATTAAATAAATCACTGAAAACATGTTTCCAACCTGCTGCTTTTCCTTCAGAGTTATAATAAATTATGATTTTACAAATTAAATCTTTGAACTTTGGATTAATGAATTCATTTAACCAGTCTCATTCAATGACCGGCCTTTTCAGTTTAAGAGCCAGACTTCACATTCAGGTTTGCACTCGTGCTGTGTGTCGCTATAGGATCTGTTTGCATGTGTGTGTTCGTGTCCTCTCTGACTCATCATGCTAATGTCATGCTAATGTTCATGTGGTGTGTCCATATCACAGCCCCAAGTGATGGATGACCAGCATATGGCTGCACATGTCTGCTGGGAGAGTGTATTATGATCGCACAGCTGCACAGATATGCAGCATATGCACATAGGTGTGTGTGTGTGCACGTGTGTGTTTAGCCTTTAGATCTCTGACTAAAACCTCTTTGTATTTCTCTAAATGTCTCATGGTGTCCGGACGGCTCATTCACAATAAGCAGTTGCCATAGCAACCAAGGTCACAGTGCGGACTGTTCATCTGATGAGGTGGAGTCATGTGTCTGTGTCTCATGCGCAGTGAGCTGCAGGGACACTCACACCAGCAGCTTCCTGCTGAAGGATTTGGTCCCAAAATAGGAAAAAAAGAATATTTAAACATTTGATGCGATTCACTTCAGTATTGAACATGAGAATGTTTGGGCATGAACTCACTCTGAGATGATCCACACAAGTTAAAAGTTATGGTTATATGCGCATAAAATATGGTTAACTAAAGAGGAATGCTTCAGATGTGGATAATATTCAACATATTAACTATTAATAGTGGTGCCCTTTCACCCCATCACATGACTTCAGATCCACATCTGAATCTAAGACAGGTTGTGTAAACGCATGGAAAATGTCAAGACTCCATTTTTGGGGAAACTTTGTGTGTGTGTCTCACCTCTGTAGTGCTCCATGCGCGTGTGGTGCGTGACTCCCTGCGACCTGAAGCTGAGGCTCAGGATGTATCGAGGGTCTGAACTGTCTCGGACCAGGAAGGATCCGTCGGGTTTCCCCTTTAGTTTCATCTCTGCGTCCTCCCAGTTCATCGGGCCCCAGTACCAACCGCACTGCAGCCGAAGAAAACCAGCACAAATCCCACTTAGTGCCAAATCCCAACTAGACAACAAGGCATGAGGATGTTGGAGAGAAACAACGGTTCCAGGGATCGAAACCAGAAGGAGGTTGACCAGAGTCTGTTTTCTGCTGTTTCTTTCCTTTTATGTATTGTAAAGGTTTCTTTTCACATCTCACATCTTTCTGCTCTTGTCCTTGCTGACAGGACGACAGGACAGACATTTTCAAACACCTCAGCAGAGGTTTTAATACAGGAAGATGGTGTTTCTGGGATATGACCAGGTCTTCTTTTGGCCCTGAAGCATCTTCGTGGTCAGTGAAGTGTTTTGCGGTGTTGACCGGGTCTCACTGCGGCCGCCTTACCTTCTCCAGCTCCCTCAGACTGGCCGTGAAGTTGCTGGCCTCAGACCGCCGCAGTGCACAGAGCATAGGGGGTGGAGCCTGTCTGGACGGCGGTAGCGCATCGACCGGTGATGGGGTTGAATGAGGGAGGGCCCGGAGGAAGGCATCTAAACAAACACAAACATTCAAAAGTACCGTCTTACAAACAAATCACAAACACGCCAATGCTCAGTTTATTCAGATGAGACCCCCCCCCCCGCCAACCCGCCCACCAACCCCCTAAAGGGTCTTACCATTGAGGCTGAGACTGTGCTGGATGGTGGCGTGGGAGGGAGGAGGAGGAGGAGGGAGAGGCAGGGGGAGGGACTGCAGGGAGGCGCCCATAACTAGGAAAGGCCCAGGCTGAGGCCCAGCTATGTCATCTGGAGGGAGGACAACAAGGAGAGAGGAGGACGCCAGGAAGGAAGGATGCAAGGAAGGAAGGAGGAAGGAAGGATGGAAGGAAGGCAGGAACAAATGAAAAACAACAAGGAAGGAAGGAAGACATTTTCAACACTATCAGACAGAAAGCCTCAGTTGTTGTCCTCAGTGAGTGTGTGTGTGTGTGGGTGATGTCAAAAACAATTAAAAACACCTCAGTGAACCAAACTGTCGCACTGGGTGACACGTTCCTTCATTACTCTGAACACACACACAAGCTGCACTTCATTTTGACACACAAACACACACAAAGGTCCCGCTGCCCCAAATACTCAGCAGAGCAACTCTAACCTTAATCCACCAATGAAAACCCAGAATCCAACTCTTTTCTAAAATGACTGATCTGTTTTCACGTCCCCGCAGCCAATGAGCTTTGAGAATCCGACACTGAGCGACAAACTGATGCATTATTGGTTTGGTGTTATTCATTAGTGGTGTTAACAGAAACAAAAACACACATTATCGCCATCTTCAGCTTTTAAAGAAATCCAACGCGGTGCTTTAGGCTGCTGCATATGTGGGTCAGAAAATATCAGAGGCTGGGAGCAAAGAAAAAGATGTCAGGCCATAGAATGGTCTGGAATTCGAAAGAGGGAATAAGAGCCCTGATAGTTGGAAATGTGGTTTTAACACGTCAAGTTGTTTCCTGTTCAGTTTGGGCATGAAGAGGGTGCACGAGGAATCTGGACTTCTCTATATTCAGCTTTAAACTTTCAATCACACATCTGCATCGACAGCGACGTCTAATCTTGAGTTTCTATTCCCCACGGCTGCGCTGCCATCTCGCTGTGAACTTTGTCTTTGCCCTCTCGTCTTTTCGTCCAGATTTCAAATTGAATCTGTAGTTTGCAGCTGACCTTAAAAAGCTCCTCCAATCAGATTAGAGCAGATTACAAAAACTTGCTCTGCATTCGAGTCCAGAAATGACACACGAACAAAATATTTGAATAAGGGAGGGAAATATCGAGAGAAAACTCCAGAGCTTACTCTTCAGTGAACTCTGTAACTTAAGCTGCTTGCTGCCGTTTTTATTACCGCACATGTGATACTGTTTGGTGCGTGCGTTCAGATGAAGACGAGGAGGAGAGTGGAAACAGAAGCAGGAAAAAGGCAAGAAAGGTACCTAACAGACTGAGACTTCGCCGTGGAGGAGGGGGCGGCGTAGGAGGGTGTGGCGTGTTTGCCCCTCGCCGCGAGATATCCACGTCCATCAGAGAAACAGTCTCTCCTGAGAGAAGCAGAGGAAAAAGCAGTGAAGAAGAAAAGAAAAGAAGGGAAGGATGAAAGACGGAAGTGCGAGGAACGGAGACGCAGTTTGTGTTTCTGTGCCTTTGCCTCCTGTTGCTGCAGAGAGCCATTAGAGCTGCAGCAGCCAGGATGTTTATGGAAAATTACACCCAGCTAATCAGCCTAAATCACGGCAATAAAAAAAGAGGGAACATCCCATCATCCTCACTAATTGAGATGCTGCAGATTCACTGTTTACTAAAGTGAAATCCTGCAGGGAGGGAAACAAACTTAAATGTCTCACGACTCAAATCCCCAGCGGCTCGTCGGACACGGGCCTCACTCACATGACATCTCTGTCGCCACGCAGCTTCCATGATGATCACCGCAGGCCGCGGCGGGGAAACATGAGGGCGTGATGATGTA
Organism: Pseudorhombus dupliciocellatus; assembly: GCA_016785235.1. Classification (NCBI taxonomy): domain Eukaryota; kingdom Metazoa; phylum Chordata; class Actinopteri; order Pleuronectiformes; family Paralichthyidae; genus Pseudorhombus; species Pseudorhombus dupliciocellatus. Next base: position 1,406,257 of record JAFBJW010000012.1, on the reverse strand, counting down.
CAGCAGTTCTGGTTTTGAGAATTTCAAAGAACTCGTCCCGCCTCCGTCGGGACGGCCAGTGTTGCTTTAATGTTTCTGTCTAATTGGTGGTTGGCCTCGTGCTGAGAACTACAATTCGGGAAAAGAACATGGCGCCCTGTGGAGGGGATGTGGGCTGAGCTCATCATTTATACCCAGCCTTTGGTTGGAGAATTGGGGTGAAAGCATGCAATGGCAGAAAATGAACAGAACATAATCAAAGTGGGATCTGTCTGAATTGTTGTTTTCTTTAGCCAGTCTTTTTAAATACTCCATAACTTCATATATTATATTTACGTCAGGAGCGAGTGATCTCTACAGAGGCAGCCATGTTTGTGCAGTAGCGCAGATGTTTGAGTTTCTATGACGACTGAAGCTACTATCGCAGGTTCATTTTTGAAAGGGGAGGGTGAGGTGAGGGGCATTCAGCTGCAGTATGGCACGTCACCACAAGAGGCCACTGCATTCTACACCCTGAACCTTTAAAAAGGAGTTTGTGGTTCACAGACAACCGGGCTACAACATCCAAACGAAGACTGTTCAACGCCCAGTTTTTTTCCAAGGGTTTGGGTAAAGTTAGAGGAAAGAAAGCGTCAGAGAGGGAGGCAGATCTTACCAGTGAAAGCAGAGAGGGAAGCGGAGAGGGAGGCAGGGGAGAAGGCACTGTGGGCCCTGGTCAGTCTGGGCTGGTGGTGGCTGCAGGACGCACAGCAAAACAGTCAGAAGAAGAAGAGTGCACAGAAGAAGTGTTAGTAGCTGCAGAGGTTTAGAAGATGAACACTTTCAGTGTTGTGAGTGTGTGTGTCCAGATTTGATCCTAGCCTCGCTTCAGTCTGCTGCTGTGAGGACTGAAGAAGCAGCAGGTGGAGGACACCGGTTTGAAAAGCCTCTGCGTCTTTATGACACGCAGCAGCAAACAGGTCCTACACATCTGAGCGGAGGTCTTTAAAAGTGTCTCGACTGTGTCCAGTGTTTTGGATGTCACTCACTTCTAATGTTTCCCCAGATGCACCTTTGTTTTGTTCTGACATCACAATATTCACAACTTCTGGACTGTGTGTTCATATGTGAGAGGGAAGTCAACATATCAGACACAGCTGCTTGGCTTTAGATGATTTCCATGTGCTCCTTGGAGAAATAAGAATCTTAGGCCTGTGACGGGGTCCTCTCCCATGCTACATGCTACATGCGTCTGTGTGATGTGTGGCTGCTCACCTGTCTGCCTCCTGCTCAGCTCCAGCAGAGCTCCCCATGTCCACCAGGCTCCCGGCTGAAGACACCGAGTATGTGACTGAGGGCCTCTTGTCCAGCAGGTGATTGGAGCCGCTGCAGCTTTTAGTCCGGAACAGTTTACTCAGCCGGATCTTTAACGAGCCCTTTTTGGACTTCCCGGGCACTTTCAGGGTCTTTTCCCCGCCTGCCGCCCGGCCTGTGGGGGTCCGGGGCGCGCTGGCGCACCGCTCCGGGCGCCTCCTGGGTGTCGACGCCTGGCTCAGATTCGGACTCGTGCCCCAGGGGGAGCTCTGAACTGGTGTGGGTGACGGTGACACGGCAGAAACCTGCCCCGCGACCTCAGAATCCCCGGAGCTTACCTGCGCCAGGCGGCTGGCTGCGCTCCCGTGGAGGCTGCACACCTGCCCGCCAAGATGCGCCGCCGCCGCCTGGGTCGCCGCGGGGGCCATAACCTCCACCTGCCTCCTCAGCTCCGCCTGGAAGCTGCTGATGGAGAAAGCCCCGGACATTTTCTGAACTATTTCCCTTTTCCGGTTGAGCAAAAACTCGCGGCGCGTCTTCTCGTCGTCCGTCTCGTCCTCCGGACACCCCTCCATGCCCAGGCCGGCAACGTCCCCGCTCCCCAGCCCCTCCAGTACCAACAAAGCATCGCTGGTCTCTGTGGGGTCATCCCCGGGTTCCACTCCCCCTCCTCCCGGCCCGTGTGCACCCTGACACGAACACTGCGGGAGCTCCCCGGCTTTAAACAGCATCTTGGGGACCGCGCCGACCCCCAGCTCCCCGAACCGCCGGGCCAGCTCGAACACGGCCCCCTCTCGGTCCCTGGAGGCGCAGCCCCATTTAGACTCAATCACGGTGAGAGGGTTGGATCTCTCCGACAACAAGGGCCACTCGGGCGGGGTGGCGATGAGTCGATGCCGGCGGCACAGCTCCGCGGCTCCCTGCATGTCCGCGGACACGGAGATCCGCTCCTGCTGCGACTCTCCGGGACTGTTGTTGTTGACAGCCGGACCGGAGCAGCCGGGTCCCGGGCTCTGCTCCAACCCCGCCGCATCCCTCGCCTGATTCCGACGGTCCAATTCTAAAATCCCCTCCTCGTTCCGCATTATATTGGAGAAGACCAGCAGCTGAGGCCGGAGGCCGGGGCTGGGAGCGAAGTCAAAGCCCTGGGCCTCCATGGGGCTCTGCGGCGCAGGAGGCGCTGACAGCGGGGCTCTGCTCTCCGGCAGCCCGCTGTCAGGTGCAGCCGTGCCCTCCCCGCTCGCCTGGCCTTTGTTCAGGCGGCCCCCGGGATGCTCGACGCCCGTCGTCGGATCTCGGCTTATATCCAAACCCGCCTTGACGCCGCTGTGAGCCAGGACCTCCTTCCCCAGCGCCGGCACCACTCCTCCCGGCGGCACATTCCCGTTTTCTGCGTCCAGGCGGTCATCCTCTGCCGCGGACACCAGGCGCATCAACACGAAATCGGGCGACATATCCTGCGCGTTGTTCATAATTATTCGTCAGGATCGCGAGATGAGAATTATCGGGCGATCTTCACATAGCGAATCGCGGATGACTCGTCCCTATAATAAAGAAAGGGCCGAGCGGCTGCTCCCGTTAACAGCCTAACAGAACCTCGATGTTTGCATCCTCCTGCGCTAAGACGGCCCCGCATCCATCTGTCACATGTGACGGGGGGTGAGTGCGGCTCGCTCCCGGCAGCAGACGGACCCCTGGGTCAGACATGCGGTCTGATCTGAGCCGAACAAAATCCAGGAGAGTCTCCGGTCAGTGACCAGAGCCAGGCCCCACCCGCTCCTCCTCCTCCTGCCCACAGCAGCTCCGCACACCGAGGATGAACCAGTGGCTCTGCTCATCCCAGCTCGAGATTAGCCCGATGATGTTATCAAGATAACGTGAAACAGTCAAGATAATGTAAAACGATCAAAAAATGTATCAAGATTATTCCTCGAGCATCTATTTCACATTCACCTTTATTTTATTTTATTTTTTAATCATTATTTGCTGTCTTTGTGTTTGTAAAACAGGGGTTCACCTCTGCATTCCAGCTGCAATATTTTTGATATTTGTTAGATAAACAAATTTCAGTGGAGACAAGCTAATTTATTTAAAGAGTTTTAGAAAATAGCTCATATTCACCTTCACAGTTGTCTGATCTTAACCAGCTGCAACGCCCTCTGTTCTTAACTCATCAAGAGCTAAACAAGCACAAGAAAGACAATCATCATCAGAGTCTACAACCATAAAATACGATTTTACAGTGAGTTTGGACCACAGCTGATCTCCAGTATAAATTCTGGTGGCGGCAGGATGTTGGTATGGGGGGAGGGACCTTTAACTGGAAAAGGCCTCAGGAGGTGGTGGAGACCAAACAGAGAGGGAGCGCTCTCTCCAATCAACAGAAGACGTTCAAGAGGAGAAGAGAAGAAAGAAAATGGAAGAAAATAATGAAGAGAATGAAATGATCTACAACCTCCATGATTAAAAAGTTGCAGGTGGGAGAGGGAAGCAAGACACTTCCTGTGGCCTGGAGCTGAGAGGGAGGCCAGAGGACAGCCGAACACATTAGTCCATATACAGTCAAAGCTCATGATTCGTGTGCACCGGCTCCTTCAGGTGACAGAAGAGGTAGAGGTTTGTCTGCTAGCAATGCTAACAGGAGAAACACACCATGCAGAAGTGCAGCTGGGACATGAGCAAGACATTCTGTTTTGTCTGTTTTGCAGAGACGAGGCTGGGGAGAGCATAAGGTGAATTGATAACTGGCTTCAGTCGGGTTATTGAGCTGCGGCTTCCTTTTTATCTCTTGCTGTGTTGATGCATCCACCGTAAACTACATCACCCATTCTTGTGTTGTTCCGTGTCACGCATTCGCAGCGAAATAGAGGAGCTGAGTTTCAGGGGAATCGACTCTGTGATTGTTCATTTACTCCTGTGATGGAATCTGAATCGGTATGGGATTGGAAAAAGGTTCAGACGGCCTGCTTGTTAAATTGGAGCTGTAAAATATGTTGAATCATTTCGCCTCAGTAAGAATATTTGAACAAGCCCCGAAACTAGATCTGATTGGTCAGCTCTCCCCCCTGCACAGGACACCCGATGAAGCCAAAATTTAGTGGGGACCCCAACGTTTATGGAAAGGAAAGAAATCATTAAGTTGTTAAGTACATGAATGAGGAGAAAATGTGCCTGAAGATGGCGCTAGAAGAAAGGTCACCCATGGTACAATTTATCCTGAGAGCAGCTGAGAACGATGATTTATCAGTTCAATGGTTATTGAAATATTTCAGCCTGGTCCAAAGCGGAGGAGACAGCAGGTGGACAGAACAGCACTGGGACCCCTGGAGAACATCAAGAATGAAACATCAAGTAAAACTTCCTGCATGAACTCGTCAGCAGATTTTTTAGGTGCAAAAAAAAAAAAAAAAAACAAGACCGTCAATGACATGTTCTTGATGCATCTTACAGGAGTCTCAGAATGATCTGACTGAGTGGGGAATGATGCAGTATCCATGGCAACAGCCTCTGTAGCTGTGGAGCTGGGTAACAAAGCATTAAATGGTCTGATCACAGACCCAGAGAGTTTATTTACCGTCAAATGACGAAGATGTTATTTGTCATTTCAGACTCGTCTATTTGACGCACAGTGAAGTAAAGGCTGACATTTCTGACAGTAAACTCAAACATGACTCAGACAAACGCAGGCCTGAAACGTCCCACAACAGCACTGACCTGGGAGGATGCAGTAACGCAATGTGGCAGGCAGATGGCGCTAAAGGCCATGCAAGTTGCTGATGGAGACAGAGAGCGAGGGACAGAGTGGATGAAAGGCCATTAATCCTAACTGTGTGTGTTGGCATCGCAGGTCTACATGGAGTAATCACACTAACACCCAGCAGAGCTGAATGTTGATGTGATGCAGGCCGGAGGTCAGAGGTCAGCGGTGAGCAGCATTAATGTTGCACAACAGGTTCATTGTCTTGCATCGTAATGTTTCATGTTTTGTTTGCTTTGTCCCACCATGTGTTTCTAATGGTTTTCATGCAACTTATGCTAAAACGACAGAACCGATTTCCATGAAACTTTGAGGAGGGGCAGGGCCTGACCCAAGGAAAAACATAAAAACGCAATCAAGTGTCTCCACCTCTTTACATGGTGGGCAATGACAGTATCACAGTACAATCATTCAAACTGTGCATAAATGTTTCTTGTTTCTAATATTCAGAAAAACTTTCCTAATTTCTTGTGTTTTATGTTTATGCTCAACACAAGCATAGCAGGTTCCATGTGAAAAACTATTTAGCAGTTAACCCTGATTCTGATGCACTCTTCCCTGCCTGTGACTCATCCACATGAGACACACATGGGCCAGGCTCCACTGAACTTTGAATCAGTGGCTGAACGGACCTTTGTGCTGCAGCTCTCGATTCACGGCTCAATCACTGCAAGTTGTTTGCAGCGTTTCAGAAAGAAAGCTGCAAACAGCATGACATGAAGAAACCAGCCCGTTCCAGACAGAGAGGTTTGGAACAGGCACTGCAGAAGATTCATTCAGTCGGTTTTGACTCAGATTAACTTTAACTTTTGACTCAGACTGGAGTCAACCTGCAGAAGAGGAGCACTAGTTAACGAAGCTGTGCTGTGCACTGCATCATGGGAAGTGAAGTCGAGGGGATCACTGTCACCACAGGGACGTCTTCAGGTTGATCCAATGAGGGTTAAAGAGGCCAAAGGTCAGTGTTAAGGACCCTTGACGACATAGCTGTGGGAACAGAGCTGCAGCTCTGAGATTTTCTTGATAGTTGAGGTGGATGAAACAAAATGTTTTGGGGCAAAATGTTTGAAATGTAAAGTTTTATGTCAGAGGTGATGACATGTATGATGTCATCACAAAAACAACAGCAGAATGTAGAGTTTGATGTAGAGCTTCTACATCAACTGCAACAATGACTGCAACAAAACATGCATCACACACACACACACACTCTCATTGTTTTCCTCAGGCTCCACTGCAGCACCTTCGCCTTCTGCAGTGAAGTCCCAGGGTGGGGGTGGTGTTTGAGCATGTTTGTGTGTGAATGGAAGGTGATTTTGTGTGTGTGTGGAGGGGGAGTCTCAGAAACCTGTTGCCATGGTCACCAACACAAGGACTCTTGCCTGCATCACTCCTGCCAGCGAGCACGCTTCGTCTCTCTCTCTCTCTCTCTCTCTCTTTCTTGCTCCTTCTCTTTTTTTTTCTTCCTCACACTTCTGATGCAGCATCTCTCAGCCAGACTTTGGTGCATACACACACACACACACACACACTCACTCACAAACACGTGCACACACACAGGGAATTCCCTGACATCACAAAAACAAGAAACAATGAAGAAACGATAATATCTGTCATCTACAAATATCAACTTTGTGCATTTATTATATCTCTAAGTGTGTGTGTGTGTGTGGTTAAAGAGCATGCTCTTCTCTGTCTACTCTTCCAGTGATGGAGGGGTTAATCCATCCATGTGTCCATCAAGGATCCCCTTGATGGACGCCCAAATGCAGCAGAGCTTAACCCTCATCTCTCACTCACTGCATCATCCTCACACACACACACACACACACACACACACACACACACACACTAGACACCAGATGTACCACTCTCATCACCTTTCAGCACTGATGAACCACCCTGTCGATATGGAGGAGGAGGGAGGCACAGTGTGAATGAAAGGATGAAGGGAAAAGAGGAGAAGAGAGGTGGAGGGGGAGGAGGGTGGCGAGAGAGAGAGAGAGGACGGTCGAGCATCATAGCATCCTCTGTCAGATGAGCTGGGAGCTCTGTGGAGCAACAGATCGACAGGGAGAAGAGTGAGGAGGAGAGAGAGAGAGAATCTTCTCTCTTCATCCCTCTATCTCAACAACACGCTGCTCCCCACCTCCCGCCTCCTCCCACCAGACAAGGGTTTCCCCCTAACTTTCGGGCTTTATCCTCCTCCTGCATCCACCCATCCCTCCTCCCTCCTTTTTCCTGCTCCTCCTCCTCCTCGCGAATATTTTGCTCTGGAGCTTCGCGCGCGGCTGAACACTGGAGGAACCGCACGGAGCGCAGAGATGCGGGGCTCTCCCCCTCTGTCAGCCGCCTCCTCCCACCTCCACCTCCACCGAGGACACGGAGCTTTAATGACATTTTCCTGCGAGAGCGTGCGGGAGCGCAGGAAGGCGCACAGATGGATGAGAGTGTGAGGGACACCCGCAGCTGCAGAGAGTGCGACCCTCTGCAAACATGTGACACGTTTTCTGCTCAAGTTTGACTGACAGAGGCTGAGAGCCACAAACAGAAGGTGTGTGACCCCCCCCCACCCCCCACCCCCACCCTCCGCTCCTCCTCCTCCTCCTTTCAGGATGGATCCTATTTGGCTTGTTCTTCTTCTTCTGCTCCCATCCCTCCTCAGAGCCCAGGTGGCTCCAGACTCCACAGCAGGTGTCCTGGTGGAGTCAGACAACAGCACCGATTCTTCATCTAACAGCACAAGAACTCCAGACCCCTCCAGCAGCCTCAGACCCTCAGAGCCCTCTGGCTCTGACGCCACACCTTCAGAGGCTCCCACGCCGGAGGAGGATGACTGGACTCCAGCTGAGACCTTCCTGTACACAGGAGACCCTTTCACTCTGGAAGTGGCCCGCTGCTCACGGGCGTACAGCACAGCAGGGCAGACCGGGTCCCTTCCCGTCAGCTTTGGGCCCCCCCTCCGGCCGGCTCTGGACGCACTGGCAAGTACCGCCAACTTCCTCAACATGATCTTCCAGGCCAGTGACCTGCGGGAGAGCACGGTGCAGGAGGACATGGAGTGGTACCACGCCCTGGTCCGTGCCCTCCTGGAGGCCGACATGCTCATCCAGCAGGCCTTGCTCACCTTCGATGCTGACCCCACCACGCCCGTGCCACAGCTGGTGCTCCGAGCCACCCGCAACCCGACGGCCAAGGTGCAGACCATCATCCTTCAGGACTTATCCAAGGCCTGGGGGAGCCTGCACCCGCCGGCCCCGGCCCCCGACGACAGCTGGTTCACAAGCTTTAAGTTCCCGGGGTCCAACCAGCCGATGGCAGCCCTGTCTAAGCGGGTCCTGCTCAACGACCTCAGCACCTTGGACACGCCCAAGTGGGGGCAGGGGGACAGCTACGTGACCAATCGCAGCGGGGTGCGTTGGGCCAGCGCCCCCTTTCTGGACTGTGAGGATGGACGCTTTGTGCCCGGCTGGATGCTGACGCTGTCCACATCTTTCTACGGCCTCAAGCCAGACCTGACACCTGAGTTCAGGTCAGGACCCATGCTTAAAACACAGGTTCAGACCTGATACGCCAGATAAAGTGAAACATTTCTAATTTGAGGTTGTTTCTTGACTGAAGCTGGACCTTTCGCTTCTGCCAATAAAACATTTACAAACCCAGGGAGACAACATACAAAATATACAAAACTCACTATACTCTATACAAAACCTGTGACACGGACACGGGTGTTGAAACCTAAAGCTGCAGGTTTTGCATTGGACCTGATTTTCTGTTCTGTGTCAGATGAATAACGTTTTCTATTGAACACATAACAGCTTACATAAAAAGAATCTCACACAAAAGAGAATCCACATCACACAGGAAATTAAAGATTATTCGGTTGATATTTGAAACCAGTGTTTTGTCTTGGCTCTGACACTGACCTGTCTCTTGTCTCTTGGCATCAGAGGTGTGATCCGTGTGGACGTCAACATCCAAGACATCGACTTGGACCAGTGTGCAACAGGAGACAGCTGGTTTGCTGATACACACCAGTGCAACCGCACCAGCATGGAGGTAAATGCGAGGGCCAGAAGCAGAAACGACTGTAACTGCAAACAGTTGTTCATGTAATATACTGTACATGTAATAACACACACAAAATTGAAAGTATAATTAACGTTGGTGCTGGGAATGTATGAGGAATGTCTGACATGGACAATATCTTCTGTTAGTCAAAGATGAACTGATTGGACTTCAGTGGTCAAAGGTCACAGAGTGTATTGGAGGAGGCAAACAGCCGAGGGGCAGTAATGCGATGGCTTTGAACACAGAAACATGCAGCATACATACTTCCAGATGGACAGTGCAGAGCTGCTTAATAGCTCCTGGTTAATTCGGTTTTTGTCCTTAATGATTGACATTTGCTACAAAATCATGGAAAAATAAGCCAAACATTCCAAATCCCCATCGTTGAAATTGAAGTGTGCAAGATTTAGTGAATGTCGGCTGAGGCCAGGACGGCAGCTCTACGGTACACACTGTGCTGCACCTCTGATTAATGAGCCATCAGGATGTCCCCTTTTTTGTGTAATTCAAAATCACACGGAGTCCACCCGCCTCATCGGTTAATGAACAACAATCATCATCATCTTTGGCTCAGCAGGTCGGATTTCAGGTTTGAATCATTTGACAGCAGCACTGTGCCGTTAAAGGGGGACATAGGATGGATGATAGCTTTGTCTTTTACTTGGCTTACTCCATCGTTGTTGGTCAGACATTGAGTCATATGAAAAAAACATATAGAGGTTTCTTCAGTTAAAATATGAAGGAGATCATATTGTCTTCAGTGCACACAAGATGCTCAGAAACCTTTGTGTCCTGAAAATGTCCTCAGACCAATGAGGTGTTGGGTCTGGGTCCAAGTGAACCATGGTTCCAAGCTTCAGAGGAAATGTCCTCAGCGTCCTGTGTTAGAGGACTCTAACATGTGGTTCTCCTGAGAGAAGGGCGATTGGAACCACAGACCTCAAGTGTAGAAACTGTCTAATTCAGGTTTGTGACTTTTAGTTGCATCACACAAAAACGCTTGTTATGTTCACGACCTCTGAAAACGCTTTAATCTTCTTTCTGTCGCCGCTAATTGCTCTGTTTTCTGCCTTTTATCCTTTAACTGATTCACGCGTTCACCCCCCTCCTCCAACGCCACCAGTCTTTCTGCGTCAGTTGTTCTTTTCCCCGCCAGCCCGTCTGTCCAGACCCAATCCTGCACCTCTCATCTCAGCCATCTATTAAAAGATGGCTGTGCTGGGTGGCGGGCTACGGGATGATCGGATGGATTATGGCCCTAATCCATCCCGCTGACATACTTCCCCTTTACAGAGGACAGAAAGACAACACAGGAGGACTGTCTCAAAAATCTCCAAATCCACTCAGCCCCCTTTGTGACATCCTGTCTTACCTTAATGATTCAAACTCGCTGTCTTGGCAGAGCATGTTGTTGGTCGCCCACCGCCGTCTTTCCTTCTCCTCTTGTTGCATCTCAACATGTCTTATCGCATATTGACTTGTCTCGCTTTATTGACTTGTCTCGCTTTTTATTCTTTCTTCTTATTACCTGTTGGCATGTTGTCTTTTCCATCCTTGACGTTCCTCATCTCATTGCCTCTTTGCCCTTCCCATGTCTGCCCTAGACAATCCTGTCCTGTCTTGCTTTGTCTCTACTTGTCCATCTTATGCGAGCTTCCACTGCTTGGTCTCATTTCATCATTTGTAGTCTTTTATTGCTGTTTAGATCTAATTTCACACATTAAGTTAGAAAACTGTTAAAGTACTTTGGATCATGGATCACTTGGATCATATTTCTGTGTATAAATAGATGTATCTATGTATAATGTACAATGTGGCATAATTTTACAAAGTAGAAAGATTGATTCCATCAAGCAGAGCACCTGAAACACCGGAAACACTCCCAGCGAACAACGAAATTCATTTCCTGAATGCAATGACGTGATTAGACTTTACGACTCCACGCACTCTGAGAGTGGTCGAATGAGCGACTGAGATGAGCCCTCGTCTCCCGAACGTCGCAGATGAGTGAATCTATTGAGACGCAGCCACGAAGAGAATTAAGTTGGCCCGCTTCATATAATCCATATCACATTAATGTTCAACCTGTGCCATTAGGTCAACATTTCATGAGTTTGTACCTACATACAATATGTACGTGATGCCAGTGTGTGTGTGTGTGTGCATGGGAGCAGGATTTCTCTAGAAATAGGATAAAGCTTTCAGTAGAGGCATTATGTGTCCATTTAGCTTTTAACTTAGATTAGATAACACACAGAGCATCCCTGTGTGTGTGTGTGTGTGCTTGCGCATGTGTGATTACGAGCATCAGTATGAAATCGAGAGAGAGAGTAATGTAACCCTGTTTCTGAACCTTCATTCATTCAGCCTCGCAGCACCAACAGAAAAATGATTCAAGTGTTTTTCAACCTGAAACCCAAATTTTGTTTTTTGTTTTTAATCTCAAATATGTGTGTTTCCTGTTTGCAGTGTGTGCCAATACCAGGCCGTGGCTTTCGTCTGGGGCAGTACTGCTGCCGCTGTAAAGAGGGCTACTACAACCCGGAGCTAATTCTTTTGGACTTAGGTCAGTGAATCACTGAGGTTTAATTTAAATTTAAATAAAAATAAATAAATAAATAACTTGAGTTCGGACCGATACATCCAACCCATCAGGACATCTTAGCCTGTTTTTATAATCATCTGACAACTCAACAATTCAAACCAAACTGGTCAGAGACACCTGGAAAAACACCCCATCGTCCTATCTACTAACATGGATGAGATGAGGTTTATGTTGTATACAGCCTCCAGGGGGCAGTGACAGATGTTTGGCCTCTTGGCTGTCATTTCTCTATCAAAGTCTCTAGCTGTAATCACTCGTGCAGTCACATGAACATTATTTTTCACAGCTCTTGTGGACATTTGGGAATCAAGCCCAACGCTTTGCAGAGCAATGAGTTTGAAGCCACATGTACGAATCCCTCACATGGGTTTGTGTAGGAGTAGACGCATTTGCCTGTGTGATGCAGATGGCGGCCCTGCCAACGGGAGTGACAGCGGCGATATGTGTTACCCGAACATGCCCATCTGTCTCCCGTGCTGGCCGGGCTGTAAGAGCTGTGAGGACGGCACCCCCTGCTGGGTGCAGGAGGACTGGCTCCTCAGGGCCGCCGTGCTGGCCATCCAGGGGGTCTTCATGCTCCTCATCTTCGTCAGCATGCTGGCGGCCTACAGGCATCGTCGAAACCGGGTGAGTCAGAGCTGTTGACTCAGCAGAGCCTCAACATGGACGGAGCCAATGAGCAGGGATGCAGTGTTGGAACCTTGAGCTGTAGCTGTGTTTAGTTAGTTAGAAAAATCATTTTTTCACTGAATTATATGATAAAATACATTTTGTCTTTCATCATGTTTTAACCCTCCAAGGTAGACTTGGAGCTATGAGATACTTCTGGAAACAGAGTCATTCTAAAAGTGTCGATGACTCATATCGTCACCTATGACGTTCACAATGTGAACTTGGTCCTTTGACCTCCTCATCTCCCAACTTGTTTTGCTCCTCCTTCTCTCCACAGAGGATCCGAGCGTCCGGCCTCCTGCTGCTGGAGATGATCTTGTTCGGCTCTCTGCTCCTCTACTTCCCGGTGAGTGTGTGACCGAGGCAGTCGGCCGAGAGTGTGGCAGATTAGAGCTTTTTACAGACCACTGCACGGCGCCATGGATTATATCATAATCGACGATTTGTGGGGGTTGGGATGAGGGCGTGTTTGTGTTCACAAATGGAAATGGGGGGTGGGGCGGACAGTCAACACTTTTGCGAACGTCGATCAATATTTTTGATTCACTGAACCGAGCCCCTTCCTCTTAATATGGTCACTTCTGTTTTCAATAAACCAAGATGGCGCTCATGACAAACTGATGCTTCAAACCAGCAGCTCACAAAACAATGAGCGAGGACATGTTAGAGGAGAGCCAAGGAAAGATGAGCAATCTATTGTCATGTGGACAAGGGGGAGGAGCCTGAGCTTCAGCATCTCAAAGACATGGACAGGATGAGACGGACGGTTCAGTTTCGTCTGGTGAACGTCTCAGTCGGGACAGACGCTCGACTGAAGATGTTTAAACTGCATATATGAGAGCCTGTGACCATCCTCCATGTACACAACAAGCGAATGTTTGCAGATCACTTCGCTTCACCTTCAGATTAGTGGCGCTCGGTGATCACAAACCTCCACCAGGCTAACCATATCACAAAAAGTGCAGGGAAGTCCTAATCCAAGCTTTAATTAGAATACGTCACAACCGTAATGATCATACGGTAGATTTCTGTCTTACAGGAGGATGTACTGCAGGGCTGTTGAACTAGACTTCTCACCTCCAATATTTCAAAATAAAAGGCAAGAGGATAGAATGCTCTAAAAGTCCCCTGAGGACCAGACCGTCCCCGAGGTGGTCTTCCCAGGCATGGGGGAGCAGCTCTGTCTGTCCCACAGACGTCAGGTCCCACTGATCAAACCCACCGTCCACTGCAGGTCATCTCTGACTCTGTTTATGTTTCACTCCGAGGACTTTATCCTTCATGAGTGGTCTGAGCACAATGATGTGAATTTGCGTTCATATCTGAAGCTTTAGCTGATGCTCTTATCCAGAGTGACTGACACCGGCCGCCACAGCAGAATGAGCTTTAATTCCTGGATTACCGCTTTGCCCACTCTGCCGTTGCACACTGAGCACAGACGAAGGTACGACCTTTTGTCAAGTGTGAAGCGTGTTCAGCGATACATCTGGTCTGTGTGGATGTGAAATGTTCAGGACACCTTGAGGGAATCTTTTAAGATATGCCACATCTCTCACGTTGAAACATTGAAAATATCACAATATTTTAAAGAATAGTCAGCTGAGATAGACAAAAGCAGAACACCGTCATCTGGACTTACAGAGTCGAGTGCCTCTCTCCATCCTGCAGGTTTTCATCCTTTACTTCAAGCCGAGCACCTTCAGGTGTATCCTGCTCCGCTGGGTCCGAATGCTCGGCTTCTCCATCGTCTACGGCATCGTCACTCTGAAGATGTACAGGTTCGTTAACCGATTTGAAAGCCTGAAAGTCAACTGTCACTCAACAGAAACCTGTGACTAGGCTGTAAATAATCTTATACTGGATTAAAGCCAGTCAGAAGCCGAAAAATGATTCAGAGCAACAAACACATCTTCAGAAACTTTGTTCGCGTTTGAGCTGTGACTACCTTCACTTCTCTTCAGGGTGCTGAAGGTGTTCCTCTCACGCACGGCCCAGAGGGTGCCCTACATGTCCAGCCTCCACCTGCTGAGGATTCTGGGGGTGATGCTGATGACAGTCAGCTGGTTCCTGTGTGCATGGACAGTGGGCATCCTTCAGAACCGCGACAGGAACATCCCGGTGTTCGTCACAACCAACACGACAGATGGACAGGGCTTCAACTTGTGTTACCTGGACCGCTGGGACTACATGATGGCTGTGGGTGAGTGGCAGCAGACTGAGGCTCATGGTTCTTTAATGCAGCTTGTGTTTGCTCCCTGGATTTACTCCCAAAGCGTTAAACTGAGCTTCCTTCACCTCAGCTGAGCTTCTGTTCCTGTGCTGGGGAAGCTCCCTGTGGACCGCTGTCAGGCCGGTGCCCTCGGCCTTCCATGAGCCGCGCTACATGGGCATTGCCATCCACAACGAGCTGCTCCTCTCCTCCATGTTTCACCTGTTGCGGTAAATAGCGAGGCGTGACGATGTGCGCGACCACACGTGCAAACAGCAGTGAAGTGATTTCTTCTCTCCACCCCCCCCTCAGGTTCACCTTCCCATCTCTCCATCCTGACTGGATGCTGCTGCTCTCCTTCACGCACACTCATGTCACCATCACCGTGACGCTCGCCCTGCTCTTCATTCCCAAGGTACTCAGCAGGTTTCTAGATTTACACAAATCTACACTGAGAACATACTCAACAGACCTTTGTTTGCTCCAGCTACAGTTTGGTTTGTTAGTGAAATGTGATTTTACAATCATGGGGGCATCTGTTGGACAAAAAGGAGGTCATGAAACTTGTGGAGGTCAAAGTCTTGTCTGGGGAGACAGGTTAAAACCTGGTGCCTGTGATAATCAAGTTAAGACGCTAACTTAAGTAGCTTAAGTTTTTGTTATGAAGTGTTTACATACGTATGTATTCTTACCTGCATTCATTCCTCAGTTCCTTCACGTGTCCAAGCCGGGGAGGGAGGAGATCGCAGCAGAGGTGTATGAAGATGAAGTGGACCTGCGGCGCTCTGGCTCATACCTGAACAGCAGTTTTCGCTCTGCTTGGAGCGAGCACAGCGTCGACCCTGAAGACTTTCGGGTAAATTCTCTTTTCCCTTCAGAGCGATGCTATCACTTTGCATTGGGACATAATTTACAAACAGTGGAAGAAATTCCAAAGATCACATTAAAATAATTAGAAATAAACCTCCTATTAATACGGACTCATTTAAACCGATTTTAAATGCTTGATGACTAAATTCTAAATGAACTGCAGATCCAGTCAGCAGTAGAATGTTGTATGACCTTTCTCCAACCTTTCTCCTTTTCTTATCCCCGACTGTGTTTTAAATGAAAACGTGTCTTCTACCCTTCCTCTGACTTGTTGCTGTCCTTGTCTTTTCCCCTTCAAATTCATTTCAATTACCTCCTTGATCCCGTCATCAACCCCCACCCTTCTTCACATGCCCCAGGACGAACTGAAGAAGTTATATGCCCAGTTAGAGGTCCACAAGACGAAGAAGATGACTGCAAACAACCCCCATCTCTCAAAGAAGCGGAGTTCGAGATGTGCACTCGGGAGATCCATTATTAAGCGCATCGCTGAGATTCCAGAATCCATGAGCCGACAGTGCAGCCGCGAGGACAAAGACGGATCCTTCCACAGCAGAAGTGTGAACATGTCTGACTATTCCAGACGGACCCCAGATGCTGTCAGTATCAGTTACAGAAGTTCAATGAAAACTCCATCCCCATCACCATCTATGCGCAAGTCCCAAAGCGAGCATCACTATGTGCGAGAACGAGACGCTTCCATGCATGGCTCGCTGTTAAAGGCCAACGTTGTGAAGACACCTTCCCAGAGATCTCAGACAGACTCCTTAGATATTCCGCCAGGCGTCTGTAAGTCCGCCAGCGCCCAGAATCTGACTATTGATGTAAATCTCCTGCATCCTGATCACACCAGACTCCATAAGTCCTGGAGTCTCACCTCCACTACTGCACATTCTATGGAAAATATATCAAAGGTCAACAGAGCCAGCACAGTGCTGTCAAGGTCCCGGCAGAGCATTTCCATCAGTGACCAGACCAGGAGCGCTCTCCAGTCAGAGTCGTTCGACAAGGCCGAGGTCTGTCCTTGGGAGGTGGAGCCAGAACCAACAGGGGATAGGAATCAGAAGCACGTCACCTATGCAAACTCTGAGCACAGTCAGGAAAGGCCAGCATCTCCACAGGCGCTTGTCTGTCCCTGGGACCATTTACCACCCGTCCAAAAGACTCCTTCTGAGGACAGAAGACTTGAAGGTGAAACTGAGTCGCCCAAACCACAAGCTCCTGTTTCTGCAAGTGCACCGGGCTCTCCAAGACCAAAGGTCACCAAAGATCAGCGGGTCTTCTCCTTCCGCACCACCACCAGTAAGTGGCTCTCTGTGAAATCAGTCATGGGGTCCATGGATGCAGGAAGCAGATCCAGCAAGGATGGAAAGCTAAATAAAGAGGATTCCGTCTCACAAAAAAGCCAGGAAAGTGCTTCTACAACTCCAAGATCAAGAACATCTAGCAGGCGTCCAAGCATTGAAAAGAGGTCACTGCAGAAAAGGAGTATGACGACAATGGAAGGAAAACCATGCCTTGTGAAGCAGAACGCAATCAGACTGTCCTCTGGAGATTCCTCAGACAGAAGCCCAAGAAAGCTTGTGATTGTAAAATCGGCTGTGTACCCTTGGGACATGGATGAAATGCAGAAAGACGGCCCCTATGACAATGTGTTTCTGTCGAGGCAGAACAGCAAACGCAGTAGCATCAGTTCCTGGGACACTGCAAGCAGCTCAAGAACTCCTTCAACTCACCGAAGAGGGAGTTATAGAATCACACCGGTCCGAAATGTTGCTCATGCGGATGTGTGTCCATGGGAGGGAGCTGGTACTTTGCATCAAGAAGGACCAAAGAAGCAGCAGAGCATCAAAGCCGATGTCTGTCCCTGGGAATCACAGGTATCGGAAGTCTCTAATGTTTGTCCATGGGAATCTCAAGAGCAAGGGAATGTGAGAAGACAAGGAAGTGGTCGTGGGGAAGCGCGTCCTTGGGAATCAGCAGATATTTCTCATACCACTCTGTCCAAAGATTCACAGAGACAACAGTCTTTAAAACCTGCAGCAGACATATGTCCGTGGGAGACAGCGGAAACTCCCCAACCCTCAGTAAGACAAGCTAATGAATATGCTAATATTTGTCCTTGGGATATTCCAGAAAAGTCTGAAGTTGTATATGAAAATCTAAATCCTGTGGAGACCAAGGGGGCGTTGAAAGTTCCCCATCATCAAGAGGTGATGAAACCTGCTACATATCCTGGTGCATCAAAAGAAATGGCGAATAACGAGCAACTGTTGAAAACAAAATCAGCTGTTCATGATTGGGGTAAACAAGTGACCAAGACATCAGAGAGTTGTCCATGGGAATTCCCCGATCCTCCTAAAATTGTTGAAGTTATTTGTCCATGGGATGGGGAAAGCACAGAGTCAAAAAACACAGGCTCAACTTCACAGATGACCATCAAGGTAGACGTTTGTCCCTGGGAAACAGGAAATCAAGAGAGACCAGGAGACTCACAGAAGGGCTCAGCTTTGAACGCTGATCCAGGTGCACTCACTCAGACAGACAGAAAAGACAACACAAGAGGAAATGTCTGTCCCTGGGACACTGAGGCCCCTGAAAGCAATGCTGCTACAAAGATGCCAACACAAAGACTGGAAATACAAGAAAATGTTTGTCCATGGGAATCTGCGGGACCAGAGTCGGGAAGGTCAGAGACCACCAAAATATCTGGTAGCCATGTAAGACAAGACACAGCTCAGGCAGATGTCTGTCCATGGGACAAAGAAGAACCCAAGGTACTCAAAAGGCAGGACAGCTCTAGGGCAGATGTCTGTCCATGGGACAAAGAAGAACCCAAGGTACTCAAAAAGCAGGACAGCTCGAGGACAGATGTCTGTCCATGGGACACAGATGAACCTAAAGTCCTCAAAAAGCAGGACAGCTCTAGGGCAGATGTCTGTCCATGGGAGACAGGAGAACCCAAAGTCCTCAAAAAGCAGGACAGCTCTAGGGCAGATGTCTGTCCATGGGAGACAGAAGAACCCAAAGTCCTCAAAAAGCAGGACAGCTCTAGGGCAGAAGTCTGTCCTTGGGACACAGAAGAACCCAAAGTCCTCAAAAAGCAGGACAGCTCTAGGGCAGAAGTCTGTCCTTGGGACACAGAAGAACCCAAAGTCCTCAAAAAGCAGGACAGCTCAAGGGCAGATGTCTGTCCTTGGGACACAGAAGAACCCAAAGTCCTCAAAAAGCAGGACAGCTCTAGGGCAGATGTCTGTCCTTGGGACACAGAAGAACCGAGAACTGTCAAAGAGCAAGACAGCACTGTACCTGATGTTTGCTTGACGGATCCACAAACATCAGCTGAAGTGGAAATTCTCCACAGTGAGACAGGTCAAGTGGCGACAAACATGGAGACACTGGCTGACATGGGGACAGAACAGATGGATGAGTCTAAAACAAACTTAGGTCGGCGTGATGCTCTGTGTCCCTGGGAGATGGTCAGGAGCAGATCTGGTTCTTTCACTGACAATGCCTCAGACGTTTTCACTTGGGAGCCCGAGAACATTCCAGAGGAAGACGAAGAGGACGATGCAGAATGTGCTGCAGAGGCTCTCGTGTTCCCACCAGACTTGTGAGCTAAAGCTAACCGGCAATTACTTTTGCTTTAGACCACTCCCTCTAAGTCTATTAAACCTGCTGATAGTGAGGAAGAAGATGGAACTCTACACACACCGCAGCTCAGAGAGGACAGGTCGCTGGGCTGTGGAATCACTGTCACTGCACCCTTCTCTTGCACAGACTTGTTTGAACCCCCAGAAAGACTTCTTTAAATGATCAGAAGCCATGAGATGAAGTTCCCTTACTCACCCCACCCCACCACCCCCATTATGAGCTAAATCGTTTGTTTATTTGCATGTTTTTAACATTTAAGGTGACAGTTAGCCGTGTGCTGAACTTTCTTTCACACATTAATTATCACAAAATCTGGACCTAGCGGTTCTACAAGCGCTGCAAATGCAAATATAGGAAATAACCTATGGGACAAAACTCTAACCTTAACCAGCATAGACAAGATGAATCAACTATATTTTTTATGTAGGAGAAAATGTCAAGTGTGCCGTGCCGACAGCACGACAATGGATGTCAAATGAAAAGTCAGTCAGGTTTTAATAACTGAAAGATTAAAGAAAAGCCAAAAACTGCATAAACAACCATAAACTCATAAGTTCTACTCTGAAACCTCTGCCTGCTGCAACAGAGGGAATGGTATGTCTTTTTTAGCTGAGATGAATGGATGCAGGCTGTGAGGATGACATGTTTAAATGTTAACAGCAACGAAAATGTAATTGATTGATATTATATAATCTTGAGTAGTGCAATTCAGTTCTGTGGAGTTACTGAGATCAGGCCCCAGGGTAAATTAAAACAGAGCTGTTCTGTTCATTAATGGAATAGTTGCAGGTTAAGGTTTTGGTGGACTACATTAGTTTTTTTCAGGTGTTGGTCTAGCTAGATTTCTAAAGCTCCATCATCCTTTATCCAAAAACAACTAATGGATTGATTTCTAATGATTAAATGTCAAAAATTTCAGATTCAAGTAATGCAACTTTTTAAAAACTGCATTTTTTATTTATTTATTTAATGTTGTGTTTTCATGTGAATCACAAGTCTATGGCAGGATTTTAACTGACCAGTCGGTTCAGTTGTTAAATAGTGAACATTAGTAACCCTGCGCTGCTGCAGGTTTCTTTGATGCACTGATATTTTGGGTGTGTCAGTGGTGTGACCTAGTTTTGTTGAGCACTGTTGCATGTTTGTGTGTTTTGAATGAGCGTGCTGTACTTTGTCGTCATGTTTCACATATAATGATATCACTGTAACACACTCATTGTTTTGCATAGAAAAGAACTGCCTGTGTACTGTCTCCACCTTTGTACACATCTTCCATGAAAGATTATTCTGAGGAGACCTGGCATGAAAAAAGCAAATGGGACACTTTATTTTTCTATTTCCTGAGGTCATCATCCCAGAAATAAACCATGCCATTTCTACAGGTCTGTACATTTTATTTTTCACATGTACATATTATATTAGTTAATAAAGAAAACACCTGTTACTATTAGTCAGGACTGTTGTGTGATGGTTTGTTGGCTTCAGGGCACAGAGGTTTGTTCATTACTAGAACTCACCTGCTGCTTCCGCTGTTTGAACAGCCGTCGGCCTTTTAAAACAGACAGCGTCCAGAGGAAGCCTGGTTTCAAGCCAAAGCAGACAAACTCAACAACCACAGCCAATTTCTTAACAACCTCTGCTCCTGATGACTCTGGTCATAATGTCCAACTGGTTGTGAGGATAGGGGATCGCCATCTAGTGGTCTATTTGCACCACTGCACCGCAGCTGGTTTGGGAACTTCAAAGTTGACATCATCGAACTCTTGGTCCACCTTCAGCTTCGGACCAGGAATCATGACAGTCTGGTGAAGGAGGAGATGGGTGTCAGTTCAAATCAACAGATAAACACATTGATACATATAGTGCCACCTTCACATTGCTATCTTTCATATTGAAAGATGCGAGGAAACTGAGATCCACTGTGTCACTTCACTTCTTCGCCAAGTATCGATGGTGAAGCTTTTTTTAGATTAGATTCTCTCATTACCACCGCGTATGTGTCAGGTTTATCTGAGGCACAGCTCAGGCTGACTCACACATTTAAGGTGATTATGTTCTCAATTTTGCAGCGATGAGTGTCCCAGACTTCAGTCCACTCATGGAGCGCTTCATTAGGAACGCCACACTGATACTGGGCACTCCTATAGACTAAAACCAGAAAGTCCTCAGGAAAACCTAAATCAAGACTTTAGACTTCTACAGAAAGTGATGGACAGGATTTCCACATTGGTGTCACTTGAGTCTACATCCAGCTCTGCATTGTTTTCTGTGAAACATAAATGTTGTGGACCGTCACCTTAATAACTGGCTGTTTCTCAGGAGCCCAGGATGGCACTATTTTTCCATGTAGCCTCCACTTGCCATAGGGGTTGACAAGGTGTCGTTCAATAACCAGGTATTCCAAAACATCTCTTGGCTGCTCCTCACTGCCCAACATCAGCCTCCCAAAGCGGTCGTAGACAGCCAGAGTCTGCAGGACAGAATGTTCTATGAGGTGATATACAGCTCGACGGTGACTATGACTGTGACCTTGATTTGAAAGTTTGAAGCAACATTAAGCACAATATTAATCCAGGATGTGTTCCATTGACACTGAGATGAGACATGCCTCAGTTCATTTTAAAATGTTATTTGTCCCTGAAGAGCCAAACAGGCTGAGCACACATTCGATCTGAATTCATTTAAAGACATGAACAACATTCTAAACAAAGCAGAGTTTAATTAATGTTTGACAAAGATGGTTTCTGTCAATTAGGGTGGCTGTTGTCACAGTACGTATTCATGGATTCAAATGATCTTAAGCTTAAAACTGACAGTTAAACTAATAGGATTGCTGCACCAGAGCTGTCCAAATACGGATCTTACTTGTCTGGAGTGCATGCGGACAGTAACCTGGCCGTACAGGTTTTCTTTGGTGACCATGTCAGGGCAGCGGGCATGGACCAGCTTGGGCAGCTCCAGTGACTCAATGAACCTCCAGCGAACTGTCTTGTAGCGGATTCCCCTCGTAATCTCCTGGACACAGAACATGAACTTTATGTACTTGAAGGCAAATGTAAGCAAGCAACTGGCAACTAAATTAGCAAGTGTAGCTCTTCACAAGGAGACAGGACTCACTGGATAACACCTCTCGGTTACCAAGGAGTGAAGTTTCACCTTGTCAAACCTGCAAAAGACCAAAGGTTCATCCTCCTTAAAGTCATGTTATGTTCAGATACAATCTGCATAAAAGTCATAACATGTTCCTGACTTTTAAGATTTGGTCCATGGAAGAAAACAGCAGGAAAGTGTGGGCAAAATTCAGAGTGATTGAGTTTTCTAACACGTGACAGACACAAAACTGAAAAAAACTTAATATCTGAGAATGAAGAAGAGGATTAGTACATGCAGAAGTCTTGGAAAGATGGGGAGACTCAAAAGCTACACTTGTAGCCTGAATGTTCTCAGTATTCTCCTGACTCTCACATCCATAACAAATGTCTCACTGTTATTTGTTATTTCTCGATGACTATGAGGCCAAGAGGAGTTGTGTCACCTGACTGAGCAAAAAGTGAGAGACAGACATTCATCTCCTTACTGTGTCAGAGCGTTGTGAGCCTCAATAAATATTTGCTGAGCTTGCTCTGCAAATTCCTTTGTTACGAACAGAGGGTCATGCTCTCTGATTTTACGGAATCTGTGAAGACAAGAAGAACGACATTGAGATTTAAACATTTGCTTGGATTTAAATGTGTGAACAGCTGCAATTAACTTTCACACGCAGAATGCTGTCCGGCATTGTCCAGACGTGCTCGACAGGGAAAGCAACACAATGAGAGTTCACAAACTTACGCAAGCTGTGAGGCCGCGCTCTGTCGAATCTGCTCAGATCGTTGTTTCAGTCCTTCTTTGGAAAGACTGGACAGACGAGCATCGCCCTCTGGAGGGATGTAAGGGTCAAAGACTCCAGCTGGTAAAAACAGAAAATAGGACCATCATCATTACATATAACAGTATAGACCTGTGGCTGTATGACCGTCAGTAAAATTAAAATTAAGAGGGTAAAATACTGTCCTCTGCTTCATCTGTTCTTTGACTGCCTACCACCTGATGACTTAATTGACATTAAGTTGTAATTTCTTTAGTTGTTATCATGTTTTAGATTTATCCATAACTCAAATTCATGTTTGTGTTTCTATGGTAATTGTGTTTTGAGGAGTGCTGAGTAAAGAATTAGGTTTAGAAATAACTTGACCCAATATGTGATCAGGATCCGCAATGTTTTATTTTACCAGTGCAGGCAATGTTGATGGGCCTCTCCATGTACTCTTGCCTGACGGTGCGACCTGATGCTCGCATCTTGGCCTCTATGCTGCCCTTATCCTTCGCCTTCTCCTTGGCCCCCACTGCTGGAGGGACAAAGTACCGCTTCTTGGTGCGGATGGGCACAAACAGAGGGACTGGGTGTCGCACATCCAGAGATGCCTCTGCATTCTAAGACAAGGGGGACAAATAAGACGTTATATTCTCTTGTCTTAAATAAGTGTTTCATGAAAATAATTATCACAATGCAATGCAACACAACAATGCTGCCTTTAATTCTAATGAAGCTGATGTTACCTGAAACTGTGAGAAGGTGAGAAGTTGTGATGAGTTAAAATTTCGGTACTAGTTACAATGTGCTGTTTATAAAGTACATTCAACACACGGTCACACGTTTGAATCAATAATAACCTGCTGCGTCATACTCCATCAACTGTACATTATTTGTATACATTCTGGTGGTTAAAATAACCTGTACGTCCTGACAGTTAGCTACCGCACGCTAAGCTAGTTCGGTGAGCCGCAGTGCAGTACGAGAAGTTCGGAACAAAACAAACGACCTGCGTCTTCAATGAGTTTCTGTCTGTTAACAAATAACACCATGGAACTCTTCCTCACCGCCACACAGCGACATACTGATCTGCGAAGAGACACCAGCGTCCTCCCCGTGGGCAGCGCCATCTTTACACCGTCCACCGGAAAACACGGAACAATGCTTCCGGTGGTACCTTTTCAAATTATACAATACTGTGTATTATGTACTGTATATCCAGTATATTTACATATTACATATGTACACATATAGAGAGAATATTTCTTTAAACATGGGTTAGAGCTTCAACTTTCGATTTTGATTGATTTCTTTAATTTAGTCGAAAAAGGGAAATTGTAATGGCGCGCACCGCGTTAGGAACGTACGGGCTTGCTGACGTGAAGACGCCTTGTACGTGCGCGCGCACGTGGTATGTGTGAGTGAGTGTTTGTGTGCGCGCGCACGGAGGTTAAGCGGAGTATCTGCTCTGTCTATGCGGGCAGAGGAGTCACTGCAGACGGATCGAGCGGAGCCACTTTAACTGCTGAGCATCTCCACCGAGGCCCCAACACAGCGAACACTACACACACCCAGCAGCGTCTTCGTTAGCGGACAGATATCCAGGAACCATGCCCGAGAGGAGGCCCTTCGTGCGGTTACCAACTGACGTCTTCCCCGTCAACTACGGCTTATGCCTGAAACCCGACCTGATCGACTTCACTTTCGAGGGTCGGCTGGAGGCGCTGGTGGAGGTATGTCGTGGCCGGCGGTGTGTGTACATGTCAGGGGATCTGGTTATGTAATGTGGCCGGCTAACGTTCCCTGGAGCTGGCTAATTTGCTGTGCTCGACCGAGGTAGCCATGGTTAGCCGTTAGCTAACGGACCAACCATCAGTGAGGGGGCTCGAGTCGCCCCAAGGAGACCCGCGAACCTTAAGCGAACCGTCTATGTGTATGTGTATACGTGTGTGTGTGTGTGTGTGTGTGTCAGAGTGTGTTTGAGTGTGTGTGTGAGAGAGAGAGAGAGAGAGACTAGCCGCTAAGCTAAGTGATGTCAATCCAATAGTCCAGCAGACTGCCTTCTCATGTTAGCTTAGCCCGCTGTCCCACCACCGTGGACATTAGCCCGTTAGCGGGTTGTGTATTTAATGTGCCTTACAACATCACCACAAGCCCAGTTAACACACAACCAGACCATGCGGAGAAACTGCTTGTTCATTATAGAGGTTAACTGGAGCCAGCTAGCTGCTAGCCACAACTGCTAATGTTTGCAAAATCATGGCAACACCACCACCCCCGCGCCCCACCCCCCCGTCATTCACTTCGGGCCAGGTTTATCTCACATACTCAGGTACTCACATTTTTAGGAACACCTCACTTAATATAGCCTAATGCAACATGGGACTAATAGGGTTGAGTACAGACAGACCACTTCCTCTAGAGAGATCAGTAGCAGCACTTAACATCAGTTCAGCCAGGACTCAACATTATTAGAATCCACTGATGGATCAAGTCTATGAATTCAAATACGACTGTCCTGCAGTGTTGATGCTACATGCAGTTTATGAAGTTGTTGCTTTCTGGATGCTGTAGTTTGGGTGTTGTTATCTAGGTGGAGTAAATATTAAAATGACATGTCAATTTAACACAGTTTAATCAGTTGTACTGAAGACAGACCAGAGTAACCCTCATTAAGTGTTGTCAGCTTAGATTCATAACAGAAACATCCTACACATTTCCCACAATTAAGTCAGAACCAGCATCTGTAAATCAATGAATAGTGAATATTGTATATAAGTTGTTGATGCCTCCAGGATGTAGTTTATGGTGTTGCCTGATGTTTTTCTCATATCAGTTGACTAAATATTAGAAAAACTTGTCAGTTGAACACAATACACCTAAAACCAAATTAAAGTAGTGCTGGTTTTACTACATCAACAGAGGCTCAACATTACAACCCACGTGGACTCAGAGGTAGAACCTATTGCAGGCCTGATGTCCCACCACAAACTCCAGCCTCCAAAACAGTCATAAAGTTAAATCTGTCACAACACACACCATTTTTTTTCTAAAAGAAATTCATCCTGTTCTTTAAGGGTGCTGTGTGTTTACATTTCTAAACCATCCTGACAAAAGAAAGATAAGCGGAGGGGGGCTGAATTTACATGAGGCCTCGCTGTCCACTCAGCTCTAGTTGAAGATAAACTGCTGTTTAAACACGAATACATTTGAGGAATGCAAACAGGTTAGATAATCTATCGGTTTCCTTATTACTTGGCTCTGATCTCGACGTTGATAGTGGCTCCTATCAAACTCACCAGCAGTATCAGCTCAGTCTGTGCCATAAGTAGTCTTACACCTGTGACACTCGCTTATTGACACATCAAGCCATTTTCAGATGTGATCATCTAAGAATGAGAGAGAATGAGAATCTGCAGGAGATTCTCACAATATCATAGAAATGTTGACGTAGCAGGGCAGGATGTAATGTTGGTGGCTGGGAGGAGACAGTCCAGAGACACAGGCTCTGGGCTTTTTGTGTTCTCACATTCAGCCCCTCAGGATAATGTCAGGAGATTGTCTGGAGTTCAGTTTACGTCTGAAAGCCGCTTTCACAGAAACAATCTGAAGCTTTTTATGACCAGAAGACTGTTTGGCATCATATGACGTCACATGATCTGTTCAATCTGTAGGACTATAAACACAACATAGGTTATATAGGTTGAACGATATATATGCTGTTTTAATTCACAGATTGTCGCAGCTATTGAGCTCATCAGAATCCGTAAGTTAAACTCTCGATGAGAAGATTCATTGCACTCTTATGACCTGGCTCAGTTTGGATTTGCTGTCATTCTTCCATTCAAACCCGTTCAGATCTGGTTTCTTGGCATTCCTCTTTAGGTAGAAATATGCATCACGCTTTTACTGACTCTTTCTTTCCCAGACGTGCACAGCAGAGATTTCCAGAGGATGACATTGCTGCTGTTTTATGTTTGCAGGTTACACAAGCTACAAATCAGATTGTGATGAACTGTGCTGACATCGACATCATCACAGCTTCCTTTGTACCTCAGGGAGGAGAAGGTAAGAATCAGACTGTCAGCTTTTCCCTCTTTTTCTGTGTTGTTTACATTCCCATAAATTCAGTTATCTGTATCTTTTTCAATTGAGCAGATATCAAATTGAATGGTAATCCAGTGCGAACACTCAAAGCTCTTGAACTCAGCCGGTCTTGTCCTTCGTTTCCTTGTTCTCCCTGTTCTCAGAAATCAATGCGACGGGATTCAACTATCAAAACGAGGATGAAAAAGTCACCCTATCGTTTCCTAGCGCTCTACAGAAAGGTAAGAAGGGACCTCACCTCTCTCTGCTGACGATAATCAATCATCATTATTATTGTTGAAGAATAAAATTGTTTTCAGACATGAATTCAAGAAAATGTCTAGAGATTTGGGCCCAGACACGTTCTGTAGTCAGTGTTTGTCCTGTGGAGCAGCAGCGGGGTGTCAAAAGATATTGCTGTTTACAGCTCATCCACACCGACATTGGCTCTTACCACCAAAACCGCTGGAATCTCCTGTTTCCAAGTTGCTTTCCAAGTTCACTTGTTCACTGTGAATTGTACTACGGAGCTGCAGGAAAGCTCTGAAAAAAGTCTGAGGTAACTCCCTCACCGTCCCTCCCCAGGGTCGGGCATGTTGAAGATCGACTTCGTTGGGGAGCTGAATGACAAAATGAAAGGATTCTATAGAAGTAAATATACAACCCCTGCAGGAGACGTCCGCTACGCAGCTGTCACACAATTTGAGGTGAGTTGTTGACTCAGGGGTGAGGTCAGATATATAACCTTTCACTCGCTAGTGTTGGTCATGTAATCCTCGTTGTAGTCATCATATATATATATATGATGACTACAACGAGGATTACATGACCAACACTAGCAAGTGTATATATATATATATATAATATAAAAAATATGACTTTCAAGGGTACTTCATCAAGAGCTGACCCAGATATAAAATTGTTGCATATGCACAGAATAAAGTAGCAGATCGGTTATACATTGCGTACATACATGCGTTTTAGTCACTTTGTTTTTTTTTTTTGTTGTTTCCTCTTTGATTGACAACTAATAACTGAATAGAGCTCAGGCAATACAATCTGTGCTGTGATTTAATCTGGCTCATTCAAGCTGTGGAACCAGTTCCAGTATTTCATTACCCAACCCTACACCTGTCTGGTTTGGTCCGGGCCCTCTGACTTTTACATTTGGAAACATAAACTTCAGATCATGGATCAGACTCTGAGAGACAGATGCTGAGAAAAAAACAGATCTAGAGGGCTCATCAGCCTAAATAACACTAGCTTTTTATCACTTGGAAAGTGAAATCGGCCAATACCTTTGTAGTAAACCTCTGTAAAACTTGACATGCCACTCTACCTTTAAGAGCCAGACACTGCAGGTTCTTTACGAGCGCTCATTTACTTTACTTAATTGCTCCTTGTGATGCCGTATTATAAAGGTATTATTTGCAGATAGTAATTAAGTTATTTATTATGTTGATTTAAAAAAGCGATGTGGTGTTAGTCCATCTCACCAGCTCTGAATGCAGTCTGTGCTCATCGGGATTAAAACGCCAGGACTCATTTTTTGCCTACCCTCTCTCATTTTAGGCTACGGACGCTCGCAGAGCTTTCCCCTGCTGGGACGAGCCAGCTATCAAAGCCACCTTCGACATCACTCTGATAGTTCCCAAGGAGCGAGTAGCCTTGTCAAATATGGTTCGTACACTGCTCCCTCTAGACAAACTGCATTACATCAGAAAACATCACTTTCTAAAGATTCACTCTTCATCCATGAACAGTACTGAATTACCAAAAGGCAAATAACCATAGATTATAATGGGTAAATAATCCAAGATAATATGAAAGATTAAAGGGATTTTATACCAATAATATTCAACTAAATGCAGGCCATTGTCTTGCTGGACTGAGGCCTCAGTTTGACTCAGGATGGTCCAACTCTTTACCTTCTATGTGCTCATGCTGAAATGAGTTTCCTCAGTGAGTTACAGTGACCTTTAAAGTCTGGCGGTTTTACACTCAAACTGTTCTCTTCGTGTAGCCACTGGGTGAGCATGTTGGACAGGAAATGAATGTGCCTGTTGTGCAGCATTTGGGTTCCTCCTCACTGACTCACACAGAACAGCCAACATCACTAACACCATGTTTGTCTTTATTCTGTAAACCCCGTGGCTAGGACGTAATATCTGTTCAGGGTGGAACTTATTATTATTGTCACATAATGCTGGAGAGTTTCATTAATAATTATTGTATCATATTTTTGTCATTGTATTGGGTAAAAGCTATGATGTTAAAAATATTCATGTGAAAATGTAACTCACCTGTAACTATCAATTTTCAGTATTCAGATTTGTAGCTGTTTCTTTACATTAACCAGCTGTAATAACACCACATTCAACACCAGTGTTCAACTGATAACTGATCGACCTCTCAACCTCTTTACGTAGTCTTCAGTTGAAGTGAAGTTTGAGTGAATCTGGGACAATATCATAGTTTTAAAAAGTCTGCCTCCATTCTCTTGATCTTCTCCAGAATGTCATTGATCGAAAGCCATATCCAGAGGATGAAAATCTGGTGGAAGTAAAGTTTGCCACCACGCCCATCATGTCCACGTACCTTGTAGCTTTTGTCATTGGCGAATACGACTATGTGGAGAGCCAATCATCAGATGGTGTAACGGTACGCGTCTACACTCCCGTGGGGAAGGCAGAACAAGGGAAATTTGCGATGGAGGTAAGCATGCCAGAGAGGAAGCCTCAGGGGCTTTAGACAGCTTCATCTGATCTCAACTAGTGTTGCTGCACTGACTCTGAATCATTTCTTGACTTTTTCTTTCTTGCAGGTTGCGACTAAGACCTTACCTTTCTACAAAGACTACTTCGATGTTCCTTATCCTTTGCCTAAAATTGATCTCATAGCCATCGCTGATTTTGCTGCTGGTGCCATGGAGAACTGGGGCCTTGTAACCTACAGGTAAACTAAAGATCCCTTTTAACTGTTTCAGTATCATTTGCTAAAACCACATCTGTCGCTGTCACGGGCAAACCATTTCACCAATTTATTGTTTTACTTTTTACAAGAAAGCCAGTCGAGATAAATACACAGTAAATACACAGTTTCCTATTAATTGTCCAGACTGTGGCGGCTCGTCATATTCCAGTTTGTCCCGCCACAGTTTTAATGATTAAAAGGATTTTTTTTTTCAACTTCTCAAAACAACACTCAGCTCTCTGAGAAGCTCACTCAAATCCACACACTACCACAAGTTGGCATGCTGGTGTCCATGCTGGCAGTCAGCCTCCATAGAGTAAAACTGTTCTGTATGACGCCCTGAAACATTTCTATTTATTTGATTTTGTAGAGAGACGGCACTGCTGATCGACCCGAAAAACTCCTGCTCGTCCTCCAGGCAGTGGGTGGCGCTGGTGGTTGGACATGAACTCGCCCACCAATGGTTTGGCAACTTGGTCACCATGGTAACTAACCTTTTGAAACTGAAAATAACCTCAGAGGCCCACATTCACATTATCTGTGTCCCAATTCAAGGGTTGTGTCTTTTGGAAGACAGTTTCTGAAGCTGGTGAGAAAAGAACAAGTTGGTGAAGCAAACAGGAAATTTGCTATCAGCTTTGACCTCACACATTCTGAAGTTTGACCAATCACAAGAGACAATGGCCAATCAGAGCAGACTGGGCTTTATCGGGAAGTGTCTTAAAGAGACAGGAGCTAACATTTAAGACAGAGGCTGAAAAGAGGAGCTGCAGGAACATGGTGTTTTCTGAACATTAGAGTATGGAAACACTTTAGTTATGACGCATTATAGTGCTCCACCTGATGTTTTAATTTAAGTCAGATCCCTCTCCTCCTTAGTGTTTTGTGTCGCATTGTTGTTTGATCCAAGAAGGTCACAATTTAAAGGACAAAATAAATCTCATCCAGCTCTGTGTGTGTATGTATGCACGCGCAGGAATGGTGGACCCATCTGTGGTTAAATGAAGGATTTGCTTCCTGGATCGAGTATCTGTGTGTGGACCACTGCTTCCCTGAATATGACATCTGGACACAGTTTGTCTCAGCTGATTACACTCGCGCTCTGGATCTGGACGCGCTGGACAGCAGCCATCCCATAGAGGTGAAACCTGAAGCCTCATTTTTATGTTTTGTTTTCATAAAAGCAGTTTATGATGAAACATCTCACTGAATACGTAATAAGATGTATTTGAGGTGCTCTTCAGCTCTTGCTTTCTAACCTTTCCTTTTGTGCTCCAGGTGAACGTGGGCCATCCGTCAGAGGTAGATGAAATATTTGATGCCATCTCCTACAGCAAAGGAGCGTCTGTGATCCGCATGTTACACAACTATATTGGAGATGAGGTTGGTCTTTTGACACTCGCTCACGTCCCAACTTTTTATTTTGTTCTGTAATGATCTCATCTGATTTTGTTTTTAGGATTTTAGGAAAGGAATGAACGCTTATCTTTTGAAGTTTCAACATAAAAATGCATCGACAGGTAAGAACATGAGGAAAATTTCAAGTTGAGATGAAATGTAGATGAATTCACTTAATTCTTTGTCTCCTAACCTCCGCCTATCTTCCACAGAGGACCTATGGGACTGTCTGGAACAGGCCAGTGGGAAACCCATCGCTGCCGTCATGGGCTCGTGGACCAAGCAGATGGGCTTCCCCATTATTGTGGTGGAGCAGGAGCAGGTGAGCTTCACTGGACCAGTGTTGTTAATTCATGATCTGAGTAAACAGAAATGTTCTTTTTCTTACATTGTGCCCTGTTTTTTTGATTTTTCACTGACAAACTGACCATAATGTCATTAATAGCAAGGCGACGACCGCATCCTCAAGTTATCGCAGAAGAAGTTCTGTGCCAGTGGACCACATACTGGTGAGCGCTTTCTTTTCAAAAACAAACCATACATATGTATCCTCAGAGTCAGGATTCATTTTAATTTCACTTTGTGTTGAAGTTAAGACTCATGACTGTTGCTCGTCTGTCGGGTAGGTGAGGATTGCCCCAACTGGATGGTCCCCATTAGTATTTGTACCAGCGAGGACCCGAAATGCACCAAGCTCAAGGTTCTGCTGGACAGACCCGAGACAACTGTCACTGTGAGCGGCGTCGCTCCAGACCAGTGGCTCAAGGTAATTTTTGATTGTTCTGTCTTCATAATCAAGAGTCCTATGTCATACAGGTGATCATGTTTAACCAATGAAATTTAGATTTAAAGTGAAGTTATAACCAGAGACAGATTTTATACTCTGGCCTCTCAGTTGTTTATTCAACCACCTGGCTGTTCATCTTACATCAGCCATGCCCAGAGTGTGTGTAAAAGGTTGTACACATACAAAAGTAAAAGTTTAACCTCAGGCAGGTACATTTTAACCCTGAGTCTGAGTGGAAGATAGGTGTCGGTTACCTGACAGGAGATGCAGTGTGAATGAATCCGCTCCTCCTCATTTTGTCCTCTTTTCAGTCAAAGTGAAACATGAGTTCAAAAAAAGTTCAGCTCATCACAGTTGACCAGTTCCTGTTATCAGCAGGAGGAAGAGGAATGTCTGTTAATTCCTCTTTCACACTTTTGTACAGTTGACAAACAGAAAGCGTTTCAGTCAGTTTTATCATCCCTCTGGTGGTAGGATGGCAGAAATTATGACAAAGGAAAGTAATTGAGGTTTGGTACAATAAACTGTATGATAAATAATTAAATTATAAGACAGTGTATAGAACTTAAACAATAATGCATGTTATGAAGTAAGGTAAACAACAGATTTTTAAAAAAAATCTCCTGATAAATCAGTGCAGCTCTTGTGCTCTGGTTCTTGTTTAGGCTTCGACAAATGTGTCAAGAATGTGAAAAAGGTTTTGGGGGATTAATGGTTTTCATTAATAATGAGTTTAGCAGAGTTGTTTATTTTTTTGGTGCCTGAATGAAAGTCCTCCGAGGTGTTACGGCACAAAGGATTGAAGATGGATTTTGTTTAATGCAGTTTTAAATAAAGTCTTCCAATCCTCATTGCTCTAATCCTGTGGGTCCACCTGCTTATTGGCGTTATAGAGGTAGAGTAAAAAGTTTTGCGGCTTTAAAACAAAAAATTAAATTGTGGAAAACTCAGGTTCACTGTCTGTTAATGTTTATTCTATTAAATCAGAATGAACAGTGTTTGTGGAAAATTCATTCACTGTGTCAAGCTTATTATCGACTAAACTCCCCCAGCATTAGCATCAGTTCTATGCATTTTGAAGTCATTCTGCAGAAAGGTGCTCTGACAGGATAAAATGGAGACAGACAGAGTTTCCCACAGTATGACCCAGTTGTGTCCTTGCTCCTGTTTATAGATCAACCCTGGCACCGTGGGCTTCTATCGCATTCAGTACAGCACGGTCATGCTTGAGAGTCTGCTGCCGGGCATCAGAGACCTCAGCCTGCAGCCCGTGGACCGACTCGGCCTCCAGAACGACCTCTTCTCCCTGGTGAGCGCTTCCTGCACGTCACCTTGAAGATGCTTTGTGTAGAGGCATTTTCCACAAATTGATTTCATTTTCTCAGAAACGTGTCGAGCGTTGAAAGATGCAGTTTGCTTTGCGTGTGCTTGCAGTCTCGTGCAGGGATGATCAGCACAGTCCAGGTGCTGAAGCTAATGGAAGCATTCATCAACGAGCCAAACTATACAGTGTGGAGCGACCTCAGCTGCAACCTGGGAGTTCTGTCCTCGTTGCTGTCTCACACCGACTTTCACGAGGAGATCCAGGAGTTTATCCGGGACCTCTTCACCCCCATCGGCCTCGAGCTCGGCTGGGACAGCAAACCAGGAGAGGGTGAGGTGGACGCGCAAGACAAGAACTATTCATTTTCACTTTTTAACTACACCCGTCTTCCCTTTCTAACAAAGAATATATATTCTTCAGGTTACATCCATTTATTTTTGTCATAAAAAAATGACCATGCATGAGGAACAGAAGTAGAATAACCAGTGGGACACTCCGCAGGTCACCTGGGTGCCCTGTTGAGAGGCCTGGTTCTGGGGAAGCTGGGAAAGGCGGGACACAAACCCACACTGGAGGAGGCTAGACGGAGATTCAAGGACCATGTGGAGGGAAGACAGATCCTGCCTGCAGACCTCAGGAGCCCGGTGAGCAGACAAACACGCTGGCTTCTGTTGTACCATTCAGACCTGTTTTGTGTTTTAAGGTGATGATGCGTTTGTTCGCTTTCACAGCCTGAGGAAAAAAACCAGATTGAAATGAAAAATCTGTGTTACAGGTTGAATCCTTATCTCCTCTTTATAAAACACAAAGCTTTCTGAAACATGTAACTTCCTCTCCTTGGCCATAAATTTAGTTCAGGTCTGTTGGCTCCTGTTAACACAAATTGATGCAACAGAACCGTAATGCACTAGTCCATCACAAATAAATGAATGAGGATCCGACTCAGATTAGTTTATATTTTATGTTTTCATCCATGTTGACTGGAGGTCTGTGTTTTCATCAGGTGTATCTAACAGTGCTGAAGCATGGAGACAGTGCCACATTGGACACAATGTTGAAGGTAAACATGAAACAAATGACTAAAGGTTGAAATATTGAACTGTGTCCCAAACATGCTTACATAACAAATGACATTAATCTGAGCGATGGAGATTTATCAGCTTTACCAATCACCCTCAGAGAAATCAGCCCCAATTAGACTTTAACTAAGATGGTTGTGCTCAATTCTGTTGAAACTTCTCTTGTTCTCGCCCTCATGCGTCCATTCCTTCTCTGTGTCTCTCGTCCTTGTAGCTCCACAAACAAGCCGACATGCAAGAGGAGAAGAATCGCATCGAGCGAGTGCTGGGTGCCATCTCAGCCCCTGACCTCATTCAGAAAGTTCTCAGCTTCGCCCTCTCGGTACATGTGACCTCATTCTTACTGCTTTGTTTTGTTTGTTGAGGTCAAAGGTCATTTATTGTAAACTGTGTTTATCATCTTGAGGGAGATAAGACTCTTCTTTTGTTTCCTGCAATTTTGAAATCATTGTTTCTCTCCTGTACCCGTGGTTCACAGATTGGTTTGTAAGGATGTGAATCATTCAATATAAGAACAAATTTAGTGACGTAATGTTTCTGCTTTGAAAAAAACAAATTGAGCTGGTTTTATTGCCAAATCTACTCTTTTTTTCATGTAAGAGTAATGAGAAATATAAAAGAAACTGGAAGTTTGTAAAACATCTTGTGGGTTATCTCTCCACCAGGAAGAGGTTCGCCCCCAGGACACAGTGTCAGTGATCGGGGGCGTTGCAGGAAGCAGTAAACAAGGCCGGAAAGCTGCCTGGAAGTTTGTCAAGGACAACTGGGAGGAGCTTTACAATCGCTACCAGGGCGGCTTCCTCATATCACGACTCATAAAGGTAAAGGTTCTGCTGCGTCTGATTTACTCTATGAACCCCCTGGAGTCTGGACTGAGTGTGTGGAGTCCAGCTTCACTGAAGTCTTGGTCTGTTTTTCACCTCTGGTCTGCTGGACCATCATTATCTTTAAATTCACAGAATAATCATCAGCTTTCCTTTCAGTTCAGGAACATTTCTGAATCCTTTTTCATTCTTTATGTTCAGCTCACACTCACGTTCCTTATTTGCATCTCTTGATAGCTCACGGTCGACGGCTTCGCTATCGACAAAATGGCCGCTGAAGTGAAGGTGAGGGTACTTTTGGGGATGCTTTGGTTGTTGTGATGACATTTTCTGCCCAGCCACTGAACTAAGACTCTGTGCTTTCTGTGTTTTAGAGATGAAGTTTATTCGTATAATGTTAAATATTTAAATATTTGTTGAGAACAAACTCTTTGTCTTATTGATCTTTTGATCTTTGATCTTTGTCTTCCTTCCACAAAAGCCTGTTTGTTTGTATCCCCGCAGAGTTTCTTCGAGAGTCACCCGGCGCCGTCGGCTGAACGTACAGTGCAGCAGTGCTGCGAGAACATCCTCCTCAACGCCGCCTGGCTGAAGCGCGACGCAGACGACATCCAACAGTATCTACTGCAGCGCAAAGCTCCCCCCGTCTGAGCCTCTGCCTCTCCGTCGCCTCCTTCTCTAGTCCCCTTTCCCCTCCCTCCAGCGCGGACTTCCCAGCATCATAGCTGCCTCTGCCCCACCCCCGTCACCTCAGAGCAGAGTGGGAGAGCAGAGCGCTCTTACAGCAGGCTACATTTCTCGAAAGAAACTTTATGAAATCAACCAGACAAAGCCAAGAATTTAACAGTGTTGGAAACACAAAGAGACTCTTTTTACGTCAACAAAGCAAAATCCATTTTAAACAGACCAGGAATGTAGTTTTATCCCCATTCTGTCCACAAGCTGATGAGCTGCCAGCGAGTCAGGATATTAATCTGCAGCTGTGTGATGTCACAGGAGTGACACCACCCTCAAAACGCCCGATTACTCTGCCAGCGCTGTCTGCATCACCTGGCCTGTAAGCACCCTCCTCCTCCTCCTCTGCATCATAGCTGAGAAAACTGTGAACTCTGCCTTCTCCTCATTTTTTTGCTGCTTGGTTTTTTTTCCACAAACAAATTATCTTTCCCTCCTCCGCCCAGCTCTGTTAGCACCCACTCTTTCTCCCTCTCATTCGGGGGCTGTGATCGGGTGAAGGCAGAAAGCACCTGGACAGAATGGGGATAATAACAGTCGTGTGTGTTGTAGTTTCCAACAGCACTGATTCTCCATTGCTAATAAACGACTAGGACAAGACGAGCAGCGCTAGCATGGTACTACATTGTAAACTGTAAAATGCAAGTTTTTTTCTGTGGAGAATGTTCCTTTAAAAGACTTAATCTGAAAAGTTCCTGATTACCTGACACACACACTCAAAGCCCTTTGAGCTCTATTCAGTCAGAGAGGATATCATTCAGTCGTCAACAAATATATTTAAACCCCAGTTTCTTGATCTGCCACCCTCAATGAGATGAAGATGTCAGCACGTGTTTTTATGAGACATCAGATGGAGTGATTTATTTAAATATTCAGACAAAAGGATAAAAAAACAAACAGCACTACTTTTTGGGGCCTTTTCATCTCTGAAGTAACATCAGGTTAAATGCCTCCGCGTGCAGTCGAGCCGACGAGGCCCTCACAGGAATATGTGGACTTGACCGATCGACTTTACTGCGCCGTCGAACATGGAAGCCTTAAATTGGTCGACTGGTTTGCAGTAAACATGTTGTGATTTACTGCAGTGATTTTAAAAGGTGACTTCCACATAACGTCAAATGTATCTAATGTGACAGAATATGCAGACTTGTTGAGCGAGTATATCTATATAGAATTTACAATTTGATGTGGTTTTTGAAAAACATACTCACAAAGTCATCCAACCTGTTGTCGACTCTTTTCTCTCCCCTGGAACATTTGTTGTTGTTGTTTTTTTTTCTTTCTGTCACTTGTTTTCATTTCTTTTTTTGTTCAAAGTTAAAAGTTGGTGTTCATTAAAGTGAAAAAGGATTATAAAAACAAATGTGAAAATACAACATCTTGATGGGTTTTTCTTGAGTGTGGACCTGTGGAAACAAATATGATAGTAATCTAATTGATCCTTAGGTGAGATGATCTGTTAAACTAACAGCTAAAATTAAAGAAGTGAAGCCAAAGTATCTCAGATATGAGGGCAGCCGTCTTTAACCGGAGATGTAATTTGGAGTCAAGGTCTGTGCGGCAACCATCAGGTGTCAGCCGTACGACAATATTTCAGCTGCTCATCAAGCGAGAAGCGGCTATCGTTGTAGTTACCCATTGTGGCCGGTGGTGGCAGCAGTGAGTAGTGTGGTGCTGAAGCCGTCACTAATAAGGCCTGTGAAGAAGAGGTCAGCTAGTTTCTGTAGGTCGCTGTTTGCTTTGGAGCAAGATGCTGGTAAGAAAATAACACGGGTAAAGTTAATCCGTTAAACAGTAAAGACTCGACAGGTTCATAATAAAGATTAATGTATCCCACTGTTATTGAAAACACTCAAACTAATCAGTTACCTGCGTGAGTACCAAGAAGCTAGTTAGCTCCTAGCTTGGGCTAACGTTAGCTTTATTTATTCTGTAACGCGAAGTGATTTGAGAGAAATCTCACGTTAAAATACATCGCGTTGTTTCTAAAGTGGTCCTGTGTTAGTGCTCGGTGCGGACTGACTGACAGCTAGCTGCTAACGGTTAGCATCCAACTCTGCACAGCGCCATGGACTCAGGCGGTTTTACATGTTGCTAAAAATAAACGCAGTTATGTGTGTGTCAAACTGCGGGTTTCAAAATCCCACGGTGGTTTTCATTCAGTACTTTCAACGTGTTTGAACCCTAGACCGAATAAACTTGCAGTTCGTTCGGGTCAAAGGTCAATTCACCTGCGGAGTATGGTCCTGTGTTCGGTCCAGCTCCGCAGCTTCATGCGGCTCAATGGAGAAGAGTCACTTTGATTTCTGCTTCTGCTCAAAGTTAATTCACACAGACAGCGAGTTAGGATTTCAGTAACAGACATGTAAACAGTCAACTTGCAGGCTCAACAAACAACTAACAGGTAGAACATACAACTAGCACGTCCTAATTATAATCTCTTTTGAGAGCAATACGACAAAAAATGTGACGAAATAGTTAGAGAAGCGCAAAATAGTTATATAGTTATTTGTTGTGCAGCACTTAGTACTCATTGGAAATTCTGTATGAATAAAGTTATTCGTAACCAGGCAAGGCTGCTATTGTCAATGACTTCATGATTCAGTTTTTGTTGTGGTTTTCATCTGTGCCTCATCCTGTTACTTTAGGCTGTCTGGCATCGTCCAGGTGCGTTCTGACTGACTGATGCCTTCACCATGATGCTGTGCTGCAGCGCCCTGGTCGTCACCCTCCTGGTGTCGCAGACCAAAAGCTTCCTGACCTCAGATGACGACAGCGTCCCTGAAGAGTGGGTTCTCCTCCACGTGGTTCAAGGCCACATCGGGGCAGGAAACTACAGCTACTTACGCCTCAACCACGATGGCAGAATCATCCTGCACATGCAGAGCCTCAAGGGGGACGCAGACCTCTACGTGTCAGATAAAACCTTGCAGCCGAACTTCGACACTTACAAGCTGCAGTCCGCAACCTGTGGCCACGACATGGTAGTGGTGCCGGGGGACTTTGTGAGGCCTGTGGGAATCGGCATTTACGGCCACCCGTCTCACCAGGAGAGCGAGTTTGAAATGCGGGTGTTTTACGATCAAACGGTGCCCCAGAATCCATTTGACCCAGGCTTGTACACATCAAAGGACAGACACGAGCAGAAGCAGTCCCCTCAGGTGGCAGATGAGCAAGAAGGTTCGATCGTTTGGACTATTCTGATTGGCATCCTGAAGATTATACTTGAGATTTTATTTTGAAAATGGGGACATTCCTTTCTGCTGCGAGGCGGGAGGAACAGACTGTTCTTGGTCCACTTGGCCTTGATTGCGTAAAGATTTATTTTCCTTTCATTCTGTAAGAATGAGAAATGGCCCACACAAGTAAGCTTTTTATGTCTTTGCTTGTGAGCAAAAAAACTATGATCAAAAGAGAGGTAAATGAGAATGTCACTTAGTCGAACTCAAATGTCTGCAGAGAGCCAATAGTTTCTAGAATCCAGACAAGCTGCACCAAATTACACAGACTCATAGATATCAACTGTCTTCATGTGCCTGAAAAATGTGAAAATGTTCAGACACTTCACATTTGCACTAATCCCTTCACTGACAGACTAGGGTGGAAACAACAGTGTTTAAATTTTAAATTCACTGATGACCAGGTCTGTTTGATGGAAAGTGATTGAACAGTGTTGCTTCTCTTTCATTGGAATGAAGTGAGTCATAGTTTATATTTGACCTAAACGTTTAGTTCTCTGCAATCCAATGTGATCAAAAGGACATGGGGCATAACTGGAGGCTTGGAGGGTGGTAATGGTGGTTTTGTTTATTTTTAAAGTTCTTCAAATGCTCATATGTAAAGTGAAAAAAAATTAGGTGGCTGGAATCACTTCTCGAAGTTTTTTTTTTTTCTGGTGCAAATGTTCCTCAGATTTTCATGTTTCCTCTCTAAGCTGTCAGGAGTGAACCAGGATGAGGTGACGCTTAATTTGAATCCCTCAGAATCTTATACAGCTTGTCCCCAAGCAGAGATGCCTGCAGCAACATTCACACCTGGTATCAATGTGCATCTTGAGTGATCCTATCACAAGTGTCTGAGTTCGCCAACCGAAGTTTCCTGAGTTGTGAAGTTGCTGGTGTGTTCTCAAGTTAGAAGTCTGGAGGAAGACAACGTGGACACTGAAAATTATGTGTCGTATTTGTGCTCAGAGCCTTTAAACAACACATTTTCTCCTCTGAACAATATTTATAGAACACACCTGTGTGAACAGACACACCAGCGAACTCAGCTACAGTAACACAAACTGGAAGAACAGATTTATCTCAGGAATAAAGCGATGAAGGGCATGTTGAGATCAGGTGTGAGGATAGATGAGCT
The DNA here is from genome assembly GCA_016785235.1 of Pseudorhombus dupliciocellatus. Classification (NCBI taxonomy): domain Eukaryota; kingdom Metazoa; phylum Chordata; class Actinopteri; order Pleuronectiformes; family Paralichthyidae; genus Pseudorhombus; species Pseudorhombus dupliciocellatus. Next base: position 1,365,729 of record JAFBJW010000012.1, on the reverse strand, counting down.
GTCCACTTGTGAAGTGATCTCTCAGGAGGACACAAGTTAATACCAGGTGTGAGCAGAGCCTCAGACTGACAGAAACCTGTCTGCCAGCTCCTCTTAAATCTTTGAGACTAAGTGTAGAGATGACAGCTGCGTCTGTCTCTAACCTGTGAATGAAAACCACTTGTCTTAACTCTGCATATCAGCGTCATGCACGAAACTTGGCAATACCCTCATGGTCAGTGTTTCTAAAGTATCCTGGAGGACGCTCGCGCTGCTCCATGTTCACGTTCTTGCTGAATTTAGACTCGGACGAGAACCTCTGGTCATCTGGGATGTTTCATTGGGTTCAATGGTTCACTTTGTTTCACCTGTTGGAGGAGCTCCTGGTTTAAACACCCCCCTCCATCTTGAGAGGAGTTCAGCTATCATTCACCACTGAGCAGAAATGTTCAACAGTGCCTTCAGACCCTTCCTGTGAGGGGGGGGGCAGCCAAACCGTTTTCCTGTTTCCAGAGACTACTGTCGGGTTTACAAAATAAAACTGTTGTTCAACAGACTGTTAAAATCTCCTGTGTCCAGAGTCTTGTGTTTCAGTTGGTGAAAGACAAGCTAACAACACCGTTCAACTTCTAGACCTTTAACCAGCAGCTTGATTTTACAGTGACTCTGACAGGTCCTGCAGCACTAATGTGACCTTTCTCACTGTGTTCAACAGCTTCTCCAGTTTGTCAGGTGTTTGTGAAGTAGTGAAAACAAATAAAGGGTTTTCAAACACTGTAACAACTACTTTATTTACAGGAGTTAATCCAACATATTCAGTCCTGGTTTGACACTGATGTAAAAAAAACACCTGGTGTGTTTACATGAGGTGTGTGTGTCTGAGATATGGTCCAAGTCAATCACAAGAGTCTGGGGTTCAGTTCAATGCTATTGATCCTCAGTACGGTCTGCGGCTGAACGATGATCTTCTTGCGCTGGTACCGATGTCTCTTCCAGAACTTCATGTGGATTTTGGGCCAGGACTCTGTCTTCTCTAGGACGGTGGCCTCGACCCGGACCAGCTCCTTTCCCAGCAGAGGCCTTCCGACCAGGGTGAAGTCCTCCGCCCCGACCAGCAGCACCTTCTCCATCCGGATCCGCTCCCCGCACTCCGCCTCGAAGTGGTTCTCTATCAGGACAAGGTCCTCCGCGGTGACCTTCCACTGACGCCCGGCGAAGTGCACCACGGCGAAGAGGCGGCCGAAGTCTTGCTGTTGGATCCGCTGGTTCACTGTGCTCACCACGGCGGCGTGTCGACGCCGCTCCTCCTCTGGGTCCGGCGTCTTCGGCTGCGGCCACGGGGGACTGGACAGCGAGGTCCGGGGCAGCACGTCCCCGCTCACGGAGCTGTGCGGTCGGATTGCAGCGGGAAACAGGAGCGGGGCCCTGGGTGACAACAGACAGCACGTCCTCCACAGTCCTCTGGTCGCCGCCATCTTTTCAGGAAGTGTTGCCATGCGTGCGCATGCGTCACTTCTGCACAGATAACACATGTTGTCGTCATAGACTGTTTATAAACGTTCTCATCTTTACAATTTGATAGATTCAAATGCGTTTCATTTCTGAAACTGAACGGATCACAACATCTGATTTTGTGGACACATTTGAACCTAATTATTTTTGCAAAGTTTTCTTCTTCGTCTTCAAGGATTTACAGAAACACTCCAGTCACTTATTCTGATTTCTGGTAATTAATGTGTGTTTCTTCCAGAGGTGGATCATCACCCACATCATGAATTACTCAAATGGGTCCCTGCACACCTCGTGGTTGTTCTATGTCTCTTTGTGATTGTTTACTGTTTCTATGGTTGTGTAATGTGTCTTTGTAATTGTTTTGTGTCCCTGTAATTGATTGTGTCTCTTTATAGTTGTTTGTATCTCCCTGTGGGTGTTTTCTATGCTGTTGTTCTCTGTGTAGGGTCTCTATGTACTTGTTTAATGTTTCTGTCATTAATATTGTGCAGGTGAGTCTCAGGTGTCTGTGCTCGGTCTGTCCACCCAAATGTCCACCTATCTGTCCACCTGTCTGTCCACCTGTCCATGCACAGCAGAGTTACGTCTTTACAAGTTGAAAGTGGAATTTCCTGCAGCGCCTGAACGCGGCGCTGATCTGCCTCCATTTTGTGCAGTTTCCGTGTTTGGGAGCGGGGCAGATCTCAGACTGAACCGGGGCAGATAGACGCGGTCCGCGGGAGTACGATGGCTCTACTTGCAGCCCAGGAGTGCGGCCAAACTTTGACGTAGCTTCCTGGAAGTGTTGACAGAGTGTGAGAGACGCGTCCACCGGGCTGTTCGCTGTTTTAGTCGCGGTGTCGTGTCGCAGATCTCCGGAAGAGACTGTTCGCTCTGACAGCTGGAAGTAAACAGCTAGCGGCTAGCGGCTAACTGCAGAGGAGCCGCCACTGTCTGAGCCGAACCGTCGACAGCAGGCTAACGCTAGCCGGCTACTTACATCAGCGCGACCCACCCGCTACCTCCCGGCCGAAGTTTCTGTCAAACCGCTCCGACATTGACTCAACGACACCTTCCATTCATGTTGTTGTGGAGGGCGACACCAGCTCAGCTCCTGTTCTTGCAGCCAGGGTGAGTTTCGTATCATGCTAACTTTACCGCGGCTAAGTTGAAGCTAGTTCCAGGTGTGTCGGAGGGTTTTCACCTGGCCGCTGCAGCTGCTTGCCCCGGACAGGCCTCACTCACCCGGGGCTGCTGAGCTCCACGTTTGCTTCCACACAAACACAGGCGTTCACTGAAGTTGAAGTTCTAATGCTTGAGTAAAACACATAAATTAAAGTACACTTAGCTAATTACTGCAAGTCTTGTAGCACGACCTCACACATTGAAACAGGTGTTACTTGTACTCAAATTAACGTTTTACTTCCATCTTATTTAGAACTTGAAGAAAACCTAATTTCACTATTGATAGATCTGATGGTGTGTTCTCCAATATTCATTTGTCTCTAAATGTCAGGTGTAATTTCCTTCGTATCAAAGCGATGTCAAGGTAAATATTCTAAACACATATAATCTACTTCTTATTGCACTTGTTAAATCGCTTTAGGCCTTATAGACATGTCAAACTGTAAAGCTCTGAATGGCTTAATCAACTTAAAACAACTTCAACTTGATAAAAACCCTTTCAATCCTCATATTCAAGAAGTCAAAAACAGCAGTTATTTTATTTGGCGTTTTACTTTTAAAAAGTGGCTAAAATGATCATTCAACTCATGCATCTTTGTCACTGTTTTATTTTGTCCAGCCAACCTGAGCATTATTCAACAACAGTCACTCAGCTAATCAATCAAATTATTTATTATCGATAAATTATTAATAATTTCAGTCTCACATGAAGAGATGTTGACATCTGATGTTTCCAGCTTCCTAAAGGATCAATGTTCTGCTGTGCTTGTTACTTCATTTTTGCGGTTTCTGTTTAGACAAGAAAAGATTTTATCTCAGTGCAAGGCAAGGATCGTGCAGGAAAAATGACTTGAGCATGTTTATTCAATGTTTAATTTTAAACAGTTTAATATATCTTAAAATCCCATCAACAGTTGGTCAGCTCCTGAAATTGTGATACAGTTGTCTGCACAGTGTATGTCAAGGAAATGGATACACACACACACACACACACACACACACAAATACATACACACACACACACCCACTAACCTCTCGCTCACTGTATTTGCTCAGCCACTAAAGTATCTAACTTCCCTGTACATTGCTGACCCCAGGCTGAGTTCCTCTGTGCAGTATCACACTGGAGTTGGGAGGCTTGTGTATTTTCCACTATATGTCTGTTTACCAACTGAATGAACAGCTAAATGGAGCCAAACCTCAGAAGCCATGACCTACTTCGGACTCACTTCTGCTGTTTTGATCTTGAATGGAAAGGATTAGTCAGATTATTGAGGTCAAAGGTCAGGACCTGTTGCCTGTAGCACTGCATTGCTTCCAATTTTTTTCACATATGTATGTGTATGTACAAATACATCCTCTTATAAATATAAATATGCTTTGATATATATATATATTTTTTAAGCCAGCACAGGCTGCAGGATGAAGGTGTTTCTGTCAATATGTTGAATCTTATGATTTAAAATACCCAGTTACTGCTTATTATTTAAGTAGTTTATGGCTGTAAAATAGAGAATAAAAAATGTACAAGCCTTAATATGATCTATTTAAACATCTTGTATTATTCAACCGTGGGTCTAGAATCTAATACTTTTGCGTTTCTCAGTACGACAAAGAACAGAAATCCATCTGGAGAAGCTACAACCATCAAATGTTCAAACCGACAACTAACAATCAATGATTCCATTAATTTTGTCCGTGTTATTCATCACTGACTGCAGCTCCACTCACAGACGGTATATTTATACTAACTGTTTTGTATTTAATTAACATTGCTATCTGTGTCTGTCCTAGGGATTTCAGGATCAACCAATACAGGTTTTACAATAACCATGGTTTGATAATGTCACAGTTTCGAGACTGTAAAACTACAATATCTAACTATGGTGTCCTTTCTTTCTTCATTTATGTGCTCCCTGTGCAATCCAATCTCTCACGCGTCACATATCACATGTGCGAGCCACTGAAATGTTAGTTGAGAAAATGGGACTGACATAGCGGCCTAATTTCCACCAACGCCGGACAAATGAGTCCATAGGAGGAGTTCACCGTTAGAGGAGTCCTTGTTTCCTTTTGGTTCCTGATGAGTGGCTGACACACCTTACTCATAAACAGATTAACTTCCATCCGTGACACTTCACAATAAAAATACCATTTAGATACACTACTTATGATGACAGGAAACACATACACTGACCAACCTTCCACATTAATGCAACTCAATGAAATGGCTAACATAAATTACTCCAAATGAACTGGCTATTATTGATGATTATATATATTTTAGTTAAATAGTTTATTTATTAGAATTATACTTATAACCCTATATATTGTGGATGTAGTTTAGAGTTCATGCGTTGAGTCAGATTTGGACATCCCAGTGTCAAACAGAACGATTGTTTGATGTCGGATTATTGGTCTTTAATTAACTTAATTAACAGAACCAACTGGGATACAAGTGTCTGTGTCTTCAGTCTTGGTGCTCTCAGCAGACCTTCAAGACATTTCTTTATAACCCCCCCTCCCTCTATCTCTGCTGCTGTGCCTTTCCTCTTGAACCACGTCACTGGGAGCTTGCTCAGTGAGATTCCTTTGGTTTCCCTCAGTGAAAACCTGCCCCGACACTCAGCCCAGCAGCCTGAGGAATGGAGCAACGGAGGGTGAGGGTGGGGTGAGCAGGCAGCACTGCTGGGATGAGCCAACAATGGGCCCAGCCAGCTAACTGGTTTGGGGAGATCTAGTGACCTGAGTCAGCCATTGTCTGTAGAGCTGCCACTTTAAGAGTAGTTTCAGGTACAGGTGTCTCATAGGTCGGTTTCATATGAGTGAATGTTCAAACTGAAAACGTTCCACAGAGCAGAAGTGAGATAACTAGTGTTTGTTTACAGCAGTGTAAACAATAATCTACACTAGTGTCAGCTCTTACACAGACAACTCTCTTCTTCGTTGGTGTCTTCTACTAATTTATTTAAATTCTACAATAGCAGCAAGGCGCTCGTCTCCTGTCTGTCTGCAGATGGAGCACAAATACAAATTGAGTGCATGTCAGAACATTCCCCTGACTTTATGATCTTATAACACATCAATGACGCATATTCGACCCAATATAACGATTGATCCAGAAGAGCTGTGGAGGTCTCTCTCTGGATAAACACACCAGTGCTGCTGTTCAGCCGATGGCCTGGTTTTAAGGCTGAGATTTAAAGCTCTAAGCCTCTTTCTGTCTGTGGGTCCATGTTGAATCGTTCCTCATCTTTCTCCAAACTACACTGATGTTTCCCAGGAGCTGCTACAGCAACAGCTTCCTTCTACCAAGAATGTTGTCTTTAGACCAAAGTGGGAACAGCCGGGCATCAGAATGAAGCTTGTTGGCATCACCAGCTCATCGTCACCGTTTGTCTTTCACACAGGACTGGATTCTGACTGATGCACATTCATGCTGTATACAGTTAATCTAAACCGACTCTGTCCAAATTGTTGTATTAGTTGTATTCTCTTGGTTGTTAGATGTAGATCAGCCCGTTTTTTATATTCCAGATATTTTGGACTTGATAGAGTGAAAGACATGTTCTTAAATGAGAGAGACCAGTATTAATGTCTCTTGCAGCTGAAACAGTGAAGTCAGCGGGCATGATAACTTTATGGACAATTGTGTCGGTGGAGGAGCAGTTGTTATTATTCAGGAAACTGTGGTGGGACATATGTGAACATGGTTCCACTATTTGATGAGTGTCTGTTGTTCTGCAGGTGTCAGTGTGCGTCGCACCAGCTGAGTTGGTGAAGTCACCTGACGATACCCCCCCACATAAAGGTGCCAACAGAGGGACAGGATGCCTATTCCTCCCCCTCCCCCTCCTCCCCCTGGACCGCCACCCCCACCCACCTTCAGTCAGGTCAGTGACTGAACCTCCAGCAGGAGGTGGTGATGAGACATGAGTCCACAGATGGGACATGGTTTGGCATCGCACATGAGGGACACTTTCATTCATCAGAACAGTTTAAATCTCCACTTTCACACTTTATTCATCTTCTCCCAAATGTTCTTCTCTGTGTAGGTTCTTATAGTTCTGTTTTTGCTAATGTCTCTTGAGTAATTGTATTCTTCAAGTGAAAGGATCCAGGATGTCACACTTTGTCTTCATCTCATTCTTCTATGTCCCCTCCCAACAGGCGAACACAACTCCTCCCAAACTGAGCTCATCTGAGACTAAAGACAGAGGAGCGTTGCTGTCCGACATCTGCAAAGGCACCAGGCTGAAGAAGGTCGGTGTGGTCAATGACCGGAGTGCACCCATTTTAGAGAGTGAGTCCGCACAACTGATATTCACTCATATTCACACACATGCTCACACAAGTTTGTCAGTTAAGTTGTTTTGTGTACATTTTAATATGTGTTTTTTTTTATCGCCAGAATCAGGAGGTGGTGGTGGGGGAGGAGGTTTTGGAGGTGGTGCCCCAATGGGAATGGGGGGGCTCTTTCAAGGCGGCGTGCCAAAATTACGCCCAGTTGGAGGTAAAAACTTGCCTGAGAAAACAAAATATGAAAAGGTTCTAATAATACAATATTGGTCCACAAAAACATGTATTGCCTCCATCTTTTCATGTCTTAAATTTATTTTATAGGAAAAATAATCTGATGATGATGAAAGAATAAAAAGTACACGTGCCACTTTGCTCTGTTTGCCAAATCATTTATTGATCAAGTTGATGCAAATAATTTGACCACGACCTCTGTATCGTTCCCCAGATGGATCAGCAGGAGGTTCAGTAGGCAGATCTGCACTGAGGCCCCCGGGGTCCCGGTCCGCAGCCCCTCGCCCCCCGACTGGTCGCTCCTCTTCACCCTCCCCAGCCAACAAGCCATCTCCACCGGAGCAACAGCGCTCCCACCGCCCCTCTCTCCCTGACATCTCCCGTCCTTCCAGCAGCAGCAGCAGCTCATCCACAGGCAGCGGGATGAAGCACAGCACCTCCGCCCCACCACCTCCTCCACCCTTCAACAGGGGCGGTCGTGGGAACACTCCGGCCACCCCCAACCAGAAAGCATCTTCCTCCTCTCACAGCAGAGAGAAGCCCCTCCCTCCAACGCCCAACAGAGGTCCCACGCCCCCCAGCTCCGTGAAGCCACCATCTTCCAGCAGACCCCCAACTGGGGGCTCCTCTGCTCCCCCACCTCCCCCGCCATACAGACCACATACATCGGTCTCCAACGGGCCTTCCCATGTTGATGGGGGTGGCGCTCCGGAGCTGCCCCAGAGGCACAACTCACTGCACAAAAAACACAGCTCAGGAGGAGGCAGCCAAGGACGCAGCCACGCACCCCCGCCTCCTCCCTCTTCATCTCCATCTTCTCAGCCCATCCCCAGACCACCACCACCTGCCAGAGAGCCACCAGGACGCAGAGCAGGTACACCACACAGCACCAATGAGTTTTACCTCTTTAACTTCACCCTCTGTCATCTCTGACAACAGCTTTACACACTGAGCCATGTTCAGCAGGAACTTCAATCAATGCTGATGTTCTGTGTCTGTGTATATCTTTTATTCGGCACCTCAGGTGTTAATGGGATAAATCATTGTATATCCACCACCTACTCCATCATTTGTTCCAGAACAGGATGAGTCCCGTTTTGTAGTCACATCATGATATGATGTTTGACTGCACCGTAGATTAACATGTCCTCAGTCTCTGTGCTTGACTGTAGGAATGTTCTCACACAGGTCGAAGCATGTTTCGACTCATTATCTCAGCACGTCCTGCAATGCAGCCTGAACTTTCTCCACATGTTTTCACAAATTGCAGAACTGAAAACAGTCATTTATTTGGCTCTGTAAATCGCAGACATTGCATCGAAGGCAGATGTAGCAGACATCTCACACACTGGTTTGAGATTTGAAGTGATACCCACAGCTGCTGGTGTTTTGGAAAGTGTTTCCTCTCATTGCAGTATTTCAACACATGGAGCAGGCATGTTGAATATTGACATGTGTATACATTCCCAGTTGTGGATGGTGACACATTAGAGGCCTCCACTCCTTTTAGGCATGTATCCCAGAAGTCCATGTGTGTGCATGTTGACATAGAAACACTTGGAGGGTTTAAGACCCCGCCCCCTTCAACATAGAAACTTTCAGTGCAGAGGACTGGAAACTTTAATTTCATAATTTGAATCCAGAGTGAACACAAAAAAACAGGAAGGCACTTGTTAGCTGAGGCTTTGTGTTGTGATTGGACAACGGAGCGATTCGCCACAAGGCCTCCTGGTTTCTCTACATTCCTGAAGCCTTGTGGAATATTCCAGCATTCCTATTCACATTCAGCATCTCTGCTTTTTGCCTCACTGCGCTCATAGGATGTCTGATATTTCTTTTATTCTCACTACTTCACACTCCTCTTTTTACTTTGCTGCTGTCAGCTGGAACTGGAAATAAATCCACCAACCACAGCTATGCTGGTTTCTGTTGCAAAACAGTGAATACTGAGTTCAGTGTGTCTGTTGAAGTTGTGTTGTAGATATTGTGTACTACAAGTATGTGTCTGTTGTCCACACAGCTCCCCAGGTGCCCCCTCCTGGGTCTCGTAATGGGGGGCGGGACGCCCCTCCGCCACCACCCCCCTACCGTATCAACAGCTCTGCGATCTCAGACTCCCTCAACCGAGTGGCAAAACCTCCTCCTCCCTCCTCCATCTCAACCTCGTCTTCCCGCACCCCGGCCGGACCACCTCCACCCCCACCACCCATGAGGAACGGCCACTCCAACATGACCTCTTCCAAGTCCATCATCGGTGAGCGGGGACAGACCAGCATTGTGGCGTTCCTCCTGCGTATCTGTGGTTTCTCTGTTCAGACACCGGAGGACATCAATACAGTCACAGTGTAATGAATATATACAGAATATCTCTCCTTTTAAATCATCCCACCTCTTTCCTTTGTTTTTCTTCCCTCAGATGATTTTGAATCCAAGTTTAACTTCCACCCAGTTGAAGACCTCCCCCCTCCAGAGGAGTACAGGCACTTCAGCAAGGTCTACCCCAGCAAAACTAACAAGGGTAGGGCTGCAGCAGCGTCCTAGTCCATGTAGACCCGATGGATGTATACACACGTCTAAATACAGCATACCTGATCTTTAGCTACCATTGGCTGGGTGAATCTTTACCAGCTGTGTAAAGCCTGTAAGATCTGACCTTGAGTAACCCCTGTCTCTCTGCCCTCAGCCATGAGAGGAGCTCCTCCAGCGCCGCCGGTCGGGAGGTGAACGGGCCTCAGCTCAGGACTTGAACTCTCAGTCAGCCGACTCGGTGGACGGTCAATAGGGAGTGGTGAAGACGCACTCGAATCACAAACACACTCAACACTAAACACACACCCACAGATATTCACCATACATTATACCACCAGCCAGAAGCACAGTGGCCAAAAGTTAACACTACCGCAGCACGCAGGTCTGACACTACTCGGCGTCACATTCTCACTTTGCACGAGAGAATAAAAAAAAAAAACACTCGGACGAGAAGCCGTCATGACTGCGACCACCTCGACTCCTCTGCTGACTGGAAGCAGGAGCCTCTCCACGACATATCAGGACCAAACTCCCAACGCTTCCTACTTGGTGCATTCCACCTTTTTTTAAAAAGCGTTTGCATGATGAAGATGTTGATTTTCATAACTAAGAATAACATCTTTTGTTTATTTAATCTTTTTTTTTTTTTTTTGGTGACAGCATTAATTTGCGAGGGAGAAAGGAAAAAAAAATCAGTCCTAAGAATGGAAACTGACTTTTCTGCCAATGAATCCCACCGAAGTCTTCAAGCAGAATTGATGAGGTCATGAATGTGGGGCTCATCGATGGTTTTATTGTTGGGGACGGGGTGTCTTAGTCATTCCAGCTGTGCCAGGTGAGGGGGCGTTTGATTCATCTCCGTCTCAGTGTGCCAAAAGCAGCTGAGGTCACATGAGCTGCAGAGCCAGGAATGTTTCCACACTTGTTTTCTATATAACTAAAAATTCTTGATAGCAGACGAAATGAATCATTTGTGAACATTTGCCAACGTTATGACTGAGGCCTTGGCCTTCTTGTTTATCATCACATTCAGATCGTGTTGATTTCCTGCTTGTCTTTCTTCCTCATCTTTCCTTCATTTGGGGACATTTTTATTTCCATATTCAGACGATGTTACACAGGAGCTCATCTGCTAAACTGAGACACTGTGCACAACGCTTGTTTATGCACTTGACTCTTCAGGATCACATTGATTGCACCGTGATTTGTTCCTGATTTATATTTCCCCTGATGTGTCGGCCACCATCTCTCTCGGATGCTGAATTGATCTTTTCTTTTCTGGACCATGTTTTGATGATTTTTAGCTGCAGGGTGGTGGAGGAGCTTATAAGGGAGAATTTATCACTTTGTGTGGATTTCCTCTTCCAGGGAAGTCCGTCTTTGAATTGCGACTCTGTTATGAATCCCTAGTTAATATTTTGCTGCTGGAGGGTGAAAGAAGCACGATGTGGCCACAGGAGGGCGATGAGCTGTTAGGAAATTGCTATGCAGTTTGTACAGATTGTAGCTGGTAGCAGCTAATGAAAAACAAAGAGGAACACTAAGTGCCAGATGTTTGAAGTAAATCGAGGATCTTTACTACACTTTTCTTTTTAGCTTGACTTTAAAACACTAATGACATAATCAAACAGACCATGCAGGAGGAGTGAACACAAAGAAACACTTGTTCAGGGCACACTCTCAGCGATGCAGCGCCTCCTGCTGGTTTTTGCCTTACACAAACTTGTTGTCCACTCCGCGGTACCAGTGCTTTTATTATCATTTGTTTTCTTAGGGGGAGGATGATGACGTCAAAGTAAATAAGTCTATTTGAAAATGCAATAAATATTGTGTATTTACATAAAGGAATATGTTAATCATAGTTATTGATCTATTTTTATGTTGTAAAAAGGTTGTAATATAGGAAAGACAGATGGTGAAGAGTTGAACATGCTCCAGTGGCTGAACTCTCTATCACCTTCTCTGGATGTTTGACCACGTGAGGGTGAATGAGCTGAACGCGTGTGTGAGACTTTGCCGATAAGAAAAAAACTCTGCGGAATCATGTTCCTTTAAAAACAACAACATCCATACTGTGGGTGAATGAGTGAACTTGGTGGGTGATGGGTAGGACACCAGAAACAAATGTCTTCCTGTCGAACGTGCACGTTCACCTTGACTCACAGGTGAGCTGTCTCGTCTGTCTCCTCAGGTTCACGCCTTGTCTCATCTCTTAACAAGAAAAACAAACCTGTGGTCATTTCATGTTAACCAACCGCTGTTTTTATCATTTGAATAAATTCAAATAAATGTATTCCTGTTGGGAAAAGGGTACCTAATGTGTGTCTTTTTATTCTGCTGCATTTCTCTAAATTCTTCATGAGTTCAGTTCATGTTGCTGTTTATAATTTCAAACTATTCTCTGTCACTACTTTATTTTCGAAAGGTGTTTTTTTTCCAACATTAAGAAAAGATGAAGCTGACAGTTCATACATGTTCAGAGGAGATGGAAAAAAGTTTCAGCAATAAAATGAAGACGTGCACATTTCAGAAAATACCAAAGGGGATCAACCAAAGGAGTTTAGTGGAAAGTACACGTTTATAAAACCACTGGAGCAAAGTTCAGATACTCAACAATAGTAAATTAAATGTAAAGTATTTAATCCTGAAACGTACTTTAGCAGAATTATAAAGTGCAGTTTAACTCAGTAAAGGCGAGTGTACATTGTTCAGAGACGATGACGTGTTTCCCGGGAAAATTAGATTCCGCCAAAACTACAGTCTGTTCAAATTCCCGCCACATGTTTCCGTGTACAGGCGACAGTTGACGTAACATCCGTGTGAGCTGAGCCAATGAGCACCGATAACGCTCTTGCACGGACCAATCAGAGCGCGGGCGGAGGAGCAGCTGCCGGATGAGGAGGAGATGTGGCGCCAGTTTGTGTTCAGCGCTCCAGTGTTTCAGTCGCGTTCGAGCCTCCAGGTCTCTCAGTTTATTCCACACATCGGCGACGTTTTCCCTCGAGCCCGAAGAGGACTCGAGTCTGTCTCCGTGCCTCCTCACAGTAAGTTTTTATCTCCGTGTGTCCTCGTGGTAAATGTTTGTGTCATTGTCTCCTCACGGGAAATGTTTGTCTCCGTGTGTCCTCAGAATACGTGTTATCTCCTCGCAGTGTGTTTGTCGTATGTAACCTAGTCTTTCTGTTCACATGCGTCATATGGCGCGTGTGTTCTGTTAAAGTGAAAGTTTTGGCTGCTCGCGCTGTTTTAATGACGCTGTTGTGTCGTGGCGTCGCTCTTCCTCCTCAGTCTCAGTCTCCTGTGGTGACCGGTCCAGTGTGTTAAAGTGAGATGAAGTTAAACCATCTTTGAAACATTTAAAAAAACAACAACAACTAAAAATAATTTAAGTTTCTTGTGAGTTTCTCGTGCTGGCCTCACGCTCCAGTCCGGCAGGGGGCGATGATGTGCCGCCAGAACAATCATTCGTTTCCTCCATGGCTTCAGACGGGGTTTCCTTGATCAGCTGATTTCACGCAGACTTGAGATTGAGCGATTGTTCATGGGGTCTGTTCTCTGACACCTGAGCACGAGTGGTACCACAAACAATTCCATTTGTATTGTTCCGCACAGTTGTTCCAGCAGTCGACAGCTCAGACTGAGACAAAACGATAAAACAAATATCACACCAGTAACTGATTGTCTCTCCCATTCCAGGTCGAACGTAAAATGCCGAGCACACGCTCTCAGGGCCGAGCCCAGCCCACGCTGCCGTTCCCCAGACGCAAGTCCACCAGAGCTCCCTCCATCTCCAAGACGCCTCAGAAGTCTCCGTGCAGCTCGCCAACCAAACCTGCATCCCAGCACCTCGCCACGACGCTGCCTCGGATTGGACCTCTGTCCCCGAGAGTGCCCAGAGAGTGCTCCATCGTTCTGTCTCCCAGATGTCCAGCGCCCTCTTCTCCCAGCCTTCAACCCCGGCTTCCACTCAGCCCCCGAAAACGCACAGGTACAACACGTATATCATTTTCCCATGAGCCCCAGCCCCATCCCTCACGTTTCTGTGGAAGCTTCATTTGTCGGTTTCTGTTCTGAAGGCGACGACAACGGCTGTAACCTGGGAGCCGCTCTGTTGGGTTCGCCCCCAAAGCAGAGCAAACCCACCCTGGCCTCGCCCCGAAAACTGGGCTGTGACGAGAACTCTCCAGTCGCAGCTCGCCGCCAGCTGATCCTGTCCTCGCAGAGAACGCCGCTCTCTCCTGCAGGCGCACTGTCGCCAAGACGCCAGGAAACGCCAGCTGGAAGTCCAGCACGCCAAAACAAGAAGCTGCCCATTGTCAGGCTGTTCGCAGAAAGTACGTTTTGATTTTTTTATGTTACAGAAGACATTCAAGTATTAGTGTATTTGACTTAAACGTTGTATTGTGATTGAAGAGAACATTTCTGTCCTGAAGTAATTGAAGTCGACTCATATCTAAAAGTGTGGTCTAAAGTGGTACGCTCCATCGTAGAGCTGAGACCAGTCTTGGATTGAAAAGTGATGATAACTAACTCTCCCGTTCCTCCTCCAGAGTCCAGGTTTCTGAGCGTGAAGCAGGCGCTCCACACCGCCGTCCCCGAGCGCCTCCTGTCCAGGGAGTCGGAGCGGGCGTCCATCCGGTCCTTCCTGGAGGAGACGCTGCTGCAGGGTCTCCCTGGCAGCCTCTACATCTCTGGAGCTCCGGGCACGGGCAAGACGGCCTGTCTCAACTGCGTCCTGCAGGAGATGAAGGTATTCACCAGCTCCTGCCGTGTGGGGCTCTGCTGCCCCCTACAGGACATGAGATGAAGATGACGATAAACTCACTTCAATAGAAGCGTGAAGAACTCGTCCAGCGCTTTTGTTTCAGTGAGATTCCTTTTTTCCTCCAGGGCGAGTTGTCGTCAGTCACGACTGTGGTGGTGAACTGTATGAGTCTGAGGAGTTCCCATGCCATCTTCCCGCTGCTGGCCGACAAACTGAAAGCATCCGGTGGGCAAAGCGGCCTCCAGCACCTCCTGACGGCCCCGGGGCCCACTGTGTGAGTACTCAGTGCTTCAACAGGAACCGTGCAGCCGTCTTCGCTGGGTTTCACCTCTGACTCTCGTCTTTCTTTTGTCTTCAGCCTTCTTGTCCTCGATGAGATGGACCAGCTGGACAGTAAAGCTCAGGACGTCCTCTACACCATCTTTGAATGGCCGTACCTGGCCGGGTCTCGCCTCTGCCTCGTCGGTGAGTCGTCCGACCTGATGCTGACTCTACATTCATTACTCAAAAGGTCTTGTTTGAAATGGACGATGTCAAACGTCTCACCGAGCTGCGGTGTCGCTTTCACAGGTATCGCTAACGCTCTGGATCTGACGGACCGGATCCTGCCCAGGCTGCAGGCTCGGCCTCGCTGTCGCCCACAGCTCTTGCACTTCCCCCCCTATAGCCGGCAGGAGCTCGCCGCCATCGTACAAGACAGGCTCGCACAGGTAAACGCAACCACCCGGACCCCGGGTCACACCATGGGAGGTGAAGACAACCCAGACGAACTAAGCTGTGATTGACTTTTGTTCTCAGGCGTCCGCTGATGGGATCCTCGATGCCTCTGCTGTCCAGTTCTGTGCCAGAAAAGTGTCTGCGGTGTCTGGAGACGCCAGGAAGGCTCTGGACATCTGCAGGTGACGATCGCGACCTCACGACTCATTTAAAGTCTTTACTTTAAACACGTGAAGTGATATTCAGATGGATGTGTCAGTTTGTCTGTAATAGTTTAAATAAGATGAAACTTATGTTCAGGAGAGCAGTGGAGATCGTGGAGTCTGACGAGAGAAAGAAAGCAGCGACTTCAGAGGCCGAGACTAAAGGTGTGGAGTCACGATCATTTAATCCAGCTCGGACCTTCTGGCTGATTTCTGTTATGGTGAACACGAGCACTGACTGATTCTTTCCCCTTGGGTCGGATCAGAGCCCCGGGTCAGCCTCCCTCAGGTCGCACGGGTCCTGTCGGAGGTGTACGGCGACCGCATGGCGTCTCCGAGCAGCGGCGGCTCAGAGGGAGAGAGTTTCCCCCTGCAGCAGAAGCTGCTCGTCTGCTGCCTCCTGCTGCTCATTCGCAACGGAAAGAGCAAAGAGATCGTCCTGGGAAAGGTGAGTCTGGACTGGCCGTGTTACCGTCGAGGGTTCAGGCTGTAAATAAAGACCACCCGGCAGTTGGCGTTGTCTGACGTGGTTCTGTGTTGTTTCAGCTGCACGAGGTGTACAGCCGTCTGTGCGCTCAGCGGCAGGTGTCAGGAGTCGGTCAGGGAGAGTGTCTGTCGCTCTGTAGTCTGCTGGAGAGCCGAGGCATCTTCTCCCTGAAGAAAGCTAAAGAGGCCCGTCTCACCAAGGTACCCGTCCCTGTCTGAGCGTCCCCATCTGAGCGTCCCCGTCTTGACATCGGGGCAAAATGGTGGATTGATTGTGAAGACTAATACGTGTTCTCCCTCTGCAGGTGAATCTGAAGATCGAGGAGAAAGATGTAGAAAACGCTCTGAAGGATCGAACGCTGCTTGGCAGCATCCTGGCCGCAGGACTCCCCTCGTGATCTGTTAACTTTTTTATTTTTATTTTATATCTTAAGTTCTTTTACCATTTTTATTTTTTTTTTAATTCTCATTTTTGCTGAGAATGTGTACATTATCTCAGAAGATGCGCTCAGTTTTGGGTCTGACATCGCTTATAAATTTTGACAGCATTTGTTTCAGATGAGATTTGAAACGTTCCCATTTTTAAGCTGTAAATAAAGGAATGTACAGAGGTTTTAAACTGCTCGTTCATTATCAGACTGAAGATTCCCGACACGTCGTCAGGATGAGTCCCAACGTGTGGCTGCAGGGGGTGCTGTTACTCTCTAAACCCAAAGCGGGATCAGTTAGTGTGTCAGAGTGGGAATGTTCAAATAATCTTTAAGGATGAATTCAGTCTGATTTCTAAATTAAATATAAGCTGAAGTTCTGAGGAAGGGACCTCAGACTTTGATTTTGGATTTAAATGTGTTGAATGTGTTAAATGTCCCAGCATCAAACTGGGATGGTCATGACTGGTCTTAACAGCTCTGTCAAGCCTCACTTACTCTAACTTGGCGGTGTCAGGATCAGCTGCAGGAAAGGAATGGCTTCTCTGATTGGATTAAAGGGTTAACCCCCTCACAGCTTCCAGGGTCTCCGAGGTAACGAGCTTCACCCCCCAGCTGCATCCTGTTAACCAATAGATCTTTGCTCCTCAGCTCCTCCAGTGCTCTGTCGGTACATTTACAGCTCAAAGGACAAACTTTTTATATGAGACTGATATCAGACAAGGTAATGTTCAAATATGATTTTTTTTTTATTGTGATTTCTCCACAGCAATGTCTCCAAGTGAATGAAAATATATATTATTGTGCATGTTTTCAAATACAAATACTGTGACAAAAATGTAAACATTGTAAAATATTCAATATTCTGACACGTGATACGTATTTAATTCAACCTGGGGAACAATTCAAAGCAAGAGCAGCTTCATTTAGTCCGTTTCATCTTCAGTCAGCTTCCATGCAGAAACTCATTAACATTTGAAAGTGTTTCCCGTGATTGTCTCGTGGTTTTCACTGAAGAACTCACAACACCAAAACACCTAAACACATCAGAACTTTCCTCACGTTGTTTCTGCCGGAGAAACCTTTTCTGCAAATACAAACTTCGCGCGATTATTATTTTTTTTAAATAAATGGAACTGAAAAGTAAAGAAACCTTTAAGTGATGAAGTCAAACGAGTCGTCATGCTGCGTTTGAAGAGAGACTGCATCACAGCGGCGTGACGAGGACGCCACAGTGCTAACTTCTGACCCAACATGTCCCAGAATTCATTGCACATCAGGGACAAACTCTTTTTTCAAGATGCCTCAGACTTGAAATGAACCAAACATGTAAAAACTTTGTAAACAAGCCAACGTCACTAAACAAGACAGGACACAGCTGACTGTAAATAAAGATGGACGGCACCACCGCTCCATAAAAAGCAAAGACAAATCATCTTAATCGCCCCCTGGTGGTTGGCATTATAGGGGATTAATCCCGCCTCCACCATGTCCACAGATGGGACCAATTTTTTTTTCTCTTCAGTTTAAAGGGTTAACTCTTGATTGGTGGAACGCTGAGGCTCCACCCCTTGATCACTACCGCTCAGAATCAGAACAAGATGGTGACACCCAGAGAGATGTGGATGTCGGGAGAAAGTGGAGACTTATTGTCCATCTTCACTTTCAGTCTGTGTCCCAAATGTTCGAAGAAATAGACGTTTGTTGAAACTTAAAACAATTAGCACATTCAGCGTGAGGCAGCATGAGAGAAACATTCAGTGACTTTACATCCGCTTGGGTTGAATAGTTAGCTCCTACAAACAAGACGGGAAATTGTGATCATTAGCCCTCAGTTTGAGTCATTGGACACAACAAATGACATTTAAAATCCTCTGTTACATCAACAAACCAAAACTGATTCCTTCACACCGACACCGAACATCCAGTTCTTACTTTTCATCGCGGTCGGTTTGGATTCAAGTTTAAAAACGAAATGTCACAGCTGCTGAAAACACGAGGATTTGCTACGGTGATAACATCTATTAACATTTATTCCAGGTTCTATAATTCACACTGAATTCTATTAAGAACAACAACCTATAAAATATTCATTCAATATCTATTTTATCATATCATATGTCGAATCTTAAATCTGGATTATTTCCAGCTATAGAAGCTTAAGAGCTGATGGCATGATCTTTGTTTTAACTTCTCAAATCTGAGAATCTGATTTTTTTCCCTTAAAACGCAAAGTGACCAGATTATCTTTGGACAAAGTAGATTAAAAAAAAACAACAAACATGTTCACAATACGAATAATCAGCAGCCTCGTGATGATGAAATAATATTTGGTCTTTGAATCCAGTGGAACAAATCTTTTAAATGTTCCACTTTAGCAGTTTTTCTATTATTCTGAAAAAGACTAGTGAAGAACAGATCCACAAACTGGAGCTGTCAAATAAAACAGGCGAAGAGTAACTTCTCCCCCAAGTTGAATTTCTGAAACGCTTAAAACTTTTAAACAAAATATTGCACGATAAATGACTTTGTTAAGTGCTGTGAAGAGCACCACGTTAGCATCGCGGGTTAATTAACAGTCCACTGATTTCAACTAAGTACATTTCATTTATCCACTGAGACGAGTAGAAAGCGAACACATCTTAAATATAATTTTAACTCTATAAACACCTTAAATATTAATTTCACTGGATACACTTTGTTTCTATTTTTCTGTTTAACCATCCAGAAATATGTTTATTCTCCTTTTTCTAAACTTTGAATTCCAAAATATTCAGATATCAAAAATATTCCAGTTGCTTTTGATCACAGAGCTGCCACAGAGAAAAGAAAACACTGAAGCAAGGGGGGGGGGGTCTATTTAGGTATAAAGGCTTATTAAGAGTTAATCGTCTGAAGTTTGGACAGAAACAGAAACTCAGAACAGGACAGAAATGTTTCAGCCCGTCCCATCAGCTCTCAACATGGAGGCTGTGTAATCGCTGACCTAACCGAAACTAGACTCCTCTTCTGAGAGAGCATTTATCTCACAAGCCGCTGCAAAGGCTTCTGGGTACCGTTGTATTTTCCAGGAGGTTCCTCTGAAGAGCTGACTCCTACATTAAGAGCTTGACTTGATTTTCCCGTCGTGATAAAAAAAGCGGCGTTTTAATGCGACCGACAGAAACGACGCGAACACGGTTCTCAGTTTGTTTGCTCTGTGCAGAGGAAACGCAGTTTTCGGGGGGCGATCCCGTCTCTACCTCAGCCGGGCCGAGAAGCAGCGCATGTACTCCGTCATCCAGCGGTCGTCCACCACCGTCAGCTGCGACCGCCTCACCTTCTCCAGGTCAGCTGACCGGGCCCGCCGCCGCTCCTGGTTGGCGCTGCGTTTGTCGGACTCCCGCCGGGTCTGACTCTGAGGGGAAACCAGAGAGAGGAATGGTTTCTGAAAAGCACACCAGTGGTTCATTATTCATGTTCCGGTGTTTGGTGACACCGCTTCACGGGTCCAGTTTCCTGTGGGCGATTCACAGTCTTCTCACTGACTCAAACTTTACATCCTGGAGCCGGACGTTTAAAAGACAACTCAGAATCAAGACAGAATTTAGAAACGAACAAAAGAAAAAGCTCAAGTTTGCGTTATTTCTTCGTCTTGACAGTTTGATAAAAACTAATTCAGTGGAGTTTTCTCTTTTTGTCAATTTAAAAAGACAAAGTGTCTCTAACACTCACGTCAATGGTCGTCCTCTTGACCTCCGTCTGTCTCTCGGTCCAGTCCAGTCGGCTGGACGATCTCCAGTTCTCCTTGGTGCCGTTCGGAGGCTGGCTCTTTGCCCTCTGGGCTTTTCGGACGACGGCCTGTTTGTCGTCACGGGAACTGTCCCGGGGTCCGGGCGCAGAGTGAGGGGTGCGTCGGCGGTGACGGCGTCTTGGTGCCGGGTTCGCTGGCTCCCCATCAGAAGACGTCGTGTCCCCCGGGCCGTTGTCCGTTGCTGTGTCATCTAAGGGGCTGCTGCTGTTTGCAGCCGGCGTCCCTGAACCTCCGTCGGCTTCGTGCACGCCGTTCTCTACGAGCGCTGCTTTCACGAGAGAAAAACGCACGTCACTTTGGAAAACTGGCATTTTTTTATATTTTATTTCTAAATGTTCAATGAAAAGAAGTCACCGCCATCAGTCCAGTCCACCATTTTGTTCCCTATATTTTGTATTGTAAAAACCAGAAATAACCATATTTGATAGATTTGGAGGGTGGGGCCTGACAGAGCACGCCCACCCACACCTGACACCACAGTGTCCACGCCCCCGTCACTAACTCCTCAGGAGTTATGGCTGAATGTTTTGAACAAGTGGTTGCGTCATCATTTTTTATTCCGACAGTTTCGGAGAAGCGTTCTCACCCGTGTCGGGAGCAGCGTCTCCAGCCTCTCCGGCTCCAACCTCGGCCTCCTCAGACGGCGGCTCCGGGTCGGGGCTCGTCGACAGCTCGCTCAACCTCTGCTTCACCTCCGAGGACGTTGGCGGCGGTGGGAGGGACAGGGGGGCCACTTTGTTCCGGATCAGCCTGGGTGTGGACCAGCCGCTGGAGTTGGAGCCGCTGTCCCAGCCCTCCCAGAACCAGGGCTTGTGGGAATGCTCCATCACCCGCCGGGTCAGTCGGTACTTCAGGGAGTCCTCGTAGCATTTCGAAAACGTCTCCCACTTGGGATCCTTGAACTTCTTCATATACTCCGTCCGGATTTTCTTGGTCACCATGGCTGCCGTCTGATTTTAATCACTGGAGAAAAAACAGGAAGGAATCAAACACTGACAGAATCAAGTGAAACAAGCGCTGCCGTATGATACCAGCACCAAACAGACACATTTCTTTAATGTTGTTTGATCTGGACTCGTCATCAACCAGAACCAGAACTCTGTCGCCTGTTGCTAGGTGACGCTGTGAGGGCGGGGCAAACTGGTGATGCAATAAGAAGACATCACACATTCTCATCTCAGTTTGGATTATTCAGCCTACGTGGGCTGCGTCCCCCAGAGGACACGACCCCTGAACTGAGACTCATGCGGCCCTCAAAAAAACCTTGGGCATCAGATGATCAGACTCTTGTTCTGTTTTCTGACTTTCAAGCCTTTGTAGACGTCAAATCTAAACAAACACGTCTTCTTATTATCTTCTGCGTCTGCGAGTATTTTTATCTTTTTCTGTAATTCTTTTGGCGTGACGTCAAACAAACAAACGTGACGTCCAGGAAATCGTCCTCGAGGTCACAACCTGTGAACTTTAAGTGTGCTCGTTAAATTTCGACATCCAGTCATCAGCGACTGTGAGGGGATGATGTGACGTGCATTCGCGAGGTGTGGTCTACCTGTAGGCCCCGCCCACCAGATTACGGGCTCTTTCTAATCTGATTGATCCACAACAACTGTCACTCACACGCACACACACAAACACACATTTATCTTTAAACGCATTCATGCTGCTTCATTATAGCTTTATTATAAATATTAAATATTAAACATCGACCTGATCCAGACTCATTAGCAGATGATTAATTATCTAATTGATCTAATTATCTAATCTGTGGCTCATTGCCTTTGAAGCCTCTGGATTTAAAGCACATCTGTCATCAGGACTAATAGTCATCAAGTGTTCACATATTTAAATCGAATTTAAAACGTCTCCGGGCTCCGTGTTCAGATGCATTACCCGCCCGCAGTGGCCCCGGGGAGACCCGGTGAGCGGTACCGGTGGTTCCGGACCGGTTCCGTTTCACTATAAAATGGACTCACCCGGACCTGGTTCCAGAAGGGGGTCCGGTCTGAGGGTTGAGGTCCGTGGTCACACGACGAGCATCGCTCCTGTCCTCAGACTGACGAGCACCGAGAGCCGAGCTAGCTCAATTGCTACACACTACTTCCGGCGGCTGATTTCAAAATAAAACCGCTTCAAAATAAAAGCATGGCCATGAATCTCGGCTCAGTCGAGAAAAGCCTCATTAGTTTGGTTTTAATTATTTAATTGATGATTAAAAAATAGACTTACATGTCATATTCTGGCTTTATTTTTTTATCGTAAGATAAAGAGTATGACTAGATATGAGTGAATGGAGTCCAAGAAATACAACAAACAGAAATCGTATTTATAAATATATGACTTTAATTTGCATCTTTTTTGGTCTTTTCTTTTTTTGGCACACTCACAGTTGGAGTGTGGTGCACACACACACACATCATCACTCACAGCTCATACACACACACACATAACAGAAGGAATAAATAACATATGTACAGGTCAGACGTCAAACTGTCGCTGAGGCCTCCGGTCAGGAGACGACACAGTTTTCCTGAGACAGCGGTTGTGGGTTTTCTTTCTTTCAATGTCTTAATGCTCTGGATCCTGAACCTGAGGCAGATTTACGGAGGGGTGGTGTTTAGAAGCACTTGCGATGAACGATGCTGGGACCGGCCTCGTCGTACTCCTGCTTGCTGATCCACATCTGCTGGAAGGTGGAGAGGGAGGCCAGGATGGAGCCGCCGATCCAGACCGAGTACTTACGCTCGGGAGGGGCGATGATCTAGAGGAGGAGATGACAGGATGTTTTAAATTGCACCCGCAGAATGGGACGTCACACAAGACTTTTGAGATGTGCCATGTGCTAACAAACAAAACGTACCTTGATCTTCATGGTGCTGGGAGCCAGGGCTGTGATCTCCTTCTGCATGCGGTCAGCAATACCAGGGTACATGGTGGTGCCGCCGGACAGCACGTTGTTAGCGTACAGGTCCTTGCGGATGTCGATGTCACACTTCATGATGCTGTTGTAGGCGGTTTCATGGATGCCAGCGGACTCCATACCTGTTCAGAAGAGGGGTTCAGTTCACTGCTGCACAGAAGTCATCACCCCAGAGATACTGTGTTTGATTGCAATTGAGTGTTCGGATCAGCAGCTTCTCCATGGGCACGCACCGATGAAGGAGGGCTGGAACAGGGTCTCTGGGCAGCGGAACCTCTCGTTGCCGATGGTGATGACCTGGCCGTCAGGCAGCTCGTAGCTCTTCTCCAGGGAGGAGGAGGAGGCAGCGGTGGCCATCTCGTTCTCAAAGTCCAGAGCCACGTAGCAAAGCTTCTCCTTGATGTCACGAACGATCTCACGCTCAGCTGCAAACAGAGCAGAGACCAAGACGCTCTACATCCCATACGGTTCCAGAGAAATAACAACGGCAGCAGAATTAAATATGCACTGAGCCTATGCTTTAACACAGAAAAATTACATGAGACCTCAAAAAGCCAAATGTGCAGACATTATATCTTTAAACAGAAAGCCTCCTGTGGGCCTGCTGAGGTTTTAGAATGAAGTCAAAGTTTTTATACCGGTTGTGACGAAGGAGTAGCCACGCTCAGTCAGGATCTTCATGAGGTAGTCAGTCAGATCACGACCAGCCAGGTCCAGACGCATGATGGCGTGAGGCAGAGCATAGCCCTCATAGATGGGCACGTTGTGGGTCACACCGTCTCCAGAGTCCAGGACGATGCCTGAGAGCAGAAGCAGAACCAGGAAGAAGAGAATTCTTAGTTTAGAAGTCTTCTTCTACTTTTATTAATCAAATTTAAGTAATTTATCAGAGTAATTTCAAACATTAACATTCCAATTTTCAATTAAAGGGCTGAAACTGAGACAGGCTGAAAATTTTTTGTATAATCGTTTAAAAAAAAAAAAGTCAATAAAACAATAAAAAGTTATCAATAAAAAATGAAAACAACATTGATGGATCTTGAGTCGCGACTCACCGGTGGTACGACCCGAGGCATAGAGGGACAGCACGGCCTGGATGGCCACGTACATGGCGGGGACATTGAAGGTCTCGAACATGATCTGGGTCATCTTCTCCCTGTTGGCTTTGGGGTTGAGGGGGGCCTCCGTCAGCAGAGTGGGGTGCTCCTCAGGTGCCACCCGCAGCTCGTTGTAGAAGGTGTGGTGCCAGATCTTCTCCATGTCGTCCCAGTTGGTGATGATGCCGTGCTCGATGGGGTACTTCAGGGTCAGGATGCCTCTCTTGCTCTGGGCCTCATCACCCACGTAGGAATCTTTCTGACCCATCCCGACCATCACGCCCTGAGGGGAGGAGGGGCAGGAGGTGAATACGATCATCGCTCAGATCCAAGTGTAAATTGTTGAGTCATCAGACGTCCGTTTCTTTGGTTGTCATCCGAAAACTCATCAACTCATGTTGCAAAAATCCCACACGCTGCACCTTTAAGATTTATGTTTTTGTTTGATGCGGCCCTCATGTACCTGGTGACGGGGACGGCCAACGATGGAGGGGAACACGGCCCTGGGGGCGTCATCTCCGGCAAAGCCAGCCTTCACCAGGCCGGAGCCGTTGTCGCACACGAGGGCGGTGGTCTCGTCATCGTCGCACATGTCTGCGGATTCTGGAGGGACACAAAGGTGAGTCATACCACAGCTCTGGACACGGGTAAACAGCTTGACTTATATTATTTAGTACAGAGATTTAAACAAAGCTGTAGTTCAGTTGAATCCATGATTACATGAACACTGTGTATCACAGGCAGCAGAGGATTTTCAGACACTAACATCAGTGAGAAATAATGAAACAAAGCAGCGGTAATTAAAGCTAAAGTGTGCTACTCATAAATTGTGATTTCTAATTTACAATTACAACTTGGCAGATAGAAGGATGGTTATATGTCATTCTTAAGTTTAATTTAATACTTAATATCATTTTATACTTCAGAAAAAGTAAAAGTACTAGAATGTATGAGTTATTTGGTCAATTCAGAGCCTGACAGGCAGTTTGCTCCCTGTCAAAATAAAAGCTGCTGACCACAGTTCCTCTGTGCGTCACCTTAATTGTTCCTCAACTTAATAAATACTAAGTATCTGTTCGTGAAAGTTCCTCTTTCCTCCAGCTGCTCCTCCGCTTACCTGCGCTTGTCTCCGGCGGTGAGAGAGGGTCTGAGCCGCTGCTGGTTTCCCGGGAGAGGGGCCGACAGGCTCCATATATACCCCGGGTCTCCTGACCACTTGTCCCGGGACGGACGCGGGAATGTCCGGCTGCTCCGCAGGAATTCACGCGCGTCTTCGTCCATATTTGGTCTCGCGGGAGGCGCACGCAGACGTTCGGCTCGCGCGCCAGGATGACCATACATGGAAAGGAAGTCCCCGCGACCCCGAGGAGCGCAAGAGCCCGTGTATGGAGCGAGACCCCGACTCACACACACTGACACGCACACCTACTAAGACCCTCACACACTGACACGCAAACAGTAACTCCTACTACTACTGGTACTACCTATTATGATGACAAGTGTTCCTACTGATCACAAACTGAATCGAAACTCAGGCAAACAAAAACAAACAAAGAATCAAACCACAGATAGGATCAACATTTATTTAGAAAAGGGAACAATTATTCAAACAAGGTTCGTGAACAGATCAGCGTCAGCGTTGGGGGGGGCAGTCGTCACACCTGGACTTGCAGGTAATGTTC
Source organism: Pseudorhombus dupliciocellatus (assembly GCA_016785235.1). Lineage (NCBI taxonomy): Eukaryota > Metazoa > Chordata > Actinopteri > Pleuronectiformes > Paralichthyidae > Pseudorhombus > Pseudorhombus dupliciocellatus. Next base: position 1,339,924 of record JAFBJW010000012.1, on the reverse strand, counting down.
ATAATTTGCTCGAAGGACAAACTCAAAGAAGGGTTTGGTTTTCAAACTGCTCAGGTCATCAGAGTCCAGCAGATCTTTGACGTCGGGCAGGTACGTCTGCAGAGGAACACCTGAAACAGAGATTTTTAAAAAACTTTATCGTTTAATCTTAAACAAAAACATTGTTCCAAAATAAGAATGAGGTCCGTGAATGTCTCACCTTCCTGAATGAGCTTGAGGAGGATCTTGACAAAGATGCTGTCCTTGGCAGCTTCCAGGGGGTCGTCGTTCCCGTCCGCGGAGGACCAGCTGGGAGGCAAACATGGAAAATGAGACTGTGATGCAGAGAGAAGACAGGGGGTTCACATCTGCAGATAATTATCCTCACTCGTCTCTTCTGAGGGCCTTCCCAAAGATTTCACATTTCAGTGCGTCGATTTCCGCCGCGTCCGCCTGAAAGACAAACACGAAGCATCACACTGGTGACTCTGGCGTGAGGACGGCCGCTGAAGTTACCAGTGTGAAATAAAAACCTCGTCCATGTACTCCAGCAGATCCAGAGCCTTTTTGTAGTCGTACTCGTTGGCTCCTCTGTTGTCGTTGCAGATGTACAACTGCAGAGAGAGGACACAGGTCATAGGTCATGTGGTGAGAAAAAGGAACACAACAGACGAGCTGTCCTAACTGCAGGCGAGCCGTGTGTTCACCTGTATGAGGTTGTGAGCGCTGAGCAGAGGCATGGTGTCGGGGTTTTGCTGTTTCTCCTCCAGCAGCTGACGAGGCAGAGTCTCCTGATGCAGCAGGAAGCGCTCCTGCTCCACGATGTCTGAGTGGACACAACATGATTGGTGGTCATTTCTTTGCGGACTCCACCTCCCCAGAGTTTTACAGACACCCATTCCCCATTCTCCAAATATTCTTTCCACTCAGAGATTTCTGGATTTCATCGATTTAACGAGACGACACCTGATGAGATTGAGCGGTTTGATTAGACGCCGCAACAATGACCACGCTGTGTTTATTTTGTATTATTTTGTCATTACTGACATGGAGGCACGTGTGAAATGAGGAGACGTCCAATGAAGGGTCTGTTTGTTTCCTTTTTTTTTTTTTTTACCGTCTACTTGTTTGTTGAGTTCGTCCTCTGGCAGGTCGGACGCCAGCGCCGTCAGCTTACTGAGAGCCAGCAGCGTCTTCTTCTTCACGAAGTAGCGTGCCTCCATGTTAGCCTGGCTGTAGAGTGTCTGGTGGGCCTACAGGAGGCAGGAGACACAGCGTCAGCAGTGTGTGTGTGTGTGTGTGTGTGTGTGTGTTTGGGCGTTCCCATCATACACTGTGGTAGTCATGGACGTGGATGTGGTGCAGCCAGCTCAGGTGCTGGTGAGCCTGCAGGAAGCTGGACAGCTGCTGGTGCTGGGCGGCTGGCTGGGACAGCAGCTTCCCCCTCTTCCCCTTCTCCATGTACCAACGGAACAGGAAGTCAGCAAAGTTCTGCGTTGGGACAGGAAGACAAGATGAACGTCTATGGAATATTCCCTCCCACCCCTCAGGCCTCGGTAAAGTGAGTAACGGTGCTGAGGGGAAACCTGGAGCCACATATAAACTTCACCTGGTCGGCGAACTTGGCCATGTAGTGCTGCAGGCGGCTCTGGTTGTCGGTCTGCTCACACATCTGCACCAGGATGTCAAAGTCACAGTATTTCTCAGCCAGTGCTGCCACCCACTGATACTGACCCAGCTCCACTGCAACACAGACCCAGACCGGACGTTAGCGTCGGTGGAGGTACGAGCATCCGTCCGTCAGTCGTCTGAGACGCGAACACTTACGCAACGGTTGCAGGAGCTCGGAGCGACGCTGGGCGTACTCCATCTCCAGGCTGTTGTAGCGCTCCTGTTGGGCCCCCGGGGGCCTCTGCTGCTGCACGGAGGTCAGCTGGGCCACATAGCCACTCAGGTAGTTGTCCAAGAGCGCCACCAGCTGCTCACACAGGGCGCTGCGGAGCGCCGAGTCGGCATGCGGGTACACGGAGCGCAGGATGATCTCGTGCTGGCGGGAAACGACAGTTCGAACGCCACCCGTGCCGCCGGACGCTGGAAGAAACGGGGATTCAAAGTTTTTGCGCAGTCAGCAAACGCACATCTGGAGGTTCTTTCTGTGAGAAAATGAGACTTTGGGTCACCTGTCCACGGGATGTACTCGGGCTCAGCAGCGGCTTTTTCAGGAGCTCTGTATGTGGAGGACTTGGTCTCTCTGTACTGACTTGCAGCCTGAAGCATGTCCTACACACACCCAGACATATTCATGTCTTGAAACGAAGCTTCCATCATAAAACACTGGCAAGCCCCTGAACAGTGGTTTTACCTTGATGATGTTGTTGACGGTGAGGACCACCTCAGCCCACTGGACCGAGTCAACCGGGTTCTCCTTCAGACTCCGCTCCTCCTCTTCCAGCAGGCAGTCGAACACAGAGGAGATCTGAGACACCTGTGAAACCACCAAACAACACCAAATCAGGCCGCCGTCCGACCGCCAAGGGAGAGCAGCCCAACGGGGACCAGGTCAAACCTCTCTGAAGAAGACGTCGGCAGCCGTGAGGCTCGGCGGCACGGTGCCGTTGTTCCTCTGCAGCGCGGTGCCAATGGCTCGGTTCACCAGCTCGGCGTGCTTGGTGTGGTGGTTCTTCAGCACCATGGCCGCCTGCAGCTTCTCTGCATGCTCACACAGCAGCAGGCGGGTGGCCATGGGCGTTGAACGCACCGTCACCTGGCCGAGGCGGTCCAGCAGGCCCACCTGACAAAGGAGGGCAGGAAGTTATTTTAATCGAGGTATTAAGAGGCTGTCATTCATGATGTTGAGTTCAAATGAGTAAATTAAGCGACAACCATCAACCATCTGCAGCCGCGTGGCGTGTTAGTTTGTGTGTTTACCTGGAGCAGGAAGTCCATGAAGCAGCCATGGGCCTTCATCTTGTCCTCCAGCTGGTGGAGGATGATGAGGGACGTGAGGGGAAAGCCAACGCTCTCTGGAATCAAGAAAGAAACAAATGAGTACTAAATAAATGGAACGGAGTCTTTTTTCCGCTCCTCACCGTCAGGGACAGACTCTGCCCAGCGGGGATCGGATGCTGGGTAATCGTCCACCAGGTCCAGGTTGATCTGAATCACGACGCTGTCCAGCTCTGGCTCTCCGTCACTGTCGGCAGGGAAGAGCTCGTCTGTGACCGTCTGAGCGCCGACCAGGTCGTTCCTGACGAGAGAGATGAATCTTTCTCTTTGAGCATCGGCTTCAGACTCATTTCACTTTTACTCCCAATAATAGATTTGATTTGTTTCTATTTGTGGACGCACCGACAGAACTGCAGGAAGGCCGTCTTCAGGAGTTTGGTTTTATCCTCTTGAGCGACAGGTTCTCCTCTGGTGGGAGTCTCCATGGCTGAAACCTGAAGGAAAAATAAGAAGTGCATCTTAGATGAAATCCCTTTCCAAACTTCAGGAGTTTGAGTGTGATGCGAAGCCAAAACATTTTCAGGTCTGGCTCATTCACAACAACAGTAACATTCAGGCGAGAGGAACCATCTCTACATGGAGTTTGAACTTTAAAACTTCCTGACATCTCTCATTTTACCTCCGGAGCTGCGGCCAGTGAAGAGCACAGCGAGTCCTCCATGGTCTCAGGCAAGATGGAGGCGCTCTCCCGGGCCACCACCGCCACCAGCCCACTGTTCTGGGAGAAAAACACCGGCAGGTTGGCGCAGCAGCCTCCCCCGCGTACACAGTCACCTGGACAGACGGACAACACAGAATGTTAGCAGCAAGTCGTGCATTCAAACAGCAAAGACACAGGATCCACTCCTTACCTGGTGAGCTAAAGCTGATCTTCTCATCAGGAAGTCCCGCCCCGCTGGTTCCTGTCGAACACGCGTACACCAGCTCGTCATTGTAGAGGTAGGCGATGGAGCCAGGAGACGGAGGCAACACCAGCCGCGTGGCGTGCAGGGCGTCTTCACTCTGAGTAAAGGGCACACCACAACAAAACCTGTTTTACAAACCTGCTCATCTTCCATCTACTATTCTGACTGAAGCTCCACTTGAAGATGAAGAGGACATTTAAGACAAGTCTGAAAATACTGGCCTATATTGAAACGGAAGACTCAAGTCTATGCACTAAACTGGATGTGAATCGCTGACCTGGAATGGTGGGTTGTACTTGGTGACCTCCACAGTAAACTGGTCGCAAATGGCAGCTCCGCTGTCCTGGAGGGTCACCAGGCAGAAGTAGGCAAGGCAGGGAGTGTCTGACGGGTGCCAGGCTGCAGCCAGAACCACCAGGCCGGCTCTAAGTAAATAAACACACACACATTCCACCTTTGTCTTCGTTTTGTACAGTGAGCGAATCACACAGATACACACTCACTGGCTGAGCTTCATATCCAGATAGGTCACGTTCGCCCCCTCCTTCATCTCCTCGTAGTTGCTCTCTGAGCCCTGGTGAAGGAGGAGAAATAGCTTTAATTTGTTCCATGAACAAACTTTGTTCAAAAGACTTTTAACATGGCCGCGTTTCCTTGTGCTGACCCAGATGGCGTCGGTGATGCTCTCCGTCAGAGCTCGGCGGGCGTCCCAGCTGAGGGTCTGGTGCTCCCAGCTGTCGTCCATCTCCCATTTGCTGAGACTGGAGCTGGTCAGCGTGTACAGGCAGCTGGCTCGGCCCTCCCACTGCACACTGTGGAGCTGCACACAACACAGTAGGTTTGACAATATGCTATGTGTGTCTGTTCACCCCCGACGTTAAGCTGTGCCCTGTCTGATCAGATCCCACTTCCCTGCTCTATCTGAACATCTCCACAGTGAAATCGGAGTGTGACTCACTGTGTCGTTGGCGGGCGGGGAGAGGATGCCAAACAGGCTGGAGACGCGGCGTCCGATGCCAGACAACACGCCCTGACCCTGCTGCAGAGCTCGGTACTGCAGCTTCCCTGAGGCATCTGTGCTAGCTCTCAACAGACGATTCCTCACGGAGGACACAACAAAGCTTCCACCCTGACCGGAGACAGAGGTCAGAGGTCACACATCAGCTCTGATTTTAACTTCTTATAGTAAATGTGATTGGTTGAAGATCTGCTTACTCTGACAGCGACAACACAGTGGCACAGATCCCCCAGGTCCACATCCGTCTCTGTGTAGTTGCCTTCCTGAGCCAAGCTGGGCCAGAAACGAGCTGTTCCCTCTGTGGCCACCGCCAAGACGGAGATGGACTGGACAGAGGCCGTCTCCAGAGGGCAGGCGGACGCAACGGCCACGAAATCAGCTGTGTAACTGGACTCACTGCTGGGCAGCTGCAGCTCCTTACACACAGACAGCTGCAGGAGAGAGAGAATTTAGAGACTTAATCTACAGATCTACAAACTCTAACATCCTGGTGCTCCATCGAAGGATTTGAGGGAAGAGGAACTGCACCTTGGCCACAGCAGTCTGACAGATCTTCCAGATGATCAGCTTCTCTCCACAAACCATCCAGGCCCAGCCGCTCTCATTCACCTTCACTGAGATCTGGTCTTCGGCTACAGACAACAACGCAGAAACATTCGGGACATAATACTCCTACAACTGCAATAAAACCTCACAGTCAAAAACAAACATGAACAGGAACAGAGATTTACCATCAGCCATCGTCAGTGCCTCCATCACTTTGACAGGCAGCGATGATCCAAAGGTCTGGACGTCATAGTTGATCGAATCTGCAGCTGTGTGGCTCTGCAGTCGGGTGGGCGTCGACCTGGAGGGGGAAGATTTAGAGTAAGACTCAATCACTTATCTGATCAGGTGATCTAAACTACATTGAACTCCTCTCACCTCGCTGACAGTGGCGTCCTCCTCGGGGAGAACAGGAGGCTGCTGGCCGCTCCGGACACGGTCTTCCTCCCGGTGGTTCGGCCCTGCGGCCTTCGGCCGGAGCCGGTGCGGGGGGTGAACATGTTTCCGCTACCGGAACAACGAGTCGGTAAATGAACTGGACTTGAACCGATGAGGTTGATCCGAAACCTCACCACTCCAAATAACGCGCGGTGCTGTCGCGTGAAAATATCGTCATCGTCTGACCAAGCCCCGCCCATTGAAACAAACTTTATTTAAAATATAGTCTATGTACAGTCCCTCAGTGAAAATATTTATTCCACTTTGATCAATATTAAGAGTAAAATAGATCAAAGCTACACTGAGAGTAAAATATATAAACAAGGCATTCCAGCTGCTTGGATTAAACCTTTACTTACATAAATTAAAAAATATGATTTGGTGTTAGTGCAGTGGAATTGTTAATACGTTTGTATGAAGTGTTTTCATATATTATATAGTGTAGAATAGGTATTTAAAACTTTATAACATCTTGTGTTGAGTCTTACATTTAGACATGAGTAGTCGCTCATCGATAAATCCCCGCCAGGCAGAAGCAGAAGATGGCAGGCGTGTGATGGCGACTGAGCGGGAGGGGGCGGACCGACGAGCACGATGATGATGGAGCGCCGAGCAGTAGCGTAGCTTCAGCTGGACTCCAATATAAATCCATCCATCTCCATCCTGTTCACACGACCCGAGGACGGAGCAGCGCCCAACGATATGCAGTGAGTTCATGTTCCCACCCGGCACGACCCCTGAACCCGAGCGACCCCCCCTGGAGAGCCCCGCCAGGCCCGCTGCTAAGCGCTGTTAGCCGGCTAGCTCAGGAGGAGCTTAGCCCACATCTAGTGTGGAAACCCGCCGGCTTCAGACTGGATTAGTCTCCGGCTCCGGTGGTTTTAGGATCACAAGTGATCCAAGATTCATGTTGAATGTTAACTTGTTAGTTTGTGGTTTTACAACCTTCGTCAACAGAGTTAGCTCGCTGCTTTGCTAGCTTGTTAGCTGCTGGGAAGATGCTCAGCTCAGGAGGGATGAAGTTTGTCATGAAGATTAATCCGAACCTGTGACAAAATAGTTTGATGACGACTTTTCACACGTCTTATTCACACTCAAGCTCCAGAGCAAATACAGCATAGATTAGAAAATACATGTTAAACCCCCAAACAAGACAAGTACATATTAATGTCTTACATGAAGACAAACTCCCTGTTGTCCCCAGATGGGATTAGTAGCCTGAGTTTAATTTGATCAAATTAAGACCCTTAGATATTGGGGGAATTCATTTCTACATGAGATCTCTTGGGACACAGGTGTGAGGCGTCTGTTCTTGTGTTTCAGGTCATGAAGCGGGTTCGCACTGAGCAGATCCAGTATGCAGTGGCTCAGTACCTGAAGAGGAGGCAATATGTTGACACTGACGGCTCCATGAAAGGAGCCAAACTCTGTCAGTCGCCAGAGGAAATGGCTGCTAACCTCACAGGTGGGATACCTACTGTACACTCTGTACTCTGATGCCTTTGAGGACTGTGCATGTCAGAAGTAAATCAACACTGCCAGGGACTGTCAGGAATGCCCACATGTGTTTAAACATTTGCTGCAGGTTTCAATGGCTGAATCCTTTCACATGAAATACAGCTACACTTTGGAACATTAAGCTTTTTGTGGATTTGTTGTCAGCTGCAAGCTGAGAACCATGTTGAGACTGTGTTTCCTCCAGAGTTTATAGTGGTAGTTTACTTATCTGCACACTAGTCATGTTGATATTATTCCTCTGTACATCTCTGATTTCCCAGGAACTAGACTTCATGCATATATTCAAAGATAGGTCACCGTTTTCCTTTCTTGGTTTCTTTAGTTGATCTTTTCTCTTCTGCAGTATGTCTCCTATGGAACACTGCTACTTTGGCATCCATAGTTAGACACATAACCAGTAGGTCATAAAACAGCTGCAAGAGACATCACTACACACAATTTATGTCTTTCTTTTCATTTCTTTCCTTTGAGCAGTGCAGACAGAGTCAGGCTGTGCCAACATCGTCTCCGCTGCGCCCTGCCAGTCTGACCCACAGCAGTATGAGACTCAGTACTCACGGCTGCGCTCCTTCCTGTCAGGTACCCTGTCCACATTCCTTCAGCACAGTCATGAGATTCCTCACATTGCTCTGTGCTTTGCTCTGACGTTGCCAACACCCATAGATCAAATGTCTGTTGTTAGGAATCATGTTTTAGTCTCGTATTTAATCACAAAGCATTCTAAATACTTTTTGTTTGCTATGAATTAGAAACAGAAATACCCTGGGCAAGGGAGGTGAGCAGCATCCTCTACCCACTATTTGTCTACCTTCACCTGGACATGGTACGCTGTGGCCTGAAGGGGGCAGTAGATGGTTTTTACAGTCGGTTCCATGGCGCCTTTCTCCAGGACAGCGAACAACGAGCCACCATAGAGCAGCTCCGCCATGTTCTCACTGCTCAGGATGTTGGAGCCAATCCCAAGTTGAGCGTCTTCCTGGAGCATAAATACGTGGTTCACCTGACAGAGCCGGCCTATAGCTACCTGCTGCGTTACCTGCAGAGCGAGGACAACGGTGCCCTCTGCAGGGCCCTGAACACACATCTGCAGGTGGAAGTCTCCGCCTCTAGACGTACAGACTACCAGCTGTATGGAGCCACCAGTGGTGCAACTGGTGCCCCAAACTCCACCTCCTCCTGGGCAGGGGTTGATGGCGCAGAGGGTGGGGACGGTGTGGAGGTCCCTGCTGGGATCCCACAGAGCGAGGTGGCCCTAGAGACTCTGCAGGACTGCATCAAGAAAGTCCGTGAGGGCCCCCCCTCGCTCACCACTGTGTGCTTTTACGCCTTCCACCACACGGAGCAGATGCTGAACACTGCCGAGGTGTCGACTGATAGCCGGATGCTCGCCGCTGGCTTCGACAGCTCCACGGTGAAACTGTGGAGTCTCCGGGCCCGAAAGCTGAAGGCCAAACCTCATCAGGCTGACGTGTCACGCATCCATCTGGCCTGTGACGTCCTAGAGGAGGAGGTGAGAGCAGTTGAAGGATAACTTGTTTCAAATAGGTGGATTTGGTATTTCCACATAGTTTGAATGAATTAACTGATGTCACTTCCTCCTTGTTTCTCTCCAGGTGGATGAGGAGGACGTCTGTGGTAGTGAGATAAAGACGCTGCGAGGTCACAGTGGACCAGTGTTCCGCACCTGCTTCCTGACAGACAGCTCGGGTCTGTTGTCCTGCTCCGAGGACACAACCGTCCGTTACTGGGACTTGGGCAGCTTCACCAACACGGCGGTGTACCAGGGCCATGCCTACCCAGTGTGGGACGTGGATGTCAGCCCCTGCAGCCTCTACTTTGCCACTGGCTCCCATGACCGCACCGCTCGCCTCTGGACATTCTCCCGCACGTACTCGCTCCGGCTCTACGCCGGCCACCTTTCCGACGTTGACTGTGTCAAATTCCACCCCAACTCTAACTACCTGGCCACGGGCTCCACAGACAAGACTGTCAGGCTGTGGAGCACCCAACAAGGGGCGTCTGTTCGCCTATTCACCGGCCACCGCGGCCCCGTGCTGTCGCTCGCTTTCTCGCCAAACGGGAAATATTTGGCGTCTGCTGGTGAGGACCAGCGCGTGAGACTGTGGGACTTGTCGTCCGGAACACTGTTCAAAGATTTGCGGGGACACACGGACAGCGTCACCAGCCTGTCTTTCAGCCCGGACAGCAGCCTGGTGGCGTCATCGTCTATGGACAACTCCGTCCGGGTGTGGGACATCCGTAACTCACACAGCGGGACGCCAGCCGACGGCTCGTCCAGCGAACTGGTGGGTCTGTACACGGGAAACACCAGCAACGTGCTGAAAGTCCAGTTCATGGCCTGTAACCTGCTGCTGGTAACTGGAACTGCACAAGAGAAAGCAGAACCATAGCCACAGGTGTTTTGTGTCAGTGTTCGCGCCAGACTTTTGTTTTGTATTTTTTCTTCTCTGAATGTCACAACGTGCTCAGGAGTCCAATCTTTGTTTTCCTCATTAGGTTGCAGCAAAAGGAAAGTGAAATATCTTTTGTAATTCTGAAGTTTCATCCTGGTTCAGATTTTCATTTATAGTTAAAATGTCTTCAGTTGTTGGTGTTTTTGTGCATGAAGAAGTTTCATCTTCAGGAGACATCAGTATTAAAGTTCCTCATGTCGCTGACGATTTGAAGAGTTGTGGATGTGGTGCCTTGTGGGTTGAAAGCTGTGTAATGTTGATCTGAGGCAGAAAACTGTGACTGTTTCTGAAAAAGAGAATTTGTACGTTAATAGAAGATAAACATTTTGTATATTTTGGACTGAGAAAATACTTAAGATACATTATAACTTTAAAACATAAGTTTATGTGTTTTGTTTTTGTTGATGCTGACACACAGAACCAACACTTGTGAATCCAGACTAGGTAAAAACATTTTGTCTTCATGAACAGACATAATGTGCGCGTCTCATCACGCGACCCATTGTGACTTAATGATGAAACTGCTGATTTCACTGACTGCAGTTTATTGTTTTTTAATATCCTCTAATCCTCCAAGCTTCTACAGTTTTTAAATGAGCAGGTGAATAGTTTGCTCAGCTCCACCTTCACCTGCTTGAACATCAGTGTCTGCGGTAAGATCACATTCCTCCACCCTGTTTGGCCTCTTTATCACCTCGTTGCATTCACATGTAGTGAGATAAATAAACTGTTCACTGCTCTGCCAAAGGCTGCTCAAGCTGAATGGGCAAAACAGCTCTGTCGTTAGGTTGAAGGAAAGTTTATTCTTTACAATCAAAGAGGAACATTGATATGAAACACGAAGACAGTTCAAATACCTGAAAACTTCCTGAATTTTTTTTAATGCTGATTAACTGAATAAGGTTTCATCAGATCTTGATTTTTATCCAGATTTGTACTGAATGTCACCTGCTTAGGATTATAACCACATCTCACACACGTGAACTACAAAAAGAAAAAAACCATGCAGTCTCACAAGAAATAAACCCTGGACCTGCCCCCTAATCCAGATACACCCTGAAGTTTAAGAAGTTCTTCCCTGACCACACAGCACATCTTTTGAGTGTCATGGTAATCTGTCAGGACATTTTTGCATAATCCTGACAAAAGGGCAAATATACAGGGGGAGATATTGTGGATATCGTATTGTTCAATGTGCTAAAGTTTAGAGAGTAATCAGATTTCTTCTTGTGTGATACACGTCTGATACTGACTGATAGGGGCCCAACAGAATATTTTTGCCCTTGGGCCCCTAAAGGAGTTGAATCCGGCTATGCCAGACGGCTCCATGCTCATGACATTTATTCAAACTTTTACTTTAACCTCCTCTATGCTCGTGTTCCTGGCTGCACTGGGTGAAGCGATGCAGGACCTTTACTCTGTGGTATCTGCTTTGTAATGAACTGAATGCTTCTTCTACTGTGTGTCGCCAAACTGTCAGGAAAGAATCCAGCAGGCCAAGCCCAGTGAGAGAGAGAGAGAGAGAGATAAGGAGCAAGTGAGAGAGCGCAAGAGAGTCTGCAGGGGCGAGGTTCACCTCCACGGGAGGACAAACCAGTTTGTGGAGGGTGTGTTCCTTCAGCCGCACCGACCGGCCGAGCGTCTCCCTGCATCAGAGAGCTGCAGGTGACTTGCTCCATCACACCCCAACGTCTCCTTCTTCACTCTGCTGAGCTTCCTCCCCAGGGTAGACGAAGAAGATGCCTCTCCAGTCCACGCTGTCGGGCCGGAGCTCCAACTCCACTAAGGCCTTGGACACCCAGTCGGATGGGAAGTCCTTTGAGCAGCTGAGGCAGGCATGTCTGCAGAAGGGCATCCTGTTCGAGGACCCCGACTTCCCTGCTGTCGACTCTTCGCTCTTCTACAGCCAGAGCGTCCCTGTCAACATCGAATGGAAGAGGCCCAAGGTACGTGGGTGCAGAGCATCTGCAGAGGTCAGGCTGTAGCGCTGTGATTGGCTGATGCTGCAGAGCGCTGAGGGTCTCAGGGTCTCCCGCTGTCCTGAGATCTGCTCAGGTTATCTGACAATGAAAGAGGGATCGGGAAACACGTCAGTAACTTTCATGCTCCGATGATTAAACGTTCTGTGGTTCAGTCCAGCCTGAACCGACTGAATGAGCCGATCATCTTGAGAACTAAAGTGAGTGAGAGCTGATCTGAAGTCAGTTCCGGAGCCTTTAATACAAAACTGCGATAATGAATTTATTCAGCGGCTGCTGCTGCTGAACCAGTTCTGCCAGAAAACAGTGTAAATAGAGCGAAGTGCAGGTTCTTCAGTCGGAGCTCAACACACAGACCTCACGCCCACACGCCTCAGCCTCGTCTGAAGCCACGCTGGTGCTAAAAGAAAAGAATGATCTCTATTTACACAGCCCTTTCCAGCTTTAGGAGCTCTCAACTGTCGGCAAGAGAAAAGACTTTCAAGCTATTTGAAGTTCACACAGAAATGAAAAATGTTAAAGAAAGAGTCAAAACAAGATCAGCTACAGAGGATAATAGTATTAAAATAAAGACAAAGCACATTTGTAAAGTGTGTCTGTAGAGGTAAAGAGGAGAGGGGGGGGGCTCTGACAGAGGTCTGGGCACCTCTGGTCCTCCAGGATGGTGAACAGACACTAAAACCAGAACAAGTTCCTTTAAATATCATTTCAAGTTGTGAAATCTCAACTCTGTAAAGGAGTACCTGGCGCTGACAGACGTAGTGAAACTCACCCGTCACGTTAGATAAAGTTACTACACATTTCTCTGTAGGGCGTTCCTTCGGCGTGGATGCTTCGGCTGCCTGCGCGTGGCGTGTTTTTCTGCATGTGTTCCGCTGACTGGGCTGATCCACGTGTCTGGAATGTGAACACACCTTCCCCGGCCACCAGCGTCACCTCTCACCTGTCAGTTCCATGAATTCTCTCATTCTCTTGTCCTGCAGGAGATCTGCGACAACCCAAAGTTCATCGTGGGCGACGCCAACAGGACGGACATCTGCCAGGGACAGCTGGGTGAGTCCTCGGCGGGAGCCTCGCCGTGTCGTCCGTCCACAAGCATCTCGCTCATTAACCTGTGATGCGCTCTGTCCGTCACCGCAGGGGACTGCTGGCTCCTGGCAGCCATCGCGTCCCTGACTCTGAAGAAAGACACACTGGCCCGAGTTGTCCCCCACGACCAGGACTTTGACCACAGATACGCCGGCATCTTTCACTTCCAGGTGCGTACGTGCACATCGCCTGTTGTTGTCTTCAACGTCACCTTTGACCTCTTGAGATGGACGGACAACCTGAAAACAAAATTTCTTCTATGAATCTGTAACAAAGCTCATGTATGAACTCAGATGGGAAGAACTAAAGAACCAGTGAATCACATACCATAGGTTTAAGACCCAGATTCCATATGTTCAGTACTCTCTCTCCCACAGTTCTGGCAACACAACCAGTGGCTGGACGTGGTGGTAGACGACAAACTGCCGTCAGTGAGAAATCAGCTCATCCTCGTTCACTCCGCCTCCAACAATGAGTTCTGGAGCGCCCTCCTGGAGAAGGCCTACGCCAAGTAATGCCTCAGTAATCACAGATTTGTGACCTGTACACTTTAAATTTGATCAAAAGCTCGTGACGCGCTTCTGTATCTCTGCCCGGTTCAGAATGCACGGCAGCTATGAGTCCCTGAAGGGCGGCAGCACGATGGAGGCCATGGAAGACTTCACCGGCGGCGTTGGGGAAATGTACGAAACCAAGAACTCTCCCAACAACCTGTTCTCCATCATGAAGAAGGCCCTGGACCGAGGCTCCATGATGGGCTGCTCTATCGATGTAAAGATCTGACCCGCACAGCATGTGCTCACGACGTTGTTATATACATTCATTCATTCATTTAACCTCTGCTTGTTGTTTGGTTCACTCCAGATCAGCAGCTCTGCCGAGTCCGAGGCCAAGACGAGCACCGGCCTGGTGAAGGGACACGCGTACTCCATCACAGGCGTGGAGGAGGTGAGCGCCACCACCAGGAGGCAGGAGAAAAACTGTCATGTCTGACTGGAATCAGCATTAACACAGAAAAACTGAGGAACTGAGGAATGCAATAGAAAAACACCTTGAGGAAAAACCTAAAACCACATTAAACTTTTATTATTTTTCCATTTTAATTTGAAACGTGATACGTGAGGCTATTGTAGTTTCCCAATGAGCAATGACTCATGTTTAGTTTTGTTCTGACTCTCAGGTGAATTACAGAGGCCAGAAAGTCCAGCTGATCCGGATCAGAAACCCCTGGGGTCAGGTGGAGTGGAACGGCCCCTGGAGTGATGAGTAAGAGGCCGTTTTGTTTTTCCTGTCGCACTGAAAACGGGGAAAAGTGTTGGAGATATATGAATAATATTTAAATTGCGTGTAGCTTTTGTAAGTTTCACTGGTTTTGTAGTTTAGCCGCTCTGCGAGGACGCTTGGTGTCTCTGAACTCCTGGCGTAAGGTGTGGTTTTGTTTCTCTTTCAGCTCCAGAGAGTGGAACTATGTGGACCAATCAGAAAAGAATCGTCTCCTGCACAATGCGGCAGAGGACGGTGAATTCTGGTGAGCTGCCTCCATGATGCGGGTCAGATAGAGTCAGGTTCAACAGATCTGTTAAGTTCTACACAGCTTTATCTTAAATTCAGGATGTTTATGTTCCAGAAATGTGGGTTTGTTTCTGGATGTCTGTTTTGCCGCCTTGGTCGTCTAGTTGATATGAACTGATGCTCATAAACATCAGCTTGGAATTATAACACCAAACATACAGGCCTACAGTGAATTCCCAATATCTCATGACACAGATTATACAATATTTAGAGATTTCCTCTTTTCAAGGTTGGGCTGTTTTTGAAATAAATGTGGGAAAGGTGAAGTCTGGCGATGCTGATGGTGTGTGTTGACTCCAGGATGGAGTTCCAGGACTTCAAGAGGAACTATGACAAGGTTGAGATCTGCAACATGACCCCAGACTCCCTGACCGACAACACCAAGCGCCACTGGGAGGTCAGCATGTTCCAGGGAAACTGGATCCGCGGCTCCACAGCTGGAGGCTGCAGGAACTTCATCGGTGAGGCGGCCAGCTGAAGGCACTGACCCGTAAAATTCAACTGAACACGAGGACAGACACTGATTCGATGTGTTGAACCCTCAGACACGTTTTGGACCAACCCGCAGTACAAGCTGGTGCTGGAGGACGCGGACGATGAAGATGACATGTGCAGCGTAGTGATCGCTCTGATGCAGAAGAACAGACGAAGGCTGAGGAAGGAGGGTCTGGACCTGGAGACCATCGGCTTCGCCGTGTACGAGGTCGGGAGGAAACACGTTTCACTTACTTTGTTCATCAGAGAGAAACGAAAAGTGTGTAGTTTACATGCCTGGATGGATGGACAGATTGATAAGGATTCTTCACTTGCTGTCTCTCGCGCAGGCTTCAGGTGACGAGGACCAACAGGGGAAGGACTTCTTCCGCTACAACCCGTCCAAGGCTCGTAGCAGGACCTACATCAACATGCGGGAGGTGTCGGAGCGCTTCACGCTGCCCCCCGGGAAATACCTGCTGGTGCCCACCACCTTCCAGCCGCACCACGAGGCCGACTTCCTCATCAGGATCTTCTCTGAGAAAAAGGCTGCAGCGCTGTAAGTATTCAATTTACAATCAGATTACTTCAGGATGCTTCTGCGTTTTCTTCAGTTATTGAAGGATAAAAAGAGTAAAACTTTCTGTTCATTTTGAATATCTGTGATCACTGGGTTGATGTTCTCTGTGGCTCTGCTGCTCAGGGAGATGGGGAGCAACGTGGACGCCGACCTGCCGGATGTAAGTAGACGGTTCATCAATCAGTCGATCCTTCAGCCAATCCAGTCCCCGTGCACCGACGCTGTGTTGTCTCCACCAGCCGCCCATGCCCAGCGCTCCGGAGGACGAGACGGACGAGGAGAAAGGCCTGAGGAGGCTGTTTGAGCAGCTGGCCGGAGACGTAAGAAAACTAAACACAGACAGACACACGACTGAATTCAACAAAAATGGAGTTTTGAGAAAAAATGTTGTTTTCATCTTGAAGAAAAACTTGTCAGGGGGGTTTCACATGAGGCATTATATTCATATTATATACAATAAAAACTCAAAGTGGTGCATTTACAGGATGAGGCGATCTGTGTGTACGAGCTGCAGCAGATGCTCAATGGAGTTCTCAGCAGAAGTAAGTAATAAAAAATGTTTTTATTTTTTTATTTTTAATTCAAATCCGTATTGATTGACATCAACAGTATTTATGTCACTGAGTTGAAGGATGTTTTACTGTCATCAACCTTTGTTTTCAGGGAAAGAAATTAAATTTGACGGCCTGAGTCTCAGCACCTGCCACAGCATCATCAACCTGATGGACGTATCCTGCAGAGTTACTGACCACTACTGACTGTGATACATTTTAGTTTCCTGTTGAGTTAAAGATCCTTGTGTTTGGCACCAACATGATGTTGGAGTTTTTAGAAGAAAAAATATATATTTGTGTCAAACAAAATGAAATTGGGAAAGATATTTCCTAGAAAAGAGGAATAGATAAATATTTTTGAATTTAACTATATCATGAATTCATTTAAATACTTCCAATATGACATTTAATATAAATCCAATTTCATTGTTCTTGAAGGTCATAAAATAAGTTGAACGATTCCATTAAAGTTCAGTTAAAGCAGCGGTGGAACTTGTGTGTTTGAGTTTAAGCAGCTTGAGTTTTTCGGTAGAGTTTCAGTTCTGCTTCTTGAGTGTTTTTTTCCTGACGCAGTAAAACAGGTGGACAACACCGGGAAACTGGAGTTCCAGGAGTTTAAGGTCTTCTGGGAGAAGATGAAGAAGTGGATTGTACGTGTTCATTTCTGTACTTAAAGAGTGAATGGACTCTAGCGTTGGACCTGCGCACTTGAACTTGTGTTGCTGTTGTTGTAGATGCTCTTCCTGTCGTTCGACACTGACCGCTCGGGGAAGATGTCGTCCTACGAGCTCCGCATCGCGCTCAAAGCTGCAGGTGAGACTGAAACTCATCCACACAGAACTACTGACGCGCTTCATGTTTCCCACCACTGACCCTTCTGTCTCTGGTGTGTGGTTTGAAGGTATGCAACTGAACAACCAGCTCCTGCAGCTGATCGGCTTGAGGTTTGCTGACGACAACTACGACATTGACTTTGACGACTACCTCACCTGCATCGTGCGCCTGGAGAACATGTTCAGTACGTAGAGAAAACCAATAAACCTCTGGGTTTGCAGTAACCACAGAAGGCCTCAGAACAATTAACGTAAAAATTCACAATTCACTGACTGAAACTCTCTGAACCAGGAATTTTCCAAGCTTTGGACAAATCGAAGAGGGGGCGTGTGAGAATGAACATGCTGCAGGTAAAACAACTTAAGCATCATGTCGACAATCTGCAAATGAATGAGTCACTCTGAGTTGATGAGGACGTAATGTGGGACTTCATTACATTAACTGCACTTCTGTGCTCCTCACAGTTCCTGATGTCATCAATGAATGTCTGAGGAGAACCCGAGACCAGACAGGAGCCGACAGAAGAACAAAACAAAGCAGGCGGTGCTTAGAGGGCAGCGTGTCAACATACACACATTTTCTCTTCTATGTATCCCATTCTAGACACCGTCCCATTTTAAATGTCAGTCTGGACTCATAATGTCAGATACTGTATGAGGTGGATTTCTGGAAATGGGTTGGGGGGGGGGGTCTGACTTGTGCTTTACAACAAATATTTGTTCTGCTCTCTGAATGTAAAAGAAATACATTTTGAATAAAATTGTTTTCTCACAATAGAAGACAATGAAGTGTTTGTGTTTTTATTTTATTTACATCCAAGCTACTTCCTCCTTTGACTGTAAATAAAGATGGCATCAGCGTCTTGTGCGTGTGAAGGTCGTCAGTACACTCACTCGACCAATCAGGACTCAGCTGTTCATCGTGAGGTCCGAGTCCATTTTTTAAAATCATCAAATAACAAATTAAACCAAACTGTTGAGAAACAGATCCAGATGTGCTGGCCAGACTGGACACGTATTTACTGTATCAGAGGATAAGTTGTAAACATGGAAACATCCTGGTTCAAACCAAATTCAATGACTAATTAAACAACCACAAACATCATTCAAAACAATAAATATCATCAGATTTAATTGAGCCGTGAAACTAAATGTATGTTCTCTAAATGATAAATGTTAATGTTGACCACACTGTTTGCCAATAAAGTTAATCCAAGAAAAAAATGTATTCCGTTTGGACTAAACCAACAGGTCCAGAATATAAAGTGAATACAGGCAGTACCACGGGTTATGTCATAACTGTACACACACGAATGTTGTTAATCACCAGATGTAAATAATCATGAAAATGTTCTGACGCTAAATTATCCCTCAGTGTTCGTGTTAGCATGTTAGGACCGTGTTTAAGCACCCCTGCTGTTTCCACGAGTGGTTCCTTCCTGTCATGGTGGCACCAGCAGCCTCGTGTAAAGTGAAATCACCAGAACCAGAGTGTCCGTGAATCTCGCTTCTGCCCTAAACTCACTTGCCCTTTGCCTGCGGGTCAGCTGCTCATCAGCGGCGGGAGTTAGAGGGTTGTCGAGGAAACTGCGTCAGATCCACTCACGTCATGGTGAGCGACATGTAAACACAAAGCTAACTGCTAACTAACGCTGTTTACTATCACTGCTAGCTGACGCTGCTAACCAACACTGCCAACTGACGCTATCTCGGGGGTGGACAGCAGCCTGTTCTAATACAACTGATGTCAATGGTGGCTGTTTCCACGAGCCAAGACATTGAAATTGAAATTGAATTTTACACGAGGTCTTTTGAGTCAGGTGTTCAGCCAGACTGTCACTATTCGTAAGTCAGCAGCAGAGCGGAGACTTGTTTCTGTTTCTGTCCCTGTCCTGTTTTGTAACGTCTGAAGAGTTAAGACTTTACTGGAACTCAAATCAGCATCCTCCCTGTCATTTCATCACCAGCAACGGTTGCTAACCTGCTGTCGTTTGTCTCCTCAGCCTCATCGAAAGAAGAAGTCGTTCATTGAAAAGAAGAAGGCCGTGACCTTTCACCTCGTCCACAGGAGTCAGAAGGATCCGCTGGCGGCAGATGAGACGGCGCCGCAGCACGTCCTCCTCCCCGCCATCAAGGTACAGAGCGACCACGGGGTCCTCTATGATCAACAGGAAGTTAACGAGGCCAGTAGTTTAAAATTCATTGTCATTTATTTCTTTACTGAACTTCTTTCTCTTCTGTTTCTCCAGGCAGAGGCTGAGAAGAGGCGCAAGGAGCAGAGGGAGTTTGGCGTTTTTTATGACGACGATTACAATTACCTGCAGCACCTGAAGGAAGCGTCAGGCCCATCTGAGCTGGTGGTGGCAGCCAACTCCCCCAGACTTCCTCTTCATCTCCGTGATGAAGATGAGCTGAACGACGAGGAGCAGGATGGTGACACGGACAAGGCAGCTTCTGTGAGTTCAAAGCTGCGTCCACACTACTATGTCTTAACACCCAGCTATATTTACTTCTGTTTACTGCTGATGAGGCTCCTAAAATGTCCTGAATTTTTGGGTGCAGCAGTCACCCATGACTTTCTTGTGTCTTGTTGCATTTTGTTGAGAAAAAATTAGATATTAAAAGTAAAAGAGGGTAAACTTTCTCTCTGTTCTCTCTGTTGAGGGAAAAATCAGACATTAGTAAAATCTCTCTCTCACACACACTCTGTCTCTCTCAGTGAACTGGTCTGTCTGCACCCACATTACTGGTGATAAAAAAATATATATATAAGCTAGGACGATAGCTGGGCGAGTCAGTCTGTTCCGGGGCAAACTCCAAGTGTTTAGGATGCGTCTTATCTGAATAAACACTTGTACGCTTGGAACTCAACTCGCCTCATTTTTGAAAATGGACCTACTGGGACTTAGTCTGAAAACGCAGATTGAAGACTGTCCAGCAACTTAAAGAACGTCCAGCAAATAGAAGATTTTACAACAACAGATCAAACATTTTGTGGTAATTTTAAAAACTCGACCACAGTTTAAAGTTTTAAAAGGTGATTTTTGTTTTTCACCATCAGGCCACCACCATCAACCTGCCCTCGTCTGTGTTCGCCTCAGAGTTTGAGGAGGAGGTTGGACTCCTCAACAAAGCTGCTCCTATCTCAGGTAAAAAACGTTCAATTCAAATTCAAAAATTCAATTAAAGTAATGTGTAGGAGACTGTGCACTCCTAGTCTGTGAGTTTTCAGGCGTGTTGGTGAGGATGGGGTTAAAAACGGATCCAGAGGACAGAGATTGTTTTAGTTTGTTTATATTTGATGACAGAAACGTCATCCTCATGGTCCTGTTTTTCCTTCAGGACCTCGTCTGGACATGGACCCTGACATCGTGGCTGCTCTGGATGAAGATTTTGACTACAGCGACCCTGACAACATCCTGGATGATGACTTTATAATCCAAGCAAACGCAGCGAGCGGAGCAGCAGACACAAAGTAAGAAATATTATATTTTGGTGGAAATTAAATCAATTAAATTCTGAGTATTATTTCAGTTAATTGTTTATTTTTTTCTCCATGAGATTAATTAGACATTTGAAAATGTCTTCTTGCTCGCTCTTAAGGAAAATGTTACAATGATTTAAGAGGATGCACTTTTTTTTTTCAAAATTGATGCATTAAAAATGAAAGCATCTGTTTCAGCCTCATTGTGATTTCCTGTGACAGAGGTGACATCGATGAAGATGATGATGATGACGATGACGAGTGGGAGGACACGGACGAGAATAGCGACTTAGACTCTGAAGGAGGATTTTCAGATGGTGAGGACGGTCACGGGCGAGAGTTTCTATTCATGGATGAGGAGACAAAGAGCCGATTCACAGAGTACTCCATGACGTCGTCTGTGATGAGGAGGAACGAGCAGCTCACTCTGCTCGACGACCGCTTTGAGAAGGTAATGGTCCTCGAATTAACAACGCAACGCAACACAAGTGAGAACCTCAGAACTTTGACCAGATAATGTCCCAATGAGCTGGCGATCCATTGAGGGGCACCCTGGTTGAGTGGATTAGGATTTTAATGCAGGATCACACTGAAGCAGCTTCGGCGATGATGTGTAAACATTCTCTAGTTTGTCTGCAACAGCCAGGCTGTCTGTCTGCATCCTTTGACTTATTTCTCTATTTCTATTCATTAATCTTTTGTTGTTTTCAGTTTTACGAGCAGTTTGACGATGATGAGATCGGAGCTTTGGACAACGCTGAGCTAGAGGGCTACATCAACCCGGACAGCGCTCGTCTGGAGGAGGTCATAAAAGATTACTTCAAACAGAAACAGAACGAGTGAGTGACCCTTATTTTTTTCAGTCGTCTGATATTTTTGATGAAGGCAGCATCGATCTGAAGATGATGTTTTGATTGACCTCTGTTTCCTCATTCAGTTTTTTGAGGCCTGATGACTTGGGTCCAAAAGAGCTTCCTGTCCTGAGAGAGGAGGATGAGGATGAGGAAGAGGAAGAGGAGATGGAAACTGTTGTTGTCCAGCCTCCAGAAGAGAAGTGGGACTGTGAAACCATCATCAGTGAGTGTGATATCCACTTTGCTGTGTTTATTAAACTGTACAAACTACAGTCTGAGAAGTACTGAAATGAAGAAGAGTAAAACATGTTTTTCTCCAGGTACGTACTCCAACATTTACAACAGACCCAAAGTCATTGCAGATCCACCAAAGGTATGAAAACCATTCAGAGGACAGAGATCATAAAACGAATTACAAGGCAGTAAGTGCAATTTTCCTTTGGTCCTCAGCCAAAGACGATCCGCGTGTCTAGCAAGACAGGCATCCCGCTGGACGTCCTTCCCACCAGAGGCCTGACGGCCAAGCAGGTGGAGCGCATGACGATGATCAATGACTCTGACCTTCCCCGCGCCTCCACCCAGCCCCGAAGTAAGGATGAGAGCAAAGAGGAGAGAAAGATCAGGAAACAGGCCATCAAAGACGAACGCAAGGTGAGACACGCAGACGGACATCAGAGGACATGATGTTTTTATTTATCCTGATCTTTCTTAATAAATTATCTCCACATACACATTCACGCAGAGCATCTGTTAGCAGCTCTTTGTTTTAATTGAGGCCATCTGGGGTACACAGCAGAGGGGGAAGACTGGGGATTGAACTGCCTACCTCCTGGTTGGAGCAAGGCCGCTCTACCTCGGCCGCCCATGGTGGCGTCTCAAGAGCCCCCTGGTGGCCATTTTAGCAGCAGGCACATGGATCATCAAAAAAACACATTGTGAATGTCAAATACCAGCAGGACCCTCACTAGTGCACAACCCTGGCTGCAAAGGATGTCAGCACATAATTTGGCTTTATTATGAGTGTGATATCATGAACCTGAACAATGTGCTCAACTCTGTTCAGGAGCGG
Source organism: Pseudorhombus dupliciocellatus (assembly GCA_016785235.1). Taxonomy (NCBI): domain Eukaryota; kingdom Metazoa; phylum Chordata; class Actinopteri; order Pleuronectiformes; family Paralichthyidae; genus Pseudorhombus; species Pseudorhombus dupliciocellatus. Next base: position 1,317,552 of record JAFBJW010000012.1, on the reverse strand, counting down.
AGGGCAGAGAAGAAAGCCAACAAGGAAGCGTTCAAGGAAGAGAAGGTCAGACAGCAGAAGCAGCTGCTGAACCTGAGGACAAACATTCAAGGCCTGAAGCTTTAGTAATGGTCGGGCGGATCTCCGCCAACACAGACTCTTAACCTCAGTGATGTCATCAGTGGACAGGATGGTGACCCTCCACCCCCCACCCCCAGCCACCAAACTGTGAGAGGACAGAGGGGGGTGCCGTGAGGCTCTGGATTTATCAACTGGAGCTGAGCAATTTCCTCAAATCACCTCAGTCGGAAGTACTATCATGTGAAAACAACTGAAGTGAATCTGTTTGAGATTCGGGTTAATAAAGCGCTGTCTGACGAGCTTGCGGCTTCTGATAAGTGTTTTTTTTTTTATCCTGTTCTCATTGATGATCCAATTCAAGTCCGTCAGGTTTTCTTGGCTGCTGCTCAAGTCAAACCCTGTCCCTCAGCAGCTCTGCCCACAGTCTCTGTTCCCTGATCTGGATCTGTAACGTCTTCCAGTTTCAGATACACTTTCAGTGGTTATTGTAGAATCCTGTCTCATTTAGTCCTCACAGTTGTACAAGCACTTTAATTATGTTGGAGGATCATTCAGTGTTCAGGTGGGTTAATGAAAAAAAACAAAAAAAAAAAACACTTGCGTTAGATTTTTGTGATGATTCATATTTTCATCATCAGCTGAGAGTCAGGTGGAGAAACAATTAAAAACTCAAGACCAAGCGTTCATGTAAATCTGTATAAATGTTAAATACAAAATGAGAATTTATTTTACCCTGAAACAAATTACATTTATTCTAAAATGAGTCAAGATCAATCGCACCTTAATAAAAACAAGACTTGTTTCCTGAGACGTGAATTAAAATCAGAGCGAATAATCCAAAACTGCAGCTGGATTCAGTTCGATGGTGAACTGTCCCTTTAAGAAAAAAAAGTCCTGAGATCTTTGATTAAAAACACTTGGCTGTTCTTAATAATCTGAGTCTGACGACAAACCCACGCTAAGATCGACTGAGGCGCCGTCGTCTCTGCGGAGCCACATGCAAAGCAAAGAGTCTGTCATTCCCTGGCTCTCCTTCAGGATGTAGCTCACCTGGTAGACAGCGACGAAAAAACTGTCCCCACTTGTAAACGTTACGGAGTAAACAGAAGACTTTTGAGGCTGTCCTTCTATACTTACTGTGTCAGTAATTAAAACAATCCTCAGTCCCCTCACTTCTATCTCTCTCTGTAAGCCTCCGCCATGTCTCCATCTCCTAAGTCCACCTTCAAAGGAACGTGCTGGCGGTCATAATTCCTCTCAGGTACCTGCTCGTCGTCTGCAGGCTCCTCGTCCATCACCTCCTTGGCCTCCGAGTCTTCTCCCTCTGACAGCCGCCCCTCCATGTAGAGAGAGTGTGAATCCGAGCAGGTGCTGCTGTCCCGGAGGTGGGCGTCCTCCGAGCTGACTGACAAGCTCTTGATGCGTGTTAACACCGTTACAGGGCTGATTACTTCTTTAATGGCCGGGTTCAACAAGTCACGCTCATCATCCTGTGGCGCGATGTACTGGTGGATGAGGAGACAAGGACACGTGTCAGATTTCACCAAACGCATTAAGTGCACGTTGTCTGAATCAGAATAGTTACCAGAGCTTTCGGTGTCCTTTGTGTCCTCCAGGCTCTCGCTGTGTAGATGCCAATTGATAACACGCCCACTATGAGGACGAGGACGACCAGCAGGACGGACAGCGTTATCCAAAGGGCCTCTGCAAAACCAAACTTTCACATTTAAACACATCAGATGCTCATTCTTATTCACACACACACACTCAAACATCTGTCTCCAGGATCCAACTGTTCTGGGAAACAGAAGAAAGCAACTTTAAACTTCCCAAGTGTTGGACTGACCGCTGGGTTTACTGAGGCAGACGCGGCCGGTCTCTCTGAACTCCACTTTCTCAGCTTTGTTCGAAGAAGACAATCGTCCCTTGAGCCGGACGCACGGCTCCTCACCGTGCGGGAGGTCGTATCTGCAAATGACCTCAGTCAGTCTGCATACGGAACGGTGTTCACCCTGGACGTCAGAGAAACATTGAACTTAACAGATTTATTGAGACAGAGGATCTACCTGGTGGTACTGGTGATACTGGTTTAAATGTAGAGTGCTAAACAGGAAACTCTCATCTGATTGTCTTCACAAAGTATTCTTGACATGTTGTGTCTGGTAAAAAGCAGAAACGTTTATCTGATGCCTTTTGCACTCGCGGAAGCTTTGAAATGTTCTTCGTCTGATCGAAGGAGACGTTGTATTCAAAGAAGGCATTTCGCAGATGGTCGGCCTTCCTCAGCTCTGTGTAGAAGTGGACAGGATTGTGGAAAGTGACGGTGTTGCCGGAGTCGCTCGCCGTCACGTCGACAGGAGGGAAATCTAACAAACCTGCAGAGAAAAGTTTGGGTTTTATGCCTGAGTAGGAAGCGTCTCCCCTGAGCCGCAGAGCAGGAAGTCACATGTTACTCACAGTGCTGGTGAGCCTGCCGGTTCATGTTGAAGGTGAAGGATCCAGACGAGACCGGCTGGGACTCCCGCCCCTGCTGTAGAGTGCTCACATTCACCGAGTGGAAACCCATGAAGTGATTCTGAGACTCCCAGATGAACCGGGTCAGATCATACTGACGCTCTGTGGTTTCATTCACGTGGTGCCTTCAAACAGGAAACAGCCGGTTGAGCGTTAAGCATCTGTCTCTGTCCACCTCGTAACAATCAACGCTTATCATGAAGGGACTTGAATGTCTTTGAGCAGAAGGAGTCGTACCCATCAGAGCTAATGGTTTCCACTTTGAACCTGGTGCCAGGCTGCTGGTGGCTGAACTCCCAGCTGACCCAGGTTTTCAGGTTTCGGCAGCACACCTTCACGTTCGTCGGAGGCACAACTGAAACAGACCCGAGAGAGAGGAGAAACGTTGGTTTGTCAGCTAATTATGTACGCCGGACTCAAACCAATACATGAAACACAAAGGATTTATCAAAATGGTGTTGCTCGTTCACAGTTTTAGGACAAGAAACACAGGCTCAGTGATGTTGACAGATCGGTGGAGTGAAGCCCAGGTGCAGATAAACATCAACTCTGCCATTGTACGAGACTGGTGATAATGGGAGCGGTGCTTGAGGCTGAGGTGCATTCTTTGGACGGGACTTCCTTATAACGCCATGGTCACCAGCAGTGAGCGAGCTCACAACATTTTTAAATAAACCAGAGACGAGTTCTGCTAGCTCTTCAACATTCCGGACCTCCTCATTTTGCCACTGCTGCCTCACCAGGTCCAGTTTCTTTAGAGTGAGTCACTGCTAACTGTTTTCATGGTTTTGGTTTAGATCTGCACCAATTTCCACACACTCCACATGTCCAGAGGACATGTGGAGTGTGTGTTTCAACGAAATCCAGGAATTATTGACGTCAGAATGTTGAGTAACTAGACAAAAAATAAAACTAACTCCATCCCCTGATCCGTTCCAAACATCCACCCAGATGTGAGCTGTGTTCTTTATAAGAATGTTTCTCCAAAACATCTTTTAAAAACACAGAAGAAATGAGTTTCAGTGTTTGTGGGAGGCAGGACTCTGAGCGGCAGTTTGCTCTGATTGTTTCTGTGACAGGTAAATAAAGATCTGATTACTAGAGTTGATCTATGGATTGAAATTAGTGACAGTTGAAACTCTGAGGACCGTGACTGTCAGCAGCAGCAGACTGAACAGGAATAAAAAAAACGTCTTAATTTATTTAAGAAAGAGGAGAGAACATCCAGAAAAACTCTCCACATTTTAAAAGAACTATTATTTTGTTTCTTTGTTCAGAATAATTTTGCAAATACTGCAAGGACCTTTGTGCGGTTACTCATTAAATTGAAAGAACAATAACAATCAACCAACGCAATAACTGAACCTGGACCATGAACCAAAGCTTTATCAGCAAAGCATCACACATATCAAAGGGTAATTCCAAGTTACTTTCATTCTGGTCTGTTGCTCATATATATTTTATTTGTATTTCTTTATTCAGCCTTTTAAATTATGTTTGAAAGGAATTAAACTGAATCAATCACATTTTATTTTTCTTCCCAAAATCAGTTTGTCTGACAGATCTTATCAAATAAAGACCCGTGTTCAAATACTTTAACTGTAGGAAAACAGTGGAGTTGTTAGATGATTTCTGTTGTCTTAATTATGATGACGACTTGTTAATTTTGCTGCTACTTTTGCACTTTTACTTGTATTTGGAAGTAGTATTAGTAGGAGTACATGTCTGACTCACCTGTCAGCGCTGACACTGAGCTGATCAGAAGCAGGAGCGCGGCAGTGGACGCGCCGTCCGGCGGCATGATTCAGTCCAAGCTTGAACCTCGACCTCCTGTCTGACCCTGGGGGCCCAGAGACCATTCGACGAGGCTTTGCAATCACGGATTCTTCACTTCCGGCTCCTGTCCACACTTTCTACCGGGGGAGGATCGGAGCATGTTGGGAAATACCTGGATGACGTCACGTCTTTTATTTCGACGGGCGGAGAGAGAGAGAGAGAGAGAGAGAGAAGCGTTCTTGTTGCTGTTGTGTTAACCTCCCACCACTTGGGGCAATAGTATTGTTGTTCAGTGTTGACATCATCAGGTCACAGGTGTTGCAGGTAAGAGTTAAACACTACGGTTTGATTTCTCTCCTCTGTATGGAAATAGATTTTTGTAGAAACCAGTGATGAAAAATTGGACACTGTCATTTTTGCACGTGTTCAAACTGTGCCGCTTTCTTTTGATTGGATGCATTGATTGGCTGATTGCTGATGGATGGATGGATTTGTTGGTCGGTTGGTTGATGGATGGCTTGAACCCATCCTTTATCTTGTGCTACTATTTCACAGGTGAGTCAGGCCAGGAAAGGTGGTCAATGTCGCCGCCTACAGTTCACCGTGAAACATGACCACATGTGTGACGGGTTCATATGGAATATCAAACCATAAATGATTACTCCTCATCATCTCTTCTCTCTTCTCTTCCTTCCTCCTCCCCCTCTCCTCCTCATCTGTTTCAGTAAAAGACTGCAGCTGTAATCTGTTAAGAGGATTTAATGTTTCACTCTGAAGTTGGATGGTCGTTATCACGATGACAAGCTTTGTCACTTAGTTACATAACTGAAAGTTACTTTCGGTATTTACTCTGATAATGAGTGAGCTAGAAGATATAGAATTATGTACTGTATATTTACACCTCTAGCCCTGTATCCCACCGCCATATTTACAGGACCGTATCAGGGGCAGTGCTCAGTGATATAGAGCTGCGCAGATTTAAATCTCAACTCTGGCCTGAATCCTGTTGCATGTGTGAGCACGTGAGCAGCTGCTTAGCTTGTGGCTCCTCCCATAACTACCCCCCCCATCTCCAGCAGCTGTCCCCCTCTGAACCAACAGCTGCATGCTTTGAACTGACACCATCTATTTCCTCTACAGACACACATCTGTCCACCTCCACCCGTCCTCCGTCCATCCCTGCATCATGCGGATGCTTCTGGAGAGCAGCTGGATGAAGTTCGGACCCGCAGGCCGGGGCTCATACGACTGGGTGACAGGATCCCCCTCGACGCAAGAGAAACAGGTGTGTGGCGCAAACGCCTCCAATTCTACAAAAGAAAATTAGACTCGAATGAAAATGAGAGGAAGGACTCTTGTCCCATTCTTGTGTGAGCTCCTTTCAGCATTCCCTTAAACTACATGAAGCTGATCTGTGGTGTAAGACTGAACTCTGCACATCCCACGTCCAGGTAGTTCAATTAAAAAGTCTAATATAAAAAATCTTGGTTTAAAACCTCATCCGATTTAATTCCGATTTCAGTTCATTTCTAAAGCTGATGGAATGTAACTTTCATGAATTTTTAATCATAAAGTTTTGAATTTATAATTAACCACTGTGGGTTTAGGCTATTTGTATATTCTAAAAGAGATTAAACAAATATGTACAGTGAAGTAATAGATAAGTAGTAATAATAGAATATTAGTATAAACTCAGCGTGACCTCCTGTCCAATCGATTATTTAAAATTAGATTTTTTGTGAAATAAGAACTTCAAGTGGAACAAGAAAAAAGCGCTGACCAAGTGGGTAAAAAAAATCGCTCGTGAACGGCAGCCATCTTGGTGTTTACAACACAGCTCTGTCTCTCCGTCTTTTAGGACATTGTTCAAGTGTGGGACTCTCAGGACAGCGACACTCTGAAGCTGTCAGCCGACACTCAGGCAGATTGAGATTTAATTCTGTCCAGTGGTGCAGGGTCGTCAGGGCAGCATTTACTAATTGCTTGAGAAAGTGAGGCAGGGGTGGGCAGCAGCGTTGGGGGGTGGGGGGGGATTTGGGACACTGGGAGTGGATGTAAGCGGCTCGGCCACATGTCGTCCCCTCACAGCTGGAAGGGGTGCGGGCTCAGAGCCACGGTTTGTGGTGCCTGATGTGCAGCTGAGGTCACACAGGTTCTGTAACACACACACACACACACACACACAAAGGATGACACTGTTAAAGATCAGAAATTGGGGGGTAGATCATGCACATTATGTTATTTCCCGTGAAATATTTTTGAACGTGGAATCCAGTTTTGCATTCTTCCTGTTTACACTACTTTCAATCTAGTATCTTCTTTGCATGTAGTATTGTGTACTTTGTTTTGAGTACTTTGTATGGCAGAACTGTCAGTTTACTTGATTGATATTTTTTCCTGTCTAAACCAAGGTTTATCATGATCAATATCGTTATTATCATCACCATCGTGTCAAAATCGTCTGAAACTGTATAAAACTGTTTAAAACTGACTCATTAAATATGACGTCATTCAATAAAGAAGCTGATAATCACCCGCCCACTGCTGGTTGGTTTCAGATATCACAGGTCTCTGTCACATTATTCCCTCAACAAACTGTACCGGGATCTTCTTCATGGCTTCGTCACAAGTAAATCTATATGAAACAGAAACGGCCTTGGCTTTATTCTTCTGATTGAGCACATTGTGAAATAAACTTGTCTTGTCAGAAGCTCTTGGAATCCATTCAGTGTTTTTTTTTTGTTGCTGACAACAAATGGTGAAAACATGGCAAACCACAGACAGACCCGTCTTTTGTTTTGTGCATGAAATAAAACTCCTTCCTTGCGGATCAACAGGGTCGCAACTGGAACGAGTTGGACCTGGGAGAGGACAGAAAATGGGAGCTTGTGGTTTACGTGGTCCTCCTGGCCGTCTCTGTCCTCCTGCTGGCTCTCCTGGTCGGCCTGGCGTACCGTCGCTGGTCCCGCAGCAAGCTGACCCTGGCCAACATCATCGCCCTGGACCTTCAGGACAACGAGAGCAGCGCTGAGTTCCTCTGCTCGCTGACCAGGAACGCAGAGCGCCACACCAGCACTAGCTCCGATGTGTCGGACGGGGTCTTTGTCATGGTCTACCTGCCTCCGCCCTACGAGGAGACCCTCACCAAGATCACCCGCGCCGCCAGCCTGTCCAGCTCCAGAGACGTGGAGTCCATAAAGATAGAAGACCTGGAGGCCAAGCTGTGTCCAGAACTCAAGTCCAGCGGCCAATATGTGTGACGTGGATTTAATGCTGCGCTGTGAAAGACGTTTTACATAGAGTTTGTGTTTGTAACATACATTTGTTGTCTGTAAATGATTTATCACTCAACCGGATAGAGCTTCTGAGCCTCCGTTAGGTCACAGTATTGGTCTTGCTGCTGGCTCACGAATCGTTCCGAGCGACCAGCAGCTGAGGACACAAGCCAGAGCTGAAGGTGTCACACAAAGCCATGTGTGTGGCTCTGCTGTGCGTAGTCAGTCCTCTGCCCCCTTGTGTCCAGAAACTAATAAAAGTTCTTCAAGAAGTCGCGTTGGTCATTTCTCCAAATTCACAAATGTTTAATCATGTTTCATGTCCATCTGAAAGTGACACATCGGCACACTCCTCCTCACTCCGTAAAGATTTATTCAAATGTTACAAATGTTTACAAACAGTCAATTTCCCTGCTTTCTATTTAAATGTTCATCTACTTGTAGGCAGATCCTTCACATTCTGATAGTATCTTAGTCAAATAAATGCTGCAATTAGTGAAAGACATTTTACTTTCTGTTGGTGATGAGTCACCAGCTGCTCCATGTTTGCTTAGCGACAGTCAGAGAAGTACTCGCTGGGATCCTTTTCTTCGCACTCCGGGTGGCTGAAGAACATACTGGCCCTGCAAAGAAACGAGAGGTCAGGCCTGCCCCTGCTCAGACCTCAGGATGAAGAGCAAGCGCATGATGATGCAGAGTAACTTACATCGTTCCCAGTTGCTTCCAGTTTGGCTCAGTGAATCCCTGTTTACTGTGGAAATATTATAATACACACTTTTAGCTTGAGCTGAGGAGACATTCACTTCACATGATTCCACTAGTGATTAATTATACTAAGACATTATAGCGTTTGCCATTAGAAGGCTTTTTTTTTTTTTTTTTTGAGGGAGAATCTAAATGATGACAATGTAAACGTTGTAAAAACCTTAACCTTAACCCAGGTGATCCTGGGGACCAAGAAAGGAGAAGCAGTTTGAAGCTGTGTCTGAGGGAGAACTTACATGAGATTGTTCAAGGTTTCCAAGAAGCAGGTGGCGTCATCGCTTATGTCGCTGTCGAGAAAGTCTGCGGAGACAACAAGGGACCAGAGGGAGTTGGCTAAGTTGTGTCTCACTGACACACCGGTACTTTGGGTGTTTGGGACCCAGGACACAATCAAAGTCACCTGCGCAGTTTTTCCCACATTTGTTGAGAGTCGTAGTTTGACCGTCGTTGCAGGTCAGGTGATTGCTGAGCTGGAAAATGCCGTATAACGTCCAGATGGAGTTGTCAATATTCTTCTTCTGCACCAGACTGGTGTTGAATCCAGAGGTCAACTCCACGCAACAGATGACTGCAGGTAGAGAGCACAAATGTAGAACGGTCGTCCAAAATTCCACCAACGCCTTCGAATTAAAGATGAAATATTGTAACTCAAAACACACGTGTAATATTCAGGTAGTGGTACTAGATTGCTAGATTAGAATTAGATCTTAGCTTCTAATGCACAGGACACGACCGGCACTCACTCTTGGCTTTTGTTTTCTCGACGTCTTCCCGAAAGATATGGGTCAGTTTTGGGTTCGTCTCAATCAGTTGTTCCTTCAGTTGACACTTAGACACAATCGCGCTTTGGGCCAGACCACAGCCGACCAGCAGGAACACCAGCAGCGCCGTCATCTTCTCAACTGCCGTCTCTGAGAGGATGTGTGAAGAAACAACAGAGAACCAACGTCTTCTGTCAAAAGCCGCTCCCCTGGCCCCTGGAAACTGCTGCAGCCACTTCACCCGGGTTCAGGTTTCTGAGCCCTAAAGAGGTTGAGGGGGTGGAGGCCGGAAAAATGATCCATCCACCTGAAAACATCTTGTCTCATGTCACGGTGACGCCTTCGTTCTATTGAAAAGACACTGTGACCAGATGAGGGGGAACGGTTTGTCTTCCCACGACACATTAAAAAGTTCAGAGGATTGAGTTTCAGCAAAGCATGACACCAAGGGTGGTTCATTGTGTGTGTCCAAAAGAATCAGAGCAGGAAAACAGGAAAATGAAAGCTGAGCTGGGTCAATTGAAGTTTTCCTTGAAGGTTTTATTACAGAACCTGAGGTAAAGATGCTGCTGCTGGTCCTCAGAACCTGAACTGAGGAGCAGTTGTTGTTACCGAGTCCTGAGAACCGTATCAGTTGAAACATCGTGTTCTCTGGTCAGTGTCACCATGGAAACAGGTTCTCAAACATAAACTGTAGAGTAAAAGATATTTATTGAAAACAGCAGCAGATACATGAGTGAGTGATCACATCTTCTCTGGCTGCTGAGCCACATCGTCAGATTGACTTCTAGAACTTCTGTTTTTTACAGAATGATGTGAGAGAAAAGAAAGGAGAAGAAAAAAAAGCTCCACATCATGAGCCTTTTGTCCAAACAGTAGGAGCTGAAGGTGAGGCTGAGGTTGTCGGTGTGAAACCCTTCACCACCGGCTGCTCATTTACAGTTTTTGATGTAGTAGTAGGAGCGACGGCAACGGCGAGAGGCTCTCTTCACCAACATCCTGTTTGTTGAGAAGAGACAGTTTGTTCAGTTTTATCAGCGACACGCACATTTGCATATTTATGATTTTGCATTCATCGCTCTTCAATGCTCTAGTGTTTCTGGTTCATTGTTTTGTTTTTACTGAATAAAGCTCCCAAAAACAGTCAATCAGTAATGAATCCAGAGGGAGAAGGTTGGAGGAACTGGGACACCACTGGTTACGGCATCAGCAGTAAACAAACGTTCTTATGGAGATAAACAAGATAAACAATGTTCCAGAGACCCCGGGTGTCTTGTTTCAGTTGCGGTGTAAAAATGGGCTGAGACATTATGGATACTAGAGCTTTGTCTATGGTAAACTCTAGCACAGGCGCTGACTCCCAATGACATCATCAACGCAACATGGCAGCAGATATTCTGGCTTAATTTCTGGACAGTGGGAACTTACCACCAGTAACGAGACTTCACCAGGCATTTGATGTCATCCTGAATGTTGTCATCGGTGAAGGCTTGAGGGGAAAACCAGGCACCGTTACTGATTTGCAAAATGTTGACTTCATGTAATATGATGAAGACTCTTTTCTCAGGGACACACACACACACACAAACTCACCTGAGCAGCTTGTGTTGCACTTGTTTCTGGACCAGCGGTAACCAGATTTACAGAAGTAGCCGTCCGATAGCTGGAACAGTCCGTAGAACCCGATGGACCAAGGAGTCTTCTTTCTGCGCCTCCAGCCTCGAAGGGCTCTCTTCTTACGTTCTCCCCTGTCCTCAATGTCAGACTCATCATGGTCCATTGTTTGACCCTCTTCCTCCTCAACGTCCTCCTCTGTTTGGCCCTCTTCCTCCCCAAATTCCTCTTCATTGTCATCCTTTTCGGGGGCCTCTTCCTCCTCAGGGTCCTCCTCATCCTCTTTGGGAGCCACTTCCTCCTCAGGGTCCTCCTCATCCTCTTCGGGGGCCTCTTCCTCCTCATCCTCTTTGGGGGCCACTTCCTCCTCAGGGTCCTCAAAGTCAATTGTGCTGATTTCTCCCACATCTTGGTCCTTGCCTTCTTCCACTTCCTCCAGGTTGTCAAACACATCAGCCTTGTCTGTATCTGAGTTGGCTTTTCGCTTTTTTCTGACGATAACCGTTCCATTAATTTTAGTGGTTATCATTGGGATTTTGGTTGGTTCCACTGGTTTGGTGGGTTTCACTGGTTTGGTTGGTTCCACTGGTTTGGTGGGTTTGGTTGGTTCCACTGGTTTGGTGGGTTTGGTTGGTTTCACTGGTTTGGTGGGTTTGGTTGGTGGCTTGGCGGTTGTAGACACGCGTTTGCCAAACACCTTGACCAGACCTGTGTCCAGACGGGACTTCCTGTTGGCCTCGCAGATAACTGCAGCAGATCAGTCATACAAACAGAAGGAAGCAAAAAAGGTCAACAGAGGAAATTTGTTTCCCAAAGCTAAGTGAGGAGGCTACAGCACCTCCAACTGGTGGGGGACAGAAATACATGAACAAAAACTGGCACCAATACGAAAAACCTTTCACCAAATTATTTTCATAAAAAGAGGAATGTAATGTTAGATATTAATAATATATTATATTTCAGACATGACCTGCACCAATTGTGTACTGTGGTTGGTGGTAGTGGGTGTAAAAATATTCTCTGAGGCATCAGAACTTTGAACCTCACCTATGGCCAAGATTCTCTCCTTGTGTCGCTGAAGCCATCTGGGCAGGACAAGCGCTTCCTCCAGCTGCTGCTTCAGCTCACATTTGTCGACGGTGCGGCCCTCGGAGAGGTTTGGCTCCATGAGGGCCACAGCCGCTACCACCACCAGCAGCAGTCCCAACTTCATATCAGCCCTGTAGGAAGGTGCAACATTCAGTGTACAGTCAGCGGGGCCCTCTAGTGGTGAGAGCAGTTACAGCAGGTTCTCAGATTATTTGGAGGTAAAAGTTCAGATAATCACAATCATGATATCAATCTGCGATACGGTATTCACAAACACAACATATGTGACACCTTCATTTTTAACAACTCTTTATTATATATTTTTGTATTTCTTGTCATTCTCCTTGTCTTTATATTTATTTCAATTCTAAATAAAGATATAAATATAAAGATACTGTTTATAGTGTATATAGTTTATGTAATGCACAATATCCGTCACAAAGTAAAATTAGTTTTATTCTACAAAGGTTGTTAGAAAAAGGAAAAGGCAGAGAACAAGTGTATTCGTCTTAATTCATCACCACAAATCTGGATGTTGCTGAATATCTATTAAGGAATATTTACAGAAACTCCCGTAAACAGTCACTCTGGTTAGATTTGTGATAATTAATATAAATTACATATTTGGGAAAATCTGATGAACTGTACAACATCTGACTTTTTAATTCCTGCAACATCAAATTCAATTTCTTCACTTATACTTATACTATACATCTTAGAACAACTTCAGAATCAAACATCTGAAGGACGAATGGAAATAGAAGAGGAGAATAAAAGACTTGAACGTTTCTCACCACGTCGTCGTGCTTCGCTCTTTGAGGTTTTCTCTCTAGTCCCCTGATGGATGTCTGAGTCTGGAGACGAGTGTCAGAGTTTATATATAAGATGACTTCAACCTGTGGACCAGCCTGTTTTACTGCTTACTGTTCTAGAACGTTTCATGGAAGGTATCTGAACAATGCACAAACTGTTTGCTCAGGTCATGCTAATTAATCAGAATTATTTTTGACAGAAGGCATGAAACAGCCTTGACTGTAAACACCTGCAGGGTCATGTGTGCACACATGTAGATTGTGAGTGAACAGAACAGTTTGCTTAGATTATATTATAATCAACAAAATAATAAATGTGCAAATAAGCAAGGAATGAATTTGGATGTTTTCACTGGGCTGTACATTCACTATTGGAAAGGAAATGAATACATGAAAATTATTTTAATTTACCGTTTATGGTTCTAGTTCAAAGCTGCTCTTTGGTTCGTCAAACTCTGTTTCTAGCCGCAAACAGGTTCTGATTGACACATTGGCTCAGAGCGCTCAGTGCACAGCAGCTCAAGGGAACACAGGATCACACAGAACTCACAAGCAAAAATGCAGTTTGGCTCTGCGTTTTTTTTTTTTTTGCCCTGGTTACCCAACATCAATCAAACCTGGTATTCGCTACCTGACGCACAGCAATGACACATGCAATAAGTTTAAGAGCCAGATATCCCTCCCCAGAGGTTTGAGGCATGAACTCAGGTGAGAGAAAGGCCTTAAAACAGTGGAGTCACGTGGGTCAGACATTGTTCTGCTTTCAAACGTGTAGCCAGAAGAGAGATGTCACATCCGCAGGTTCTGGTGGTTCTGACCTATTGTAGGTTTAATGATGTTGGCCCAGGATGAGCTGCCCACTGAGCCGCATGATGAAGATCAATAAGAAGTCATCTTAGAGTTTCAATCCATTGTTCACGTTTGTTCTGTTCTGTTAACTGCAGGGGTAATATTTGATTTTTTTAAATGTTCATGTTTGTTCAGCTCTGGGTGAAAAGCCCATGACTTGTTTGTCAGGGTTGTTGTTCTTCTGCTGTGTCACATTCTGAACATCACGAAAGTGTCAGTAAGAAATTCTGGTTCCACAGGTTTGAGATGACGTTCGGTTTGGCAGAGGAAAGTTTCCACACTCACATTCTTCTCGTAAACCTTCTACTGAAAGAACTCGAACATAACACAGTGTACAACAGCGTTTCAGGAACTGAATGTCAAGAATTCATTGTTACCCATGAGAAAATCATTATTTTATTAACCAACTGAAAAAAGTAACAAAGTTTTCAATCACAAATAGAATGACTTATGTAGAGTCAAACAGACATCAGCAAGTGAGAAGTAATGTTCAGTGTCGAGGAATTTTAAAATTAAAGAAACATTCATCAAACAATGAGGACGTCTGAGATCCTCTGTTCTTTTTCAGTTCCCCGTGTCATGGTTGCTTGGAACAAATGAAAGACGGATGTGACGATATCAGATCTCAACAAGTGTAAATGTCCCCAGGTTAAATTCAGACCAGTTTTAACATTACTGGTGAAAACAGACAAAGTTTGAGAGTTTATTTCTCCACCTTGTTGTGTCCTGTCCCTTTGTGCAGTATCCTCACTGTGTGTTCACACTCTGAAACACACACAGGCCTCACATTCAGGTTCATTTTACACATAAATCAAAGTGACTGCTGCTTCACCTGAAAAGGTATTTTCCTGTTTCCATCTCTTCAAGACAGCAGCAGCACCGAAACTCGAATCATCATAAAGTCAATCCTTCATGCTTGTCGTTGATCTCATGATGTTTTTCCTTTGACGTCAAAGAAAAGACATCTTGGGGTCTGGACATTTAAGTCCTGCAGTTGCATCCTTTTGCCCCAAGACAGTGCTGTTTTCTACAGAGTCCACTGAGTGTGTGAAGTTCTTTGTCTTTTGTTTGTATTTTTTATTTTGAAGTCAGATCTTAGCATATCTTTGGATCCTTGTGTTTAAATGCCATCTGAACAAGGAAAACTATTGTGGGTGTAATACTGACCCCCAGTGAGGAACCTGAGGGAACTGGTGACCAAACTCCTCCTGATAGGTCGTCTGATGGGGTTTCTGTTCGGGGACAGCTGGACCTTGACGGAGGACAGTCTGGGCTCTGAGGGCCCGTATGTCGAAACTCTGCCGATGGTTTGGAGACTCGTCAGGAGACCGTCCGCTGTGAAGACAGTTCCTGAAACATGAGACAGGATAAGTCTTTATTGTCATTGTTTCTTTTGCAAGGTACAATGAAATTGAAGTGGTTCAGAATAGATCAGATATTTTATTTCCAGGATAAATGACTCATCAGCACTCATTTTCTTACCCACAGTCCTTTGCAGGGACAGTGTGGACACGGCCCAGCTGCCCTGGATAGAAGCCACGAGTGTCTCTGCCCTGACGTGACGTCCTGCAGGGAAAAGGAATAAAAAGAAGGATGTCAACACATTCTCAGCAAGCAGCAAGTGCAGTGACGTCCTCTTTATTCCTTACTGCAGCTCTTCACTGCTCTCTCTCTCTCACTCACTGTGGTTTTAACATGTTCGATCCGTGTGCATCTCCAGAGTCCCTGAACTCATGCAGCCTCACAGCAACACCAGATCCTGCCATTACCTGCTGCAGAGAGGATGCAGAAAGAAGAACCAGTCCTGTGACTAAATGCATGCGTACATCATGTCTTCATCATGTCTACAGATAATGTTTGATACTATACCTGGAGATGAGTCACTGCTTCCCTCTGCTGACCTGGAGTCTCAAGTTCTGTTTTAGAAAGTTGCTCTTCAGCCTTTTTCCTCCACCTGCTCTGATCGTATTGTGTGCGTTCTCATAGTGCGTGTACACCACATATGATCTGTGCAGGACAGAGAAACACGACACTGTGACAACAGACAGAACTGACACTGGTAACCACGATCACTCTCTTCCTCTTTCCCCCTCAGTTCACTTCAGTTCAAATGGACTGGGTATAGTGACAGTACCATACATCTACACATTATCTGACCTGCTTAACTTCCATTGTTCAACTGAAGATAAACGTCCATTGTGTATGTGGGCTTTCAAAGAAGTGATCACAATCATCAAATATTAAAATAACACTTTGCTGATGTTTTATTTGTTGGATTGTAGATCGATTCTATTCGATTCTAAATTGAATTGTTGTTAATTAATGTCCCATGTATGTTGGCCTGCAGCCAGACTGGGACCAGGATCCCCAAACAAAGCATCCATTCACAGGAGGGAGGGAGGAAGGTGGGGGGTGGTTTACATTTTGTTCAACCTAAACAACAATAAAAATGTGCTGCTGTCTGTGTGTCCTCAGTCTGCTGGTTCAGAACATCAGGAGAAATGGGAAGAGCAGGTTTGTGCAGTGGATCAGACAGAAATTAATTATAATTAAAAATGAGAGCGAGGGGGGAGGGAGACAGAGAGAGAGAGAGAGACAGAGAAAAGGAGAGAGACAGAAATAAACAGAGAGAGAGAGAGAGAGAGAGAGAGAGAGAGGGTGAGACAGAGAGAGAGGGGGAGAAAGAGAGAGACAACAAAAGCCCTGGATGCCATGAGGAGAGAGATGCTGCGTTCAGGTTCTCCCCAAAATGTCCTGCCTTCCAGCCCCTACAATAGCTTGTGCCCTCAGGACACACGGGGCTCATATTCATTTCATTCATTTATTTATTTTTCACCAAAACAGTACATACGTTATTGTTATCGATATAGCAAAAAGAACACGCAATCTGTGCGTTATCTCCGGCCTCACCTGCATGCTCAAAGATTCTTAATGGTGTCTTCACCTGTGAAAGATCGACTCCAGAGAAAGTCCTGACCCAACCAACACGTTTGTGACCTATACTGCATTAGGCCACCGGGGGAGAATACATTCTACAATCTTAAAAAACTTAAAACTTAATTAAAAAACCTTTAATTTACACTTTATGCTTTAGAGTCCATTTGACAAGGGTTGTGGTTTCAAATGTTTTATTAGAAGTCTATGTCAGGACAAAGATAATCATACACATCATGTGTCAGTGTGAAATTATAAGTAAATACATATCTCACACGGATGACTGTGCGTGTGTGTGCGCGCGCGCGCGCGTGTGTGTGTATACACAGTGACCCCTGAATGTGTCCTGTTGAGTCGCTGGAGGTGTGATGTCCGACAGCCCCTGAACGCAGCAGGAGTCCTCCCAGTGAACGTGACGCGGAGCCGAAACGAAGAGACGTTTCCTGGCGGAGCTGCGGAGGAGCAGGAGCCGAGCGGGTCCGTCTGTCCGTCCGTGTGTCTGTCTGCGAGCCGCCGCAGTCTGTCCGGGACACACGCCCGCACGCACGGGGACACACACGCAGAAGACGCCTCCTGTTTCGGGCTTCACGGTCACCGGCGGCCATGGATCCAGCGCTGTCCTCCTCCCGCGTTCGCCGCTGAGGGACGGTCCTCCGTCGGATGTTCCAGTGCCCGTAGAGGAGCAGCGGGAGGAGGAGGAGGAGGGGGCATCCCCGTCATTCTTCGACCACCAGGTGAATAATCTTTATTACGTTGTCGGGCTGCATGTGGAGGTTGTTTGCGGGGTGCGAGGCGGAGGAGAATCGGGGCCGGGGTCGTCGCTTTCGGGGCGGCGCTGGGAGCGGGTTCGTGTCCGGGTGGGAGCGGAGGTTAGCACGCTAGCTAGGCGCCGTTAGCGGGCTGCTGCAGCCGCCGTCGCTGCTTCGTCATCCGCCCGTCTGGGAGGGATGCGCCGCCGGGATGCTGCCGCCTCCATGGGAGAGAGACAGGGAGGGAGGGAGGGGAGGGAGCGGAACCGTCCGTCTGGCCTCGGCCCATCTCCCCGTTGGACGGACCCCCAACCTCCCCCTGTTTTCTCCCCCACCCATCACCACCACCATCCCCCCTCACCTCCCTCACCCATTCACCCCCTCCTCCCCGGATAGTCGCGTTCCTGTCCGGGTTCACTATAAAAAAAACCCCAGAGACGACCAGAACGGCCCCGCCGCCCGCCCGCTATGCTAACCAGCCCCCAGCCGGCTAACGTTAGCTGTAGCATCACTCCCCCCCTCCCAGCAGCAGCACCCCCCGCTAGCATCCCTGGCTCCTGCCGCCGAGCCACCGCACACCGGCCTACCTCACACCATCATCTCCCGGAGCCCGCCGCCGCTCCCCGGGCCGGTCTCACGGTGACTAATCCGGTACCGGGAGTCACCGCCAGACAACTCACTCTCCATTAAAACATAATGGAGCCCACCGAGCTGCTGCAGTTATGTAACAGTTAATGACACCACACGCCCTTGAAACAAAAGCTGTTGTTCCGGTGTTTGTTTGTTTGTGTGTGTGCGGAGCCGGACCCGAACCGTGGCCCGGAGACCAGAGGCCTGCTGGGGCTGGGGGTGTCAGTAGCACCGAGGGCCGCAGCTCTGAGCCGGCTCCGGAGAAGAGGCTGCCCCTGTCAGCCATTGTTTTTGTTGTCATTGGGGGCTCAGCCCCCCCCCCCCCGGGCTCCGCCCCCCCCCCCCCCCATTGATGGAGAATATGTCTGCCACCATAACAACATGAGCAGCTTCCTCCATCCTCACAGTGACTCACAGTCCACACAGGGATGTCGTTTTTACTCATCGTGTATGAAATTGTACAGAGAACATGAACAGTGAGGAGGTGAAACATCATATGCTACTGGGGAAGAACCAGCTTGACAGAGACTTTGATATCATACATGCTTCATTGTTAAGCAGGAGCAGGAGGAGGACATGGAGGCCTCTCTGTAGAGTGCATGATAAGTTCATGACTCACTAGGGCACAGCTAGGATTTGTGTTCCCCCTTCCAATCACACCAGGACAATCCAATAATTTTAGAGAAATATCAGGTTTGTGTGGAACAAATATTTAAAAACCAAATGTGTTGTGGCAGATTGTCACGTGGTTTCTGTTGAATTCATGAGGTAGAGCAGCAGTCAGATGTCCTTTGACAGAATCATATCACAATCATGTGATCTCAACATCTGGTCTCCAAATGGATGTCTCTGTTTTTAAAACCTGACTCATATTTATATATTTATATCCCAGTTTTTTTCTCGCCTAACATGTACTCTAACTTGAGTTTATTCTTTTTAATCTCTGTGGGACCACATTTACCTTGATAATTTCACTGTGCAGATGTATAGTTCTGGTTGAACAGTGTACACAGTCTTCGACCTTACAATAGGCAGCACACATCATGAACAAGTGTCGAGCAGCGAAAGCCTGTAAAGACCTGACCTCCAGAAAACAGAAGTGAAAGATTATTGAACGGGTGTGGATGTTACATCTTTCTCCCTCTGTGACATTCAGCTGTTTAGAAATCTCATATTGTACATGGCAGAAATCTTTTTAATTCATCTTTAAAACAGATGAATTTCATGTTTCCCTGGATATGTACACCAATAGCCACCCAGTCAGCAGCTCCCTGGGTGCTGAATATTGAGCTGCACTGATGGCTCTCAATTGTTTGATATGATCTTTCATGACTGAGTTGTGTTCAGCTTCAGATGAGTTTCAGCTGATGTGCCCCCGGAAACAGGAAATAAGACTGCAATAAACCAGA
Organism: Pseudorhombus dupliciocellatus; assembly: GCA_016785235.1. NCBI lineage: Eukaryota > Metazoa > Chordata > Actinopteri > Pleuronectiformes > Paralichthyidae > Pseudorhombus > Pseudorhombus dupliciocellatus. The sequence goes on along the minus strand of JAFBJW010000012.1, from coordinate 1,298,315 downwards.
GGTGCGTTCACATGTCGCTGTCTGTCTGTGCTGGGGGGTGCACTTGACGGACATGTGGACTTAGAAGGTGAAGAGGACGTTTGTAGGGGAGAAATGGCAGAAGGTTGTGAGAGGAGAATCAACAATGAGGGAGAAAGGTGTTGAGGATTAAAGGAGGTGCGTTTTGAACCCTGGGTATTGATCAGGTGCCTGTTACTTGCTCGCAGATACACATATTGGCAACATCTCAAACAATTTCACGGATAAATTAGAGAAACTATTAGAATATGTATGTAGATTTTCATTTCCTCTGCCAACGAAGGATATGAAGAAATGACTGTTGACAAAAAGAAAATTATCAAAAGAGTTGCAGATTATTTTCTGCTGAATCAATTCAGTGACTAACCTGTGTCACAGGTTTGTTTTGAATCTGAAATTTATCAGAAGTTATTCCAGACGTTCATGTCAGATGATGTCAGACAATGATGTCATAGGTTTCCAGGTGCCATTAGATCATTATAGGATGATGTTATAAAGATTGTAAAATTGTGATGTAATGATTTAAATATTGCAACCAATATAACAAGAGACACAGTCATTCGTCATAATGTGTTATTAATGGCGTCATGATGATATCACAAAGAAATGACATCGTCACTGTATAAAAACGTGATACATAAAGGAGGTTCTGCAGGTACTGAGTCATCCCTCCCATTCACACCCTTTGTTGATGTATTTTTTAAAATATTTTATTGTAAAACACACACTAATTTGTGTTTACCCTGACTATGGGGGTATGGAGGAGCGACAAGAAGAGAGGGAGTTAGTGAAGAAGAGATGGACCAAAGGAGGAGAGGAAGAGGGAAGGGAAGGGAAGGAAAGTAGGTGCGAATGAAGGTGTGACATAAAGAACAGAAGAAGTCAAAAGTGAGAGTGAGGTAGTTTGTGAAACAATAATGGAGAGAAGGGAGGAGGTGGAGTTAGAGAAGGAATGAGTGAAGATAGGAGCACAGAAGGACAGGAGGATGAAGAGGAAAGGAAGGAGTCTGCTGATGGAGGGAAGAAAATGAAGGAGGAAGGCACAGGAATACTGTGGGAAGGAGGAAACAAGGGAAAGAAATAGGCAGCCAGACGAGTCAGGGTAATGGTAGATGGTGTGAAAAGAGAGAGGAAGGGCGGTAATGAGTGAAGGAAGGACGAATGATGAAAAGGTTATAAAGGTGGGGGAGAAAGACTTATGGAGAGAGGGAGGGGAGAAAATGAGAAGATAACTGAGGTGAGGAGAATAAAGGGAAAGGAGAGATTTTAGGGGAGGAAAGGGGATGGGAGAAAAAGAGGGGAGAAATTATAACGTTTACAGAATAGTCTTAAAGTCAATGGAGATGGGGAAGGTGGAGGAGAAGTGTATGAGAGGGTGAGTGAGGCGAGAAGGGGAAGGAAAGATTTTAGGTAAGGGAAGGAAGAAGTTGAGAAATATGGAGGAATTTGACTTTAGAGGAAAAGTGATGAAAGACCTTGTCAGAGAAGGAAGTAAAAAAAAAGTTTGACAGTCAGGACAGACAAAGGAGAAAGAGAAGGGAATGGGGGAGGTAAGAAGGAAGGACAGATGGAATTAATGAGATGAGGAGGATGTGAACAATTTAAGGAGAAATGTAAAGGTAAAGAAGAAACAAAGGGGGGAGGAAGCAAAATTTTGGGAATTCATATGAAAAGGAGGGAGAAAATATTAAAGGATGAATGGTATGAACAGATGTAAGTGAAGCCTAGTGAAGGTGTGAGTTAAATAAATGAAAGTGCAGGGAGCAAAGGAGGGATAGAAGGAGGTAAGGGAGCAGGAAGTGTGTTAATGCCCTGAACAATGAGTGGTGACCTGCTGTGTTCACTGTGCAACGAGGGAAACGATCCACTGACCCTCTCTCTCTGTTTTTACTCCTTTCTCTGCCTCCGTTTCCTTCCAGGCTGACTCACCACCGGAGCGCCTGAATACAGGAGGAGAAGAAGAAGAAGTTGAAGAAGTTGAAGAGACTGTGGGACTGTGAATTAGAAGGGAGAGAGAACAAGAAGGGGAGATTAACAACTGAAAGAGGTGAAAAGATAGAAGAAAAGTGAGGTTGGTCCGGGGGAACAAGAGGAGGAGAGAGAACGTGATCGTGGCAAAGTGAGAGAGAGAGGAGATACAGACGACAGATCTGAGGTCAGCTGAGAGCAGGTGCAGGAAGGTCAGAGGTCGAGCAGTCAGACGGACAGCTGACTGAGCTTTACCCGAACACACTGTCCCCCGCCCATCCAACAGCTGCCCCTTCACGCCCACCACACTGGGAGAACTGGGAGAGCAGGCGCCCAGGAGAAGCCACCATGAGCGACCAGAACGTCGTCAAGGAAGGCTGGGTCCAGAAAAGAGGTGAGGAGTGTTCTGCTGCGTTTGCCTTTTATTTCTTCTTAGGGCCAGGGGACACTACAAGGTCTGTCTGTGTGGACAGTAAAAACATTATGGACAATGTGCAAGCATGTGGCGAATACTGTTGCATGCAGTTCCACTCCATTTCACGAAAGAAAAAAAACTGGACAAAATTGGGAATAAAGCTCAGATATGACTGTAGCTCGTGAATCCGACCTGTGAAATTGGGGGAACTGTAGTTAATGCACTGCTGCACTGTGATGTCGATCAGTGAATGACGATTGATGAGCAGACACAAACTCACGCCGTCTCCTTAAGACACAACAGCCGACGCTCTGAGCAAACTGCCAGTATCATTCAGTGAATGATATAACCTGCGTTTGCAGCCCATCAGAGGGTGTTTTTTTTGTTCTTGTCGGCCGCAGTTCTGTCCAGCTCAATGTGGACATGGCCTGAGCCGCGCTCAGTTTGAAGAACAGCTCACCCAAACAATGGTTGTTTACCTGCAAGCAGAGAAGGCAGCTTTGCCGGCCTGCAGCCCAGTCGAGCCTCACTTGGCTGTTGTGTTGTTTCCCACACTGCTTTCTGTGTGTGTGCACTGGAGGTGTGTTAGTCTGCTCAGAGCTGTTGGCTGGCACACTAGGGGAAGTTTCTCTGCGCCACTATGAGCATACAGAGGATGACCTAACACTGTGGTTCCTTCCTCTTTGGCCCCCACAAGTCCCTGAATTGTTTATTGCACCTTTGTGTGCTCAGTCCCCAGTAAAACAGACTGTCCCAAATTGTTACTTTATAGAAATTTGAATTTGAATCTGTTTCAAAATTATTGTTTTTGACAGCAGGCTTTATATTTGATATGTAGATGTATTTGTTTTTTGTTGATTTGTCTTCAGCAAAACAAACGCTGCCATCTTGATCTGTGGCATCACTCAGAGTCATAGTCCATGCTTCACGTTTGTTGGATGGAGCTGTGGTGGCAGCCAATCATGAGTCAGTCTCAGCTGTCAATCCTGACATTGCATCCTGTTTTCATACCAACAAATTAAAAACTACTTAAAACAACAGTCAGCATCTTTCAGCACCAGCAAAGCAAATCAACTCAAGCAGAGGAGGGTAAGCATTACAAAAATCTGAATGTCAAATCAATGTCCTCCCAATCTGAAATAAAAAAGGTCCTGTATAATGAGGAAAACAAATAGAAATGAATCGTAATCAGGTCTGAACACAGGCGAGTGCAGCAGGATGTGACCTGTGTCTTCTCCTCCCTCCAGGTGAGTACATCAAGAACTGGCGACCGCGCTACTTCCTGCTGAAGTCTGACGGCTCTTTTATCGGCTACAAAGACAAACCACAGGACTCAGACTTGGCCTATCCGCTCAACAACTTCTCTGTAGCAAGTAAGCATCTCACGTCGTGTGGTCACACATTATTTGTATTTTCTGAGAATGAATGTCTACAGATCCTTCGCTTTTCGTGTCTTCCAGAATGTCAGCTGATGAAGACGGAGCGGCCCAAGCCAAACACCTTCATCATCCGCTGTCTGCAGTGGACCACCGTCATCGAGAGGACTTTTCACGTGGACACGCCCGATGAGAGGTGAGCCCCGCGTCCTCTGGAGACAGATCAGTCTCAGCCTTGAAACATTTAAAGGACAAATAAATGAATGTTTGATTTTAAAATGAAATAATTTATTTTACAGTTTGATTAAAAAAACATTGGTGAAACAACTTCACATTACTGCTCCATACTGCAAGATTATATATGAATAAATCAAAGCTATACTTAAACATTTTATCTTAAACACCTATTTTAAGTAATATTTAATGTCTGTGATGGATTCTTTTAGCTCAGGAAACTCAGTAAAGCTAAATTAAGTTTCCTGATCATCTGTGGGTCTCAGGCTTTTTTAGTTGGTGCGTTCATTCTGTTTTATTTTCTTCATACAAACACTTCAGCTGCTTTCCTCACATTGGTGTCCACTGGCCCTATATCGACGTAATAGAAAGAAAAGTAATAAGGAGCGACTGACTGTCAATCCAGAAGAAAGGTCAAACATGGAGGCAGATAAATACAAAATAAATCCTAGGCTCTCTGTTTGTGTTAAATTCTCTTCAGTCAACACAATCAGAAGAAAGACAGGAAGCAGGGGTGTGGAGCTGAGGCTGGATGCCAACTGTTTCGTTCCACCACACATCATAATATATATTGTTTTATGTATCATTAATATCATTGTACAATAAATGCATTAAGACTTGTTTTTCTGATTTGTGCACATTTCGCACGTCGCCCATTTTCTGGACTTTGTTTCGGAAAATCCAGAAACAGGATGTAACATAAATTCTCCTGCAGAAACAGAGTTCTTGTTTTTTTTTCTCATGTAAGCTCATTTGGTCATTATCCAAAGTTTTACCATGAGACTCGTATGTTTGCTTTCTCCCTCACAGACAGACCAGTGTAAACTGCAGCCATCTGGTCGTGCACGATCATATGTGAATGTCTTCGGTGACAGATGTGGTCATGTGTGTGTTTCCTGTTGAATTCAGTGGATGTCTCTTTGTGTGAATATGTGAAAACAGTCACCTGAGTCTAACCAAAGTCGGAAGCCACATTCGGCATTAACGCACGTCTGCTGGTGTTTGATTCCGTGACCCGCAGGGACGAGTGGGCCGAGGCCATTCAGATGGTCGCAGAGTCTCTGGCCAAGCAGGAGGAGGAGGGAATCTTGTGCAGCCCCACCTCCCAGATCGAGAACGTCAATGAGGAGGAGATGGACACGTCCATCAGCCACTACAAACGAAAGGTGACGGTCAGCTCATCTCTCAACTCTGTGTCATCAAGTTAAACCTTTAAGATATTTAATCCAGTGTGTTTAATGGAAGTTAGATTGCATATATTGGTTCCTTCACACCATGCCTCTGTTCCTCTGTCCAGACAATGAATGACTTTGACTATCTGAAGCTTCTGGGCAAAGGCACTTTTGGGAAAGTCATTCTGGTGAGGGAGAAGGCGAGCGGCACCTACTACGCCATGAAGATCCTCAAGAAAGAAGTCATAATAGCCAAGGTTTTCATTTAATGTTTGTAATTTGTTGTGTTATTGTTTTGCTGCTTGTGGAACTTTCTCTGTTTTGAAAAGTGATATTCACCTGTTGTTTCCTGTCACGTTTTATTACTGTCTGTATTTTTTGTCACTGGATGGAAGTACAATCGAACGAATCATACATGAAATCAAAATTTTATGCACAAATTCCTTCCGTGTCTGACACTCACGCGCAACTCTAAAAATCAGTTACCTGATTGTCGTCACCGCGACGTCCTCTTGTCAGATTCCAACCTTGACCTTAAGACTGAATCAGACGTCTGGCTGCAGACGAGCTGCTGTCGTCTCCTCACTGATCGCTCTCCTCTTTCGTCACAGGATGAAGTCGCTCACACACTAACAGAAAGTAGAGTATTAAAAAATACCCGGCATCCATTCCTAACTGTGAGTACCACTGCGGCTCTAATGAAGTACTGAAGTACATGCTGGTTACATGATGCTCTGTCAGGAGCAGTTCCAAGTGCTTAAGTTTTGACCCGATGTGTTTCAGTCTCTGAAGTACTCGTTCCAGACGAAGGATCGGCTGTGCTTTGTGATGGAGTACGTCAACGGTGGGGAGGTGAGCGCTCATTTGTCTTTGATTTGAAGATTTGATCTGTTTCCTGTGAGTTAGAGTTGACAGTGTTCATGGTCCAAGTCTTAGGTTCTGAAACTCTTTCCGCTTTGTCTTTTTGTCAGTGCTATTTGTACGGCAGTAATGCTTCAGCCAGTGTTGTAAGTTACAAAGACCCGGTTCAGACCTGGCATAAACATCACATCACATTTTTGTCTTGCAGTTGTTTTTCCACTTGTCAAGAGAGAGAGTATTTTCGGAGGACCGCACCCGTTTCTATGGTGCTGAGATCGTCTCAGCTCTAGACTACCTACATTCTGCCAAGATAGTTTATCGGGATCTGAAGGTAACGATGATGGCCACATTTGTAAACATAGAGAAACATAACGAATGTAAAATACTTTTTTAAAATTCCACTCCTTGTCCTCATCAGCTGGAGAACCTCATGTTGGACAAAGACGGTCACATCAAGATCACCGACTTCGGCCTGTGCAAAGAAGGAATCACCGACACTGCCACCATGAAGACGTTCTGTGGAACACCAGAATACCTGGCTCCTGAGGTCAGAGGTCACAGCAAACAGTAGCAACATGCATGCATGCATGTTTGTTTGTTCTTAAACTGTCCTCAAACAGAGACAGGGTCCTGATCCACCTCGTCACATTATGTTTGAATCTGTCATAGAGCAGTGGCCACCCACCGCAGCGCGATAAAACCAAAGAGGAAGTCCCTTCAGACGTAGTTCCTCCAGCTGCTGCTGCGTGTTTAGTGAAATGTCTTTAACTGGTTTCACTTCTTCTAATGTGGATCCTGGTGAAGCTCCTCAAGTTTTTGTTACATTAAGAGGATTTGAAAGAGAAACTGGGGTTTTAAAAAGTCCCTCAGTCTGATGTTTCAACCAAGCAGATATGTAATTTTACATCCGGCTACTTCAGATGATCAGGCCCTACAGAAAAACATATTTTGAGAATCCAGTTTTACAATAATAGGGTTATATGGAAATGTGCAGTATTATTATGAATAATAATATGTGTATTACATGTTCTCAGGTGTTGGAGGACAACGACTATGGGCGGGCGGTGGACTGGTGGGGTTTAGGCGTGGTGACATATGAAATGATGTGCGGCCGGCTGCCGTTCTACAACCAGGACCACGAGAAGCTGTTTGAGCTTATCCTCATGGAGGAGATCAAGTTCCCAAGAACCCTGTCGGCCGACGCCAAGTCGCTGCTGTCAGGACTGCTCATCAAGGACCCCAACAAACGGTACGCACTCTGAAAGAAATGCTTGGGAAAAAAAAAAACACCACCAGGAAAATACAACATCGTGCTAAGATGAGAGGAGACCGAACATTCCCCCAACTAGTCAGAAAGCTTCTAGTCGCAGCTGTCCAGGGCGTTTTAGGCTTTAGGCTGGAGCAGCCGGGAGACAGACCACCGATCTTCTGATTGGTGAATCAGGTCGTCAAGATGTTTGATCCCTCCCTGCATCGCTTCATGTCAGCTGAACATCTTTAACCTCTCTCCCTGACCACGTACATCACTTCTGGGGGGCACTGTGTTGCACCAGGGCCTGAAGGGAAACAGACTCCCCCACAGCTCAGATTAAAATAACTGGAGGTCGTACTTCGTGGCCTGTTGACATGGAGGAAATAAAAAACGATCCCAGATCATTTTATGATGAAGGCAGCCATCTTGTTCTTCAGTGAACACGCTGTTCAGACGACAGCGGCTGTCGGCTGCTGCTCATTCCCTGCTCTGATTATCCCTGAGGCCCTATCTGTCTCTCACGAAGAACGCGGCGTAAAGAGGCTACTCCTGCTTCACGCAGCGAACTCGCTCACCCTCCAAGTTATTTTGGGATAAGTAGCAGGTGGATATTCTGGTCCCATTGATGGAGACTTTGTTCGAGCAGCATTTGATGTCTGACTTCAACGTCTTCTCCTTCTTCTCCCTGCGTTCGTTGGCAGACTGGGCGGCGGACCGGATGACGCGAAGGAGATCATGCGACACAGTTTCTTTGGCACAATCGACTGGCAGGACGTCTACGACAAGAAGGTGAGTGCGGGCTTCAGCTGCTGGCGTCATCTTATCATCAGCTGTAATTTATTCAGACAGTGTACCTGAGATATTCTGGGATCAGGGTTACCTCATTTATCAAAAGAAGTCTGGCTGAAAACGAAAATAGACGGGAAAAGAAGAAAGACCTCATATTTATAAAACCTCCAAACACGTCCGTGTCCACCGAACGGACTCGTTCACTCGTTCCGTGTAACCACACTGTTGGACTTCTCAAAAGTCTTTGCTCCTTCCCATAAATCCACATCAGAAAATTCACAACTCTGTTGTAGAGTTAATTTACTCCGATTGTCTTTTTTTTTTATTTAACTTTATTTTAGCAAGAGAGTCCTGACGAGATTTAAAGATTATATATTATATGATAAAAGCTGCTCGAGGAAAACGCTGACTGCGCAGGTCAAATCAAACCTGTGCTTCGTTCGCTCATCTGCTTCCTGTTTGTTCCAGCTTGTCCCACCTTTCCAGCCCCAGGTCAGCTCAGAGACAGACACGCGCTACTTCGATGAGGAGTTCACAGCACAGACCATCACCATCACTCCGCCAGAAAAATGTAATGACGTCTGAAAATCCTCAGTCTGGTTTTATTTTGAGTCGTCTTAGTTTAGCTTCTTGGCACCACACTGGACCTTTCAGGATTTTTATTGGTCATTAACTGAGGTGCTGATGTCTGTTTGTCTCTGCAGACGATGAGGACGGGATGGATGCAGCAGACAACGAGCGAAGGCCTCATTTCCCACAGTTCTCCTACTCAGCCAGCGGGCGGGAGTGAGCGCCCCGGCCCAGCCAGCCAGTGTCGTCCCCATTCGTGGCCATTTTGAGGAAAACACGTAGCCATTTTAGGAAAAAAGGAAAAAAAGAAAACCAGTCTCCCCTCTTTTTCTCCTTCTCTGCCTCCTCGCAGACGGGGAAAAGTCTTTTTAGGGACTTTAAAAGAGGTTTTTGCACAGTGGGAGAGACTCCAGCCGGTCTCCCCACACTAAAAAATAAGTCTCCTACATTTTCAGCGCAATTTACTGCAGAAGGCAATGTTTTTGTTATTTATTTTTTTCTCTCCGTCAGTATTAAGTTGTCAACCCAGGTGGCGTTCATCTGTTTTTGTTGTTTCTGTCTTTTTCTTCCTCCTCTTCCTCCTCTCCTTCTTCTTTTGACTTTTTGCACTTGGTTTGAAAGAGCCGTTTTAGGGAACAAAAAAACCAAAAATGTTGCCTTACGTGTGCAGATGTTTCGTATCATACCGACAGGGTGTTTAGTTTTTTTTTCTGGGAGAGGGCGGGTGGGTTCTGGGTTGTGAGGGGTCATTCTTAGTCGAGAATAAGTGCATGGCTCGTGGTTCACTCAAAAAAAAAAAAAAAAATACAAACAAAAAAAGAGATTTTCTTTCTCATACATTTGCCATGGCAGCGCACATTCCCTGAACCCATGGCGATGGAAATCACTGTCTATAGAGAAAAAAACAGAAAAACAAAGACGGAAAAGGAGAAAGGACGAGTCTGTATCATTCCTCTCATCGTTGCAGTGTCAATACTTTGCTTTCTTGTTTTTATTTTAGCCCTTTTCTTCTTATGTTTCTTTACTCGCGCTTTAAGTTGTTCTTTTATTTTGAAACAGGAAACACTAAACTGCCAGAAACTGCACAGTTCACTCAGGCGCCACAGAGCACAACCGCAGACTCAGCTAACCGCTCCAGCTTTCCACAGCCGGCAGGGGAACGATGCCTTTCTCTGCTTCCTCGTTGCTTCTCATCCACATCCTCCTCTTCATCCTCTTCTTCTTGCTCCTCCTCATCTTCGTCTCTCTTCTGTTTCCTCATTGTAGCTGTAGGACTAGTGGAATGGATGTTTACACAGGGAAATGGGACTTAATGTATGTATGTACTGTATGTATGGGGGATATGGGGGAGTCAACATAATGCTGTCATCACACACACACACACACACACACACACACACACACTGTAAAGTATGGAGTCAAAGGAGTGCCATAAAAATATTTATAGTGGCGTCAGAATGTTGAAACAAAGAGGAACACGTTAAAGAATTTTTCAGTGGTGTAAGTATAAAGAGGAAGATCAAAGATTAAGAAATCAGTTTGTAAATAAAAACAAATAACAAAATGTGAAAGAAAACTAACATTTTGGTTTATTTTCATGTTTATTTGCAACTGTATGTTTATTATATATATTTTAAAAATCAGCACCAGGGATACAATTAATAAATGACATTGCATAAGATAAATAGTTTTTCTAAATATACACAAGTAAATATATGTAAACGTTAGAAATATATTTAAAGTATATACAGAAATCAAAAGCTGTGATAGTAAATCAATTCAATTATTATATTTTGTTATTTGTTTTTATATTTCTAAATATATTATTCATTTCTCTATATATTTTCACATTTTATTTTATCCTTATATTCTTCATGTGTTCCTCTTTATTTTTCCACATTAATTATCTATTAAGTTCATTTAAAAAAAAAAAGTTTTTTGTGACACTTCCAGGACTCCGTACGAGAAAACTGTTTTTAGACAATAAACCAAGAGTCAAGACAAGTTTACTCGAAACAGTGACTTCCAGCTCAACAGTATTATTCACAATACAAATCGTTTTAACCTAATCTGAACTGAGGGAATCAACAATTCACCAAACATTTTACAGATAAGGACAAACTGAGGACTGCCTGAAAAAGTGGCCCTATCTTCTCAATGTAAATATGCAACGCCCTCGTTTTCTTTGGGTTTTTTGTGGCATCTTGACATAATCATGATATTTTTCTTTGTAACTGTGGGAGAAAAACAACTCACTGAAGGAAAGAGAGGAGCCAGACACCCTTCCATCCATTTCATATTATTTATTTATTTTCTTTGTTGGGTTCATAACTCATCTTTGTCAACAGAGGATGTTTCCATGGTGACACCCCCCCCCCCCCCGAAAGTGGTCTCGTCCCAAATTGCTGTGAGAAGACGTGACTCAAACCGTGGAGTCTGTCGTTTCTGTACGTCCCTCTTTAAAAAAGAAAAATGACAAAAAAAAAAAAAAAAAAAGTGGGACTGTGGATGAACGTTTGATTCCTATTTTTTGCAGTGCTGGTTCCATCAGGTCGTGCCAGTCCCATCATCCCTTGCTCCACTTCCCTTCCGTTGTTTTGTACCATAGTATTTGTTTTATTTGTTTGTCATTCTACGCAGTGTTACCTTGTATGTCGTTTAAAAAAAGGCACGTCTTGAAAGTCTGTGAAGGAGGATGATGATGCTGATGATGATGATGGATGCATTAACTGAAGTCTCTTTATTTGGTTTTATTTTATTTAAAACATTTCATTTTGGAACGTTTGCTTGTTTGTTTTCTTACCAAATCGTTAGGGCAAGAACCCAGCAGTGGACTTGCGTTGCCGCCGTGGTAGTATTTATTTTGAATTAAATTAAAAGAAATACATTTCAGGGTTTCTGCTGTCGTGACTCTTTATTTCTAAAACATCCATCAGACCTGCTGCACGTCCAGGATCTTTTCATGTGAAAGAAACTGGTTTATGTATGTGTAATAAATATTTATGTATTATTGGTGGTTCACATTCCAGGAGTCAGTATTTGTAGTATTCATGTACAACATACAAATGTATAAGACAGGTTTTATTTAGGCTGGTTTTACAGCCCAACAAAATCAAGTTTCAGAATCAAAAATATTTTATTTTACTAAAAAGTAAAGCATGTTTTCCTACAAAATAAAACATTTAATTTGGTTTAAAGAAATGAAATACAAGTGAGAGGAGTAGTTGGTTTATTGATTCTGAATGAAGAAACGCCACAAAAACAAATGGAGGGTTAGTTCCTGTGAGAAAAGACTGTTGACTGAGTCATCTGAACAAATTAACTCTGTAATTAATTATTGAACTAAGTGTGTCTGACTCCATTTGTGGCCTCAGCAAACAAATATAAATATTTCATTTTGTCCAACAGACATCGTTGAAATGTTTTTAAGAAATAATCAGATGGACACAAATGTTTCCTCATTTCATTCTGATGTTCCTTGAAATCATGAAAACTCACAACTCACATCTTGCAGCCGAAAAATTCAATAAAAAAACAAAAATCAACGACATTAAATGCAAATGTGTTTTCCCCTCTGAGGTTTGTCAGGGACAATGTTCCACTTTCCTCTTCACATTCCAACAGCGTTCACCAGCTTTCTCAGGTCGATTGAGCGGCGGTGAATGAACCAACAGGACCGAACCCGCCGGCCCTCGGATCCGCGGACGTGGCCTGTGGCAGGGGCAACATTCACTCTGGGATGGCAGGAGGCCAGTCCACATCCACAGACTTAGAGAGAGAGAGGACATGAGGACAATTATTTTCTGAATCAAAATAATTTGCAGGAGTGGCAGAAAACAGGCGAGACGCCCTGTCTGTGAAACAGCAGGAACGTGTGCAAAGAAGTGAACCATAGGGGGCAGCTCCCCCCAGGGGCTCAGCCTGTCTGAGACAATTCTGTGGGTTGTTTTGTCTCACCTCCACATCCAGCTCCAGAATGTCTGTGTCCGTCTGGAGCAGCTGACACAGGTTGGGTTTAGTGCGGCCAAAGTCTCCATGGACAAACTCTTTAATGTAACTGTCGGTGGACGTTAAGAAGCAATGATACAAAGATGACTTGTTAAAACAGGACTTAATCTGTCCATATATTCATCTGTCCATTTTGGACACACAACATGCAGTGAGGATACGTCCCAGCCTGCGTCTTCAGCTCCAGGTGGAAGTGATGCGAGTCCAGGAAGCGAGCGTTCATGCTGTGGACGACTCTCTGTCGGACGGCGAGCGCACGACGATGCAAAACCCTGAGAGGAGTTTTCTGATCCAGAGTCAGCTCCTGACCAACGACAAACACACCTTCACTTCCTGTTTGAATGTGTGTGTGTGTGTGTGTGTGTGTGTGTGTGTGTGTGTGTAGTGACCTTGATTTCACCAAAGAAAATGATATCGTCTCTCTGAATCGGTTTCCTGGTCCAGACTAGCGCTGTGTAGGTCTTGGTCTTCTCCTCCTCGCCCTCCTTCATTCGACTCATGGCATCTCTGCCACACACACACACGAAGAAACTCACATAAGAAGCATGGGTGTTTGTTTCCTGTCGACCTGAACTCTTGTTCTCACCTGGAGACGATCTGCAGGTCTCGTACTCTGATTTTGTCTGAAGACTCGTTAATTTTCTGAAAACATCATGAAAGACAAAGCTAGGAACATGGACCAACACCAAACTGCAGCGGACAGAGTTTGTGTTTTCATATGAAGTCGTGTTTTGACGCAGCCTGAGAATAAGCACCTCCTGCAGCTGCTTCATCTCAACTTGGCTGAGTCTGGATTTGTGAGGATTGATCAGCTCCATCGCAAACGGGCGACCTGCCAAATGAGACAAGACGGACATTTGACAAAAAAACAAACAAACTCCTGCCTTCACACTTTAGGTGAACAAAAAACAAGTCTCTCACCGTTTCCAAGAGTTCGGACGTCGACGTCCTCTCTGCCAGATGAGGAGAAATTAAACCCTGTAGAACAAAAGAAGAAGGAGATTCGGGATGAAGAAAAGGAGCCGTACACGTAGAATACGAAGGTGTCAACTTGGAAAGACGAGGAGATTCCAGAGGTTTCGTTGTTCCTCATAAAACCAGAAGTTACTAACACGAGCCGATGATTCGAACATGAGGGCTGCAGAGTTTTCTGCGAATCCAGATGGGTCCACTCACCCTCGGCTCTGAAGGACGACAGGATGGGTGCTGCGATCAGCTCCTCCACTGAAGACTCCATCCTCCTCTCTCCATCGATCACCCAGGGAGTCTGAGGCAGGCTGCGGCAGAACTTGTTGTATCTCCCTGAAAAGGAAACAGAGACGAAACCTGATCGTTCACATCTGACAGACTGACTCAAATGGCTGAACGTTGTATTTGTGACCTACAACACCTGCGACGAAGACGGACGCATGGAGACACTGGATGTCCTGTAGACTGCAACAGCTGGACGGCTGTGCTGGAGGACAAGGGTAAAGTCTGACGTAAAAAGAATAATAATCAATCATCATTTCAATCTTTCAGACCAAAACACCAGTGCTGAGATGTGACGGTGATGCTCGCCTGAGAAAGGTGGTGTTAGGAATTTTCTCCAGAGCTTTGACCACCGCCATCCTGGTGAAGACCGACTGCAGAGAGAGGCAGAGCCTGATCAGCTGACCTTGACCCCAGAGTCATCTAAACCTATGACTGTTCATGCCTGTGTGACATGTAATACAACAAAGGCCTGATAAATTCTGTTCTTGTCTTTGCGCCGGTGACACCTAGTGGCAGTTTCTTCAAATGTTCCCTTCGAATCAGCCACTGGTTAGAGTCATATGACACCTCAATTCTGTCTTAGCATTCTGACCAGTTAAAGATGGACTGACTACATCAAAGGTCACAGTGACCTCATGAGGCTCAAGCTTCTCTGATTGGATGATAAATCGACTGCCGATTCAAATAATTCTAACGTTAATGTTTGGATCACAGCAGCTTCTCCTCACCTGTTTGTTCTTGGTGGGTTTGAAGCAGTCAGGACACACTGATGCACTGTGGGACAGACAAAGGTCAAAGGTCAGCACAGAGGCCAGCACAGCAGACACACCAACCCGTTTAACACTCAGACTTCAGAACTCACAGGAAGTGGCAGTCAGCCTCTGTAGCTTTGTGGGTGAACTCCACGCTGACCTCCAGCCCACTCTGAAAACACACAAGAACATCCTGCAGATCTGTCTTTGATCTGAATCTCTTCTTCTCTCTGGATGCCGCTTACCTTGGTACCCGCGACCCACCCCAGGTGCTTGGAGACCTGGCCCTGCACAACCCACTTGAAGGCCTCCTTCAGCGGGATGATGTCGTCCTTGTCCAGCACCAGACCCTTGTCTCTGAACG
This sequence comes from Pseudorhombus dupliciocellatus, assembly GCA_016785235.1. NCBI lineage: Eukaryota > Metazoa > Chordata > Actinopteri > Pleuronectiformes > Paralichthyidae > Pseudorhombus > Pseudorhombus dupliciocellatus. The sequence continues at coordinate 1,283,282 of JAFBJW010000012.1, read as the reverse complement.
TAGAAAATATTGCTGTTAAACATCAGGATCCACGAGAGGCCGGAGTGACTGAACCAGTTCAAAAGATCAAAATTCACTTTACCTCACCTCCTTCTTCACGTGCAGCCAACAGGAGTGCTGCAGGGTCCGAATACAACACATCAGTTCAAATACAGTGTCAACTGCTGCTGATGAATCCAATTGAAGCAATCCCAACAAATATGAGATAGAATTGTAAATAAAAAACTTCAGAACACGTTTCGATGTGCAGAGGAAGGAGCATGTCAACAAAAACTCAAAATCTATTTCCCACAGATTAATTCACTGATCTCAACAAAAATAATGATATTGAAGGGATTAATTTACAATAATATGTTTTACAGTCATATTGAAAAAGACCAGCTGAGATGAAATGACAGTGATTAATTCATTAATAGAATGTAACAGACACACAAACACAAACACACACACACCTCACGGACACACAGCTGAGCAGGCAGAGAGACAGACAACACCAGGGCGTCAATCTCATATTTCTCAGCTTTCACTGCCTCTGCGATCTGTGAAACAACAAACACACTGATTAATGTCAAAAAACAGAGTCACACACGCGCGCACCCATACACAGCACGCACACTCACCTTTACAGCCTGCGTGGTGTCACAGAATTCCTGCAGGATTCCCAAACACACCACACATACATGCGATGTAGCAGCAGCGCCCTCCTCTTCCTCTAGCCCAGCCTTCGTCTCAGCGTGTTCCAGTTTGACTCTTTTGCTCGGTGGCTGCTCGGCTGCCTCCGACACAGCTGAATCATGGGACTTGTTTTCTCCAGTGGACTCTGAGGCTGCTGAATCTTGGGATTTGCTATCTTCTGTGTTGCTGATGAAAGCTTGCAGCTCCTTCAGTGTTTCCTGGGTAAGACGAGACAGGGACCAGTTAACTGGTGATCAGAGGGAATGCTGGACATTTAAAAATGTTGATGAATGAACTCCCACCTGTCGTGGCTGTCGGTAGGCGGCCTGAACACGCGTGCAGCAGAATCTGAGGATGCAGCGAGCGCAGCAGCCGGCAGAGAGCAGCTTCTGGATGATGGGTTTATCCTTCTCCTTCAGAGGCAGCATGGCGGCAGGCTGCAAACGAGCGCTGACAGTTATCACACCAACTTTACTGTCATCATTTCAAACCCTTTCACTGTGTTTGAATGAACAATGCTTCTCACCTGTTCATGGGCCGAGCAGGAATTACCATTATAATCTTACAGATACAATTACCAGGCTTATATTTAAAACATAGGTCGTAAACATATATAAACTCACAAGTAAATGTAAGACATGAATGCTAGAGTAAAAAAAGGTGAACTTGTCCCCTACATATAACTCAGAGAGTTAGAATGTTATTATGTATAGATAATATTGAGAGTAAAGCTGATAAAATGACCATCGTTGACAGAACAATGCGAACATTAAACCGCGGCAATAATCAAAGTTTAATTGTTACATGTATGTTATAATTATGTACATATTCTGAGTTGCACTACACATATACTGTATAATATACTCGTATACTTTTACTCAGGTGACATTTGAAAGCAGTGCTGGAGTATTTCTACTCCTGCCACAGCAGGAGACTCTGGAGGTTTCTAAGCTAACGGAGCTAACGCGGGGCTTCTCGGAGCCGCCGTGACTTCGAGAAGAGTCTCGAGCTACAGGTGAAGCCTGAGATGAACCCACCTGACGGGGATCCGTTCTTTCAGTCAGACTTTCAGTGGAAGCAGACTTCAGTTTCCTCTTAGCATGTTAGCTTCCACTAGCATCAACAGACAAAACCAATCGATCAGCCATCAGCATGTCTCAGCTAAATGTTTAAATTCACAAATAAATCGAAACAAAATCCGATTAAATCATGGCTTGAAGATTTTTGATTATTGGGTGAATTTAATGTGATTTCAATTTTTATTTTGATGAGTAAATAAATCAAACCGGTTAAATCGGTGATTGACGCGTTGCGTCTATATACGTCATCTCTAGGCGCCGGATCCTCCCTCTCCCCGCAGGCTCTCGCGGCTCTGGAAGCTTCTTACCGGTACCGGATCGATTCAACCTCAATCCGAGTCCATCTGCTTCCGAACCGCGCCTGTGAACCTCGCGGCCCCTCGCTCCCGCTTCAAACTATCACCCGAACATTATCCATCCGTTAGTTGGCCGTGATGCCCGAAGTGATGGCGGCACCGAAGCCCCCAACCGGGGGAAAAAACAAAGGAGGGGCGTATGTGGACCGGGACAAACCGGCCCAGATCCGGTTCAGTAACATCTCTGCTGCTAAGGGTGAGCTACATGCTATTTGGATCAAATGTGTCACAGTGCCTCTGCGGCCCTTTCAGAGTCAAATCCCTGGGACGGGTAGGGCTGCAGGCTGTCAGGGGCCAAACCCCCGACAATAAACCATGAATTTAACCTCTCACTTTTCTCTGAAACCGTACAACGCATCGACACATCAAATAATGATCTGTCTGTAATTCTGAAGTTTCCTTCATCTGTTCGGCTCATATCGCCTCTCTTATTTTACAAACACGCACGTTTTACACTTGCGCTTCCTCATATGAAGCAGCGGGGCGTAGTGTGATGTTGAGTCGCATGACACAACAATATACAGATTTGAGACTGCAGTTTGGTTTGTTATTCAGATTCTGCAGATCTGAACTAAAATCAACATCTGAGGTGATAATGATTCTAATGAAGGAGGTGGCACTGGGATTCTTGTTTATTTATATAACTCAGATTTTGTTCATGAATTATTCACGTTCTGTGTTCATTTTACCATCCAGACATGTCACCCATCCATCTATTTTTCCATCACTCATCTATTTTTCATCCAACTCTCGTCCATATATTATTTCTCTCTGTTTCTCACGCTACCAGTGTATTCCTAAGAGCCTGGTTAATTCATCATTTAATTTAATGTGATTTGGACCTGTAATGCGTTAAATGTCATGAGTCATTAACATCTGTAGCCTCAGTCACTGGGACTCATCAACATAAGGCTGCTTACACACCTTCACCTAACTCTGCATTATGTCCTGAAATGATCCAGAGAGCATGCGTTTGACAGTTTACTCCCAATAGGGAGTAAAAACTAAAGATGAGAGTGAGCTGATGTGAGGACACTGCAGGACATCACCCAGAGGACAAACTGAAGTAGAACCATGAAAGAGCATAAGGACAACAAATTGCAGCCTTAAAAATAGAGGATATAGACTAAGACTGTCACTTTGGAAAGACAATGACGTTTTGCTGAGGATTTGTCAGAGATGTTGATCGTTCACCTTCCTGTTTGACAGCTGTTGCAGATGCCATCAGAACGAGCCTGGGACCCAAAGGAATGGACAAGATGGTCAGTGAACGGTTTGTCTCTAACTCCGCCCTGCTCTACGCTCACTACATGTGTCTCTAAGACAAGCTGTCATAATGTTTCAGATCCAGGACGAGAAAGGTGACGTGACCATCACTAATGACGGTGCCACCATTCTGAAGCAGATGCAGGTGCTCCACCCTGCAGCCAAAATGGTTTGTTATCCAAGCTCAGTGATGGATTGAGTCCCCTCAAGAGGAAAGGAGGTGTGCGACTTTTCCCTCCTAACTTGTATTGAAATGCGTTTCAGCTGGTGGAGCTGTCCAAAGCTCAGGACATTGAGGCAGGTGACGGCACCACCTCTGTGGTGGTGATTGCCGGGGCATTGCTGGATTCTTGCTCCAAACTGCTCCTGAAAGGTGAGACTGAAGAATATCAACGTGAACCAATGCAGAGGATTAAATAATGTGACATTAGTGTGAACGCTTCCGTTAATGCTTTGTCCCGTCAGGTATCCACCCTACCACCATCTCAGAGTCGTTCCAGAAGGCTGTGGAGAAGGGCGTGGAGGTGTTGACGGCCATGAGTCGGCCGGTGCAGCTCAGCGATCGCGAGACGCTGCTCAACAGCGCCACCACGTCGCTGTGCTCCAAGGTGGTGTCGCAGTACTCCAGCCTGCTGGCACCTATGAGCGTGGACGCTGTCATGAGAGTCATCGACCCGGCAACCGCCACTAACGTCGACCTGCAGGACATCAAGATTATCAAGAAGCTGGGGTTAGAACCCGAAACCATCTGTTTGCTTTTGTCATATAGCATCATTAGCATTTGTTGTGTTTTGAAGTAACACTAGGAAGGATACTAGTTTTTTGTTTGTAGTGATGCATGATATTTTGTGTATCTTTTTAATCTGTGACACAAAAGTACAGCAGAATTTGAAGGGTGTTATTATTATTTTTTTTTTTAGTGGTACCATTGATGATTGTGAGCTGGTGGACGGTCTGGTGCTGACCCAGAGGGTGGCGAGCACTGGTGTGACCCGTGTCGAGAAGGCCAAGGTCGGACTCATCCAGTTCTGCCTGTCCCCGCCCAAAACTGACGTGAGTGATCTGATGAACATGAGCTGAGAGGAAAGACTCTCTCTTTAACCTGGTTTTCAGTTTAACTGACCACTCTTAATTTGTACAGAGGGTTTTTACCTGAACAGTTCTCTGAGCTGCTGTGTGTCGGTTTTATTTATGGTGCGATGCAGATGGACAACCAGATCGTGGTCTCGGACTACGCCCAGATGGATCGCGTACTCCGGGAGGAACGTGCTTACATCCTCAACCTGGTGAAACAGATTAAGAAGGCCGGCTGCAACGTGCTGCTCATCCAGAAGTCCATCCTCAGGTAAACGAACACAGATCACTTGAGAACAAAATCTAGTTTCTACAACTCATCAGACTCTTGACGCGAACGTGTTTGATACTGACGACAAACCTTCCTGTGACAGAGACGCTCTGAGCGACCTCGCCCTGCACTTCCTCAACAAAATGAAGATCATGGTGGTGAAAGAAATCGAGAGAGAAGATATCGAGTTCATTTGCAAGGTGAGCGTCTGTCTACTGCTAAACATAAAGTCCATATTGATATCAGGCAGGCAGGAAATCTTGGTTTCATAGTTTCCTGTTTTTTATTTTTTTTTTATTTGCCTGGTTGACGACACAGCATCTCTGCTGCAGTTGTTATAGTGTTGACGACTTAAATTATGGGATTTAAATATAAAAAAGTGCCAGCACATTTCTCCTAATTATCTTCTTTAGAATAAAACTGATCTGTGGCAGCAAAATTTAAAAAAAAAATTCTGCTCCTCTGCAGACTATTGGCACCAAGCCCATCGCTCACATCGACCACTTCACTGCTGAGATGCTCGGTACTGCAGAGCTGGTGGAGGAGGTCCACCTGGATGGCTCTGGCAAACTGGTCAAGGTAAATTAAATCCTGGATTATTAAAATCTGTTTATAATCTCTATTCTCGTGAAAGGACGTAACTGACAGACCTGACGCTCCCTTTCCATCGATCCCTCTGACCGTTGCTCCATGCAGATCACAGGCTGTGCCAGCCCCGGGAAGACGGTGAGCATTGTGGTTCGAGGCTCCAACAAGCTGGTGATCGAGGAGGCAGAGCGCTCCATCCACGACGCCCTGTGTGTCATCCGCTGCCTGGTCAAGAAGAGGTTGGTCATTTCTGCCGCTGAGATCTTTTCACAGATGAGACAGACTGAAACTAAAGTAACTTGGCCCTTGCTCATGATTTAAATGGAGAAAGACTTGTTTTTATTAATTTTATTCATGAACTTATTGAATGTTGAAACTGCTGCTAGATTCCCTCTGTCAAAGGCGCTCCTGCATCGCTTCATCGTGCAAGAGCGTAACAAACAGAGGAACATTACGCTGGAACGCTCCCCATTACTTCACACCTGATTGTTTCAGCAACTTGGGGGCGGAGCGTTCACACACACACACTTTATTTATTGATGTTTAATGAAATAAAACTGTTGGGATTTCCCGTTTTTTACTGGCTTTATTTTCATTAACAATCTTGTTGTGGTTTATTTGTCTTCCTCCATCCCCCAGGGCCCTGATCGCTGGTGGTGGCGCTCCAGAGATTGAGCTGGCCGTGCGTCTGGCCGAGTACTCACGTACCCTGCCTGGCATGGAGGCGTACTGTGTGCGGGCGTACGCCGATGCCCTGGAGGTGGTCCCCTCCACGCTGGCTGAGAACGCCGGCCTGAACCCCATCTCCACTGTGACGGAGCTCCGCAACAGGCACGCCCAGGGTGACAAGATGGCAGGCATCAACGTCCGTAAGGTCGGTTTGACGCTGTGATTACTTGTTTAATGTCTCTGCGATAATAGAAAAGACACTGCTCACCTTCTTTGGTATTTGTCATTTTTCAAGTAAAACCAATCAGAAAGGAAGAAATAATAATCAGCTCTTAAAGAAATATGAAGATGTGATGATGCTGAATAGTCACCACTGGTTCTCTGTGTGTTTGTGATAGGGCGGGATCTCTAACATCCTGGAGGAGCTGGTGGTGCAACCTCTGCTGGTTTCCATCAGTGCACTGACCCTGGCCACAGAGACGGTCCGCAGCATTCTCAAGATTGACGACTTGGTAAGACACCCCACCCCTTTGGATTTACTCTTACCAACAGGGTTGTAGTGATAGAATCAACTTCCTGCTCCTGAGTGGATGTCCAAACTAAACCTGTGTTTTATTCTGTTCCAGGTGAGCGCTCGATAAGGGATTCGAGTTTGTGCTGTGAGTTCTGTAACTAAGCCTGTTCGCACTGCGAGGGATCAGACGACTGTGTTGACTCCAGTTTGTTCAGATTCCCACTGTAGTTGTTACGTTGCCTAATTTAATAAAAAGGCTTGTTTTTTTGTTGACACTCCAGCTGTTGCCTGTCTCCTCTTTCCACTGAGCACTGTCTTTTGTCACCTATTTAAAAAAATAAAATAAATTCTTGTTTGTCCTTAACAGATAAAATGTACTTATTTCATTCAAGCATTCGTCCAGAGATGTGATCGGAAAGAAAATCATAATTGTCTTATTCCATGTCAACTTTCAAACAGAAAAAACAAAATAAATCTGGAAAAGGAAAGTACTTTACTGTTTAAATAAGAGGCAAAGTAGTGCGAAGACTGCAAAGAAAGAAGTATAAGAAATACTGCAAACTTAGAAAGCATGACTAACAAGTTGGAAGATAGAAACCTGACGTCCAGTGAAAGAAAAAGAGCATACTTTATTTAATCTTAAACGTTAATAGAAAGGATCAATACCAATAACGGCTTGAAAATGTTTATTTCAATGTGCTCTGGTTTATCTAAAATGCAAAAGGCACTTTACCATGAGAAGAACACTGACTTCCCTTCCGGCTGCGTCACTTCCCCTCCACGCTCACCTGTTGCCTGGTAACCGACACGTCGCTCCTGAGGCTTCATCACCGTGACTTCAGAGCGGAACCTGATCACGGAAGTGATGGATTCTCACCGGACCAACGTGCTGGTGACGTCGTGTCTGAAGACGCCGGTGGACCCGCACACGAAGGCGCCGTTAGCGTCTTACGAGCGGGAGCGAGCGCTGCCCTGCACGGCGTCAGGGCACCGGGACAACCGGGAGCAGGAGGTGGAGGTGAGCCACAGACCCGGAGTCCCTTCGTGAGGGTTGAGGTCTCTCTGTTTATTTTGCAGGGGTTTGTTTTTCGACTCGTACTTTAACTACAGTAGAAGTAGTATTTCACAGTACTAACGAGGCTCCTGGTTCACTGAGCTGCAGTTGTTTACTTTAGAACTTGGTTTCCAGCGTCTGTCCTGCTGAGCCTGTCTGGGGATTTGACCTTTGTAGACCTGACTATTCTGGGACTAGATTATCAGACTTCATGTGAACCGCACAATCCCCATCACTTCATTATGGGTTGAACTCTGCCGTCTGCAGCAGAGAGACAAGACCCTGAGGACAACGCGTCCTGAAGCCAGACACCTAGAGCAGGATGCGTGTCGGCCCAACTTTGGGCTGAGCTGCTCCACCATATGTCCCCTGTCTCTGGGCAGCAGGATAAGAAGCTTAGTCCTGGAGGAGCCTGAGTGCCTCTGAGCAGCGCCGCTCCAGGAGACACCACTGTGACGTCAGCAGAGTTTTATTCTCTGGAAACATCTAAATACAAATATCAGCCTGAGGGAATTTTTTTTTTAAATAATTGAACCCTCAGACGCAACACTGGAAAGTCATCATCTATCTATCTTTATAAACATATATACTCCTATTCATTTACATTTTTGTGCCAACATTTTTAACTTTGCAAACAATATTTCTGCCTGTATTTAAAGGTTTGTGTTATTTACACATATTTCTTCTGTAACACATGAATCTCGCTGTGAAGTAAATCTCTTATCTCGTGCTGTGTTTCTGTTGGAGGACGAGGACTCAAGCTCGGATTTCTGTGACGATGATCACCCGGGGAACGGCTATGTGGCGTCGAGGGAACGCCTCAATCTGAGCGGCATCTTCTTCTCCAACGAGGAGTACTACAGCAAGCTGGAGGAGCTGAAGAAGGCCCACCTCCACACCATGGCCGAGCTGGAGAGCATGTACCGACGGAAACTGCAGCTCAAGTTCATGGAGCCTTTAGAACTGACGGTGCTGGAGGCGGGGCACAGGTGGGCAGCGTGGTTCACTTCTTTCTGTTTTACTGTCCTGTGTTGAAGTGTGCAGGCGCTTTATAAGATTGTGTTTATCTTTGTAATATTAGGCGTGCGTGGTTAAACAGCAGCCCAGCGGCTTCACACCGCCTGAGAAAGTCCCAGTCTGCCGTAGAACTCAGGAGGAGTTCAGGATACTCGGACTCATCAGACCAGGATGAAGTTTCCAGCAACGATGTGGAGAAAGGTCTGCTCTTGTCTCCCAAAGAACACATCAAGAACATGTGGACGGACTTCAAGCTGTCTCCAAACGCTCGTCACCTGATGTCCTCCTCGCTCCAGAGTCTGCCCGGAGGCCAGAAGAGATCCGGAAAGCGGGCGGGCAAGAAGAGGGAGACCTGGAAACACCGAGTGACAGTCCCGAAACCTTTCCACATGACCCTGCGTGAGGCTGAGCGACAAAAGCGTGGCATCAAGACGCGCACAGAGATCGAGCTGGAGAACGCAGAGCTGCGGCGGCAGCTGGAAGAGCTCACCGAGTGCCAGAGGAAGTTCCGCGCCAGCCCCGTGCCCGCTCACGTTCACCTCCCGCTCTACGAAGAGCTGCGGGAGCAGAAGGGCGAGCGGCGGCGAAACAAACAAGAACGGGAAGAGCAGCGCCTCCGGACCAGCCAGAAACCTTTCAGCTTCCTGGAGAGGGAGCGACTGAAGAAGGAGCAGAAACAGCTGCGGCCCCCACAACCATCCGACCAGGACAGAGTCAAGCCCTTCAAGGCCAAGCCAGTGCCCAAGGCCGTGTATGCCGCAGCATCAGGGGAGCTGATGAAGGAGGAGCAGCTGTATCGCTCCATCAAGATGCAGATGAGAGCTCAGGAGTTGCTCCACGGGGCCTCCATGCCTCCCAGCATGCTTTCACGACGACTCAGCGAGCGGAAGAAGACCAAAGACAGCAGCGATGCGGCCAGAGGGGTCAGCAGCTTCTCCCACAGGCCCCACATCAACAAAGAGGTACCCGACTTTGACGCCAGCTACAGACGCTTCCAGAAACACCTGGAGAGACGAAAGGAGGTGAAGCCGACGACCACGTGTGAACCCTTTGATCTGAAGACCTCGCAGATCTCCTCGCATCGCGAACGCATCCTGGCTGACATTGAGAAGGAGCAGAGCAGCCCTCGGATGCGGCGCTGGCCGTACATCAACTCCGGGACGACTCGGACGCCAAACTCGAGCCTCTGCTCATCTCTCTCTGGCAGCCTGGAGCTGCTGCCGACCAAAGTCACAGACGCCACCAAGAAGCGCCATGAGGCTGTGAGGTATCATCTCTGGACTCCGAGGGCTTCCACCATTTTAGTCGAGACAGGGTCAAACTCTCAGATATCCCGCTTTAACCTACCCACCACGGCAGCGGTCGTCTGAGTTGAAATTTTTTCCCCAGAATCCCCAGCAGAGCAGCGTGTAGGTCTCGATGGAACCCCCCTGTAGCAAATCGATGCACCCATGTCCTCCACTAGCTGCCCCCACTGTCCCTGTCCCATCCAAACCTTCATCTGTCTGTGACCAGACTGTCTCCCTGAGTAGAAAGGTGCTGGAGGAGAGGAGGAAGGCCAAAGAGCAGGAGGAGCAGTGGAGGGAGAAGCAGGCACAGAGGGAGAGGAAGCTGCAGAGGGTGGTGTTGAAGCGAGCGCAGGCCAACGACCCCCACCAGGCGCTGTCTCAGACCCACCAGACTAAACTGAAAGAATTCAGGTCCGGTAAATCCAGCAGAACAAACCCTTGTCTTCGTGTTTGGAAATGACTGCCACAGTTTCGAAGGAAATGGCGAGTCAGGATTGTGTTGCTAAACTCTGCAGGAAGCAGGACCTCCAGCGCAGGAAGGAATACCAGCAGGAGATGAAGGAGATGCAGCAGCGAGTGAAGGGGAGGCCGCTGCTGCTGGAGCAGGTGGCTCAGGTTGTCCTTATAAACTGTTTTAATCCAAGGTTTAAACTCAGAATCAAAGAGACTTTGGATCAGAGTGGTGAATAAATAAATAAATAAATCATTGACATTTTTAATCAGTTAATGATGGGCAGGAAAACCATTAAAAGCTGATGGGCTTTAGTGATGAAGATATTTCAGATCCAGACTTTCTTCTTCAGCTCTAATCACACATTCATTCATGCAGAGCTCTGAACCTGTGCTTTGATAACAGACGAACGCCAAACAGGCGGCAGAGAAGCGCTACACAGACGCCGTGCACAGATGTGAAGTGACTGAGGAGTTCATCTGCAGCAAAGCAGCCAAATCTGGATCTACACGCAGCGCCTCCATGTCCAGTGACAGCCGACACGGGTAATTCGAGTGTTTTCACATTCCTGAAGGTCTCAGATCAGTGACTGATGAAAGTGTTTTCTTCTGTTCATCAGGGACCAAGAGAGTGCAGATGTGGGATATCAACCTGTCCGCTACAGGAAGGTGTTCCTGGACGATGACGGCGTGGACGATCTCGAGACGGGCCAAGGGAAGGAGGACAAGGACAGTGATGAGGCCTCATCAAACCGCCACGATGGTGACGACTCCGACGGGCACTGCTCAGCTGAGGGCGACCGTGGAGATGATCAATGTGGTTCTGATGACGGTGACCACTACTCTGACGATCATGAGAATTATTCAGATGACTGCGAGAGTGATGCCGACACTCAACAGCAAGAAGCAAGAGAATGATGTCGTCAGTCTGATGGAGAAGATGTTGAGGAGGAAACTTCCTGTTCCCATATTAAGTGATATCTGGTGTTTGTTGCAGCTTCATTTAATTTAACAGGACTGTTGGATCCAGGCAGAGGTTTGAAGGTCAGGGTTACATCATGAAATACATTTGCCTTATACAAACGTTTTCAGTGAGGAGACTTAAAATAAAGCTATGCCTGTTTTCTATTTAGCAATTAACTTCCAACAAAGTGCAAAATACCCTCAGTCAAATCAATACTTGCTGTTCTTGACTTTACAAACTCTAGTTCTTTTCCACAGTGGCCCCTTTCTTTTGGAACAATCCACTCAGAGCCTGCACAGAACTGTCAGGTGTCTCCCGAACTGCTCAAAACCCAGAACTACTTTTAATGTTTGATTGTGATGAGTAATTCACATTTCAATGTGTGAGTATGTGTATGTCATATTTATAGTTATTCATTCTCACCTGCATTCTGGTTTGTTGAATTCCTGTGAGGTTTCCTTGAGAATTGTTAAAAGTGCTCTCCAAACGAGCAGCATGAGGAAGCAAAGTGAGGTGGACCATTTTGTAAAAGTAATAATATAAATATTATATAGCAGTATTCAAACATCAACAAGATGTTCCTGTATATGTGCAGAGAACAGATTATACAATATAAAACTGTGTGAGAAGTGCAGCAGTATTTTAGTGCTTTAGGTGGTTTGGTTGTTGTTGTTGGTGTTGTTGTTGTGTTGTTCTGTTTATGATCATATAGCTTTGTTACATATACACACACACAATAATTATAATAAACAACCTTTAATCACGTTGTTGAAAGTTTCTGGTTCTCTGGCCACAGTATGATCAACATGAACCAGTTTGCAGTAATCCTTGTGATCTTTGATATTTGAATATTTAATTTTATGTATTTCCGTTTCACGTGTTTGAGGAGGCCAGAACAGGGGATTTGATTCGGATTGACAACTCCATCGGGCCTCTGGCAAAGCGTGACGACAGCAGGGAGGAACCAATCACAAACAGAGTGGGCGGGTACATCGTCCAAATTTTACGCGGCGCGCGACGGGCCGAAGCACCGAGAATGAGAATCCCGGTTTGAACCGGATTGAACCGGTCCAGGGCTGGAAGCATGAGCGGAGAGGAAGAGCGGAGCCTCACGCTGTAAAAGCCGGAGCTGTCCCACACTGTGTGCGAGCACAGACTGAAATAAAGTGACTCATTGCGGGCTGATGAGCCGGAACACCGACTCTGGGTTGTTAGCTTAGCATCACGTTAGCCGCCAGACCCAATTCCTCATTGACTTTGCCATTAGCACGCTAGCTGGCTGTTAGCCCGGTGGGAGTCGGCTGTAGTGACAGGTAAAGAAGACCATGCTCCGCCGCGGCTGAAGAGGAGAGCCAACCGAGTGGAGAGGTTTTAATACGGGGACCAGGATCCACACCTACCCGGGAGAACATTTAACGTTGGCGCTGACGGTAACTGCCGGTGTCAGCCAGTGGAGCTAGCGTTAGCTTTATGCTAGCGGAGGTTAGCAGCGGAAGAAGCGTGCCATGATATAAAAGTTCGGGTTCTTCGTCAACAAGATTCATATTTTCGCTGTACGAGCTATAGCTCGCATCGGTCCTCGGACAATCGCTTCAGACGAAACAGGAAGAGACACCCCAGGTAAGTGGAGCCTCAGCGGCATCCACCAGCTCACTCACCCAGTGTGGGGCGAGCAGCCGTCAGCCGGCGGAGCACCGGGGCTGAACCCGCAGGTGGAAAAGCCTAGATCCGTTCAACACACTAGTGGGGGGTTAGCATCCCCGCCGTGTGCCTCCATCAGAGGCTAAACTCTGGCGAAAGTAGTTCTCAGTGTATTGGTTTGGTGCAACTCAGTGCACCCAGGTGACCAGGTGGTGGCGTCATTTCAGGCTTCTCCAGCCCTCGTTCAATGAGTGTTATATTCGGACCACGTGGGCCCACGGCTGCCTCAGGCACGCTGCCCTGACACTGAGCAATAAGCGCTAGATTCAGACTTCAGAGGGAATCGAACCCTGCTTGGGATCCATTCATGCATTATCTTGTTTGGTTTTCATTGTCACGTGTTCAGGTTAATCCGGGTTTGAGAGAGAGGGAGGAGCTAGTGTAACAGCGTCACGATCCAAACTAAATAATAAGATATTTCTGAGATGCAGAAATTCATCCTAAGGTGTTAAATGAAGTTACCATTCACTTTCACAATTAGATTTACCACTCTGCAGTGTATGTGCCCCCCAATGAGCACCTTTTCACACAGGAAACAAATGGTAAATGAAACTTACCACCACTGAAGACACTCCGTACCATGTTGCATTTCACCTGATTGATCGTGGAATCGAACCTGTGGTATTGTGAACAACCAAACAGAACTTTACTTATGAACTTATGTTGATCATTTGCTGTCCCGTCAGAAGCTCTATGCCAGCAGAAATGACGATGTTGACCGATCACCCAGCCAGGCAGCTGCTGGACTTCAGTCAAAAACTGGACATCAACCTGTTGGACAATGTTGTCAACTCCATGTACCATGACATTGGTTCCCAGGTGAGACCGCCCCTATCCACTATCCAAAAATCAAATCCTAAAGGGTTTGAATGTGTTAATGCTGCTATGGGAGAGTGCAGGGTCAAATGTGATGTGTAAAACTTAAAAAAACTTACCTGAAGTTCATGGCTACAGATTCAGGACCAATAACGTTGTGTGCGTGTGTGTGTCACTTCTTGCAGCAAAGGGTGGCTCAGGAAGTGCTGACCAACTTAAAAGACCATCCAGATGCCTGGACAAGGGTCGACACTATCCTGGAGTTCTCACAGAACATGAAAACCAAAGTATGCGCACAGAACACTTCTGACTGCTAGAAGCTCGACACTGATGACACCATGTGACATCGTTGTTACCCATGTGTGGAGTTTATCATCCAAACTCTGAATATGTCTGTTTTGTCTCTCAGTATTACGCACTGCAGATTCTGGAGGTGGTAATTAAAACACGATGGAAGATTCTCCCCAGAAATCAATGTGAAGGTAGAAATCAGATAACTGATATTAAACCACCAATGCCCTTTGTTTCTGAGGTTTGTGTCCAATAAACACATGGAAATGTTTCAGGAATCAAGAAATATGTTGTCGGTTTGATCATCAAGACGTCTTCTGATCCTGCCAACATGGAGGTGAGTTAATGTCCATGCATGATTCTGTGTGATGTGAGACGTCACTTAGTGCTGTTTGATGCTGATATTGCTGTTTTCATTTTTACTTTGCAGAAGGAAGGGGTTTACATTTCAAAACTCAACATGATCCTTGTTCAGGTAAATATTCAAGCTGAGTTCTTTTCACATTTGCTATGAGAACAACAGACATTAAGTGGTTGAACACAGAGCTCCTTGTATTCTCTGCACTTTTCTAGATCCTGAAGCAGGAATGGCCCAAACACTGGCCCACATTCATCAGTGATATTGTGGGAGCGAGCCGGACCAGTGAGAGCCTCTGTCAGAACAACATGATAATCCTCAAACTGCTCAGTGAAGAGGTCTTTGACTTCTCCAGTGGTCAGATGACCCAGGTGAAGGCCAAGCACCTCAAAGACAGGTAACTGGAAAATGTGACACTGTGTGTGTGGTGAAGTGTTATTGAATGAGGTCACACAGTTTTCCAGCTTGTGAGGTAAACATTAGCCAGGCAGTAAAATAATAATTGTCCAAATTGAATTGTAAATGATTGAAAGCAGATATAACTCTGGGGATGATTATTGTAGATTTTTTTTCTTCATTCAGTAACCGAGACTCTGCAACAACAGGTTATTGACACGCCATTAATGTTTGTATTCGTGCCTTTCAGCATGTGCAACGAGTTCTCGCAAATATTTCAGCTGTGCCAGTTTGTAATGGTAAGATATCAACTAAACCATCGTCAACATCTGCCTCCAGTCTTTAAAAAGTCTGTTCTCACACAAACCTTCTTGTTTTGAGCAGGAGAACTCGCAGAATGCTCCGCTGGTGCACGCCACACTGGAGACTCTCCTTCGCTTCCTCAACTGGATTCCTTTAGGTTACATCTTTGAAACCAAACTCATCAGCACACTGGTCTACAAGGTAAAGCACCTCTATAGACATGACTCACTCAGACATTTTTCCTGAGCAAAATTCCTCCTGACATTCATCTCAGAGTGCTTTAATTGCTTCATCACTGACCTACTCTGTTCTGTTTGTGTTTCAGTTCTTGAATGTGCCCATGTTTCGCAATGTGACGCTGAAATGTTTGACAGAGATCGCTGGCGTGAGTGTCAGCCAGTATGAGGAGCAGTTTGTGAACCTGTTCACTCTCACCATGTCCCAGCTTAAACAGGTACACACACAGTCATTCTGAGTGTGTCCTACTCAGGGTAACTTAAAATAAATTTCATAGTACAGATTTGGTGAGTGGATTTGTCTTCTCTTCAGATGCTGCCTTTGAACACCAACATCAGAGTGGCCTACGCCAATGGAAAGGATGACGAGCAGAACTTCATTCAGAACCTCAGCCTGTTCCTCTGCACCTTCCTCAAAGAACACGGGCAGCTTGTTGAGAAGAGACCAAATCTGCGAGAGTCACTGATGGAGGTGAGAGGACAAGACAGTTTCCTGTTGACACAGATGATAGACATTTACGAAAACAACTCAACATTTTGGCTGTTTAGACAGAGCCTTGTTTATCAAGTGGAAAGGTAAATTAGAATAATTGCGCGTCTGTACGAGTAAATAAACCAGCTGATCTCAGTTGCTGGCTATTAGTAATTTTGTCCTCTGCTTTATTTTGTTATGAAGAAAACCCCCCTTCCATCCAATAATCTTCTTTTCACCTTCGGTCTCTACTTTTCTGTGGCGGCCTGACTACACATTAATAATGACATATATTTGGGGCAGTGGGAGGGCCCACCTTCCCCACGACAAATTATTGTTTCAGGATGAGACTGGGAGGGAAACTGCAATTTAACCCGGGAGGATTGTTGTGAGTTCCAGACATGTTGTATAGTCAGTGTTTCTGTTTGCTGCAGCAGCAGATTGTACGACTGGTTCACAACAATAGGGACATGTGAGGAACATTCAGACGAGGGCCAATGTCAGCCCTTAATTGTTCTTTTTCAATGTTGCATCATCAACACACTCAACAAAATATTAAGTAAATTGAGAAATAACTTTCTGCTGCTATCACTCTTGTTAAAGACTAATTTAAGTGAATAGCATGTGCAAATAGAAATAGCCACCACAGACTATAGATCAATCACTGCACCTCTCTGCACTTTGTCTCCAGGCTCTGCACTTCATGCTGCTGGTGTCAGAGGTTGAGGAGACTGAGATCTTCAAGATCTGTTTAGAGTATTGGAACCACCTGGCAGCAGAGCTATACCGAGAGAGTCCCTTCTCCACATCCAGCACCCCGCTCCTGTCCGATGTCCCACCACGAAGACACCTCTACCTGCCTGTACTGTCCCAGGTACCTCTGTCGTCTACCGCACAGTCATACAGAGAAATCATGTGTAAACTGGATAATTGCATAAATGTAAACCAGGACTATTGAATTTTGAACTAAGTTCATAGTAACATACATTTACTGCTTTGGTAGCACTGGCTTGCTTGATAAAAGAGGCCTCCTCTTCTCACAGGTACGTTTGCTGATGGTGAGCCGCATGGCCAAACCAGAGGAGGTGCTTGTGGTAGAGAACGACCAGGGCGAGGTGGTCAGGGAGTTCATGAAAGACACGGACGCCATTAACCTCTACAAGAACATGAGAGAGACTCTCGGTTAGTTTTTTATCTGTGCTCAACAAATATGACTTTTCGGTTTCAGATTAATCACTTAAATAGAAAACTATGAGCTCAATTTAAAGCCACAACACATTTATTAATTCACCTGACTCACCTGTGTTTAGTGTATCTGACTCATTTGGACTATGCCGACACTGAACGAATTATGACTGAGAAGCTCCACAATCAAGTAAATGGCACTGAGTGGTCATGGAGGAACCTGAACATGCTCTGCTGGGCCATCGGCTCCATCAGTGGTGCAATGCATGAGGAAGACGAGAAGAGATTCCTCGTCACAGTCATCAAGGTGAAACACGTGACAAGCATTTTAATAGATTCCGACTTCTGTCTCTGTCATTTCAGCCACTTATTGAAAAGTTGTGTGTGGTATGTTCTCAGGACCTGCTTGGTTTATGTGAGCAGAAGAGAGGTAAAGACAACAAGGCCATCATAGCGTCCAACATCATGTACATTGTGGGACAGTATCCTCGCTTCCTGCGAGCCCACTGGAAATTCCTCAAGACCGTCGTCAACAAGTTGTTTGAGTTCATGCACGGTGAGAAACAAATAACCGTGGGTCAGATCTAATGACTTTCATCAAATATTTAATTGGTGATTTTGTTCATTCTTAGTTTAAAAATGTCATTGAATCAGACTCATCATGATTCTCCTGTTCTTCCTCACACAGAAACGCACGATGGCGTACAGGACATGGCGTGTGACACCTTCATCAAGATTGCTCAGAAGTGCCGTCGTCACTTTGTCCAGGTTCAAGTGGGCGAGGTGATGCCTTTCATCGATGAGATCCTCAACAACATCAACACCATCATCTGTGACCTGCAGCCGCAGCAGGTCGGTCCCACAGTGTTTACTTCTTAATCTCGTTTTTCTATATTTTATAGCAGTTATTTTATTCACCTGTTAAATTTGCCATGACCCAAAACCAATTAGTTTGGCAAACTAATTCTGCCAAGAGTCCAGACAGAGATGGACATAAACTGTCCCCTCACTTGTTGGCAGAGGTGACAACTCAACATAAATACTGGTTCCAACCTTGATGTAACTTTCTGTCCCTCGTCTGCGCAGGTCCATACATTTTATGAGGCGGTGGGCTACATGATTGGGGCTCAGACCGATCAGGCAGTTCAGGAGCTTCTCATAGAGAAGTACATGTTGCTCCCAAACCAGGTGTGGGACAGCATCATCCAGCAGGCGACCAAGGTGAAGACTTTATTTTATCCGTACTTGTTTTAAAAAGAAACCTTACTTAAACTTCTTCTTCTTCTTTCACTGAGCTGCTGTAAATGTGTGTTTCCCCCATGGGGGAGGAATAAAACGTTCTGTTCTATTCTATCCATTTATGATCTGCTCCTAATGGCTCCAAATATTTTACATTCAGTGCTGCCTGAAGTGTAGTTTATTGAAAAACAGCTTTTGCTGAGATGGGTTCTCTGTTGCAGAATGTGGACATCCTGAAGGACGCTGAGACGGTGCGTCAGTTGGGCAGCATCCTGAAGACTAATGTTCGAGCCTGTAAAGCTGTCGGTCATCCCTTCGTCGTTCAGCTGGGACGAATCTACCTGGACATGCTTAATGTTTACAAGTGTCTGAGTGAAAACATTTCCTCGGCTGTCCAGACTAATGGTTAGAGCATGTTTGCTCCCACTTCATTCAGCTCTTGTCTCTATACAAACTATGCATGTTCTGGTGTCTAGTTTCCATGCACGAGATTAATTGTCTTTTTAGTCCAACAGGACAGAAATGTATATTAACCTAAGCACAAAACCTCTTCATTCAGCACGTAATACAATTGAGTGTATGTGCACTTTGTTTACTGGGCCACTGTCAGTGTAAATTCTTAAAGACATTTTATTGATTATTAACATTTTTCTGTCTTCTTCAGGAGAGATGGTGACGAAACAGCCTTTGATCAGGAGCATGAGGACGGTGAAGAGAGAGACACTGAAGCTGATCTCAGGCTGGGTCAGTCGCTCCAATGACCCGCAGATGGTGAGTGTCAATTCTAAAAACCAATAGTCTTTTCTTTTGTTTCCATATTAAATTTGTTATTAGAAAGATTTTGTGTAGAATAATCAGATTTTGTTTAGTATATACAGTCACTCCTGACATCAGACATGTCTGCAATTGAATTACAAAAAGCATTTTTTTTTTTTTTTATCTTTTGAAATGATCCTGTGGCTTTTTCTTTTCCAGGTGGGAGAGAACTTTGTGCCCCCCCTGCTGGAGGCTGTGCTCATCGACTATCAGAGGAACGTCCCAGCTGCCCGTGACCCTGAGGTCCTCAGCACCATGGCAACCATTGTCAACAAGCTGGGAGTGCACATCACCGGAGAGATTCCCAAGATCTTCGATGCTGTCTTTGAGTGCACTTTGAATATGATCAACAAGGTGCGTTGCAGTTGGCATCAGGTGGATCTGTCTTTAAAAAACTAAGTTCTGTTACATTCTGTTTTTTCCTCTGTGCGATCAGGACTTTGAAGAATTCCCAGAGCACAGAACTCATTTCTTCTACCTCCTCCAAGCTGCCACATCCCAGTGTTTCCCAGCCTTCCTGTCCATAGCCCCAGCCCAGTTCAAATTGATACTGGACTCGATCATCTGGGCCTTCAAGCACACAATGAGGAATGTGGCCGACACAGGTCCGAATTGACACCAACTCACCCTGCCTTGTACAGTTCACATTTCTTTGTAGAACAGCTACTTTTGAAATAAGTGATTGATCGAATGAACATCGTCTCTCAGGTCTACAGATCCTGTACACACTCCTGCAGAACGTGTCCGCAGAGGAAGCAGCAGCACAAAGCTTCTACCAGACATACTTCTGTGAAGTCCTGCAGCACATCTTCTCTGTGGTCACCGATACCTCTCACACTGCAGGTTAGCAGATCTGCTGATTTCACTGGGTCTTGCAACACAGCACATTTACATTCAAGTCAACTTGAATCACAGATGAATCATGTTACTGATGAGTCCTGGTCCTTGTCTGCAGGCCTAACGATGCATGCCACTATCCTGGCCTACATGTTCAACCTGGTGGAGGAGGGGAAGGTCAGCGTGGCCCTGAGCGCAGCCAGCCCCGCCAACAACCAGGGGCACGTCCAGGAGTACATTGCCAACCTGCTGAAGACGGCTTTCCCCCACTTGCAAGAGTAAGAAGCTAACATGAGCCGCATGTATTCTGCAGATGTTTCTAGTGATTCCAAACATTCAAATATGAGTCAGTACTTTGGAATTGTCTTGCTTACAAACCTACAAAAATTAGTTTGAGGTGAACTATGGAGCAAAAATACTTTGGTTGTCATTTTTGTATCTTTGCCTGAAACAATGTAATTACAGTCTATGGTTCAAACTACCTTTAACTCTTAATGGAAGTTACAGTTTGCTCCACTTTTGTCCAGAGGCATTATGGGACATCCTGATCAAGATAAAGTTTGAGAAAAGGCTGAGAGAGGTGACTGTTGTGCTTTCACAAACGTATAACTCATCCATTGTCTTGTGTTCAGTGCCCAGGTGAAGGTGTTTGTAACAGGTCTGTTCAGCCTAAATCAGGACATTGCTGCCTTCAAGGAACACCTGAGGGACTTCCTAGTGCAGATCAAGGTGAGTATCTCCAACCAGAGAGATGTTGGTAAATGAGGGTGTGTGTAAAATGAAGCACTACATGCGTTCTGTGGGAACGTGGTTGTTTGGCCTCTGAGGCCTAAAGCTGGGCTCCTGTGTGTGGTCTTGCAGGAGTTTGCTGGCGAAGATACGACAGACCTGTTTCTGGAGGAGAGGGAAGCATCTCTGCGCCAAGCCCAGGAGGAGAAACACAAGCTCCAGATGTCGGTGCCTGGAATCCTCAACCCCCATGAGCTGCCTGAGGAGATGGGTGACTGAGGGAGGAGTGGCAGTGGTGACAAATCTGGAGGAGGAAAGGTTGAGAGAGCAAGGACGCTTCTTGTCGATACATTTTTTTTTCAAGTGTGTGTGTGTGTGTGTGTGTTTGAAAAGAACGAGGGGCCAGAGAAAACACCCCAGCACTCGGTTGTACATCGACCAAATCTATGTCAATATGTAAATGAGAATATTCTCCACAATCCCTCAACCCTGGCGCGATTTCTTTCCCCCCTCCACAAACATTTTATATAATTTTTTTCTTTAACCTGCCATCTTTTGTAAATTCTTTAATAATTAAAGCTTTATGTTCAGTTGTATGGTTCTGTTACACCTGCCTGAAGTTGAAAGAATTTAAGGTTATTTTTTAATCTCTCCTCACCCCCCTCTTGTTAATATGTATTATATGATGTGGAGACACTTGCCGTGGTTAGTTGACGAATCGCTCTGCTTTCAGAAGTGCCACATGCGCACAGTGCAGAATGAATGTGATTCTCAAGGGGTAAATGTGTACCTTCCTTGGTTGTCTTGTTTTGGTTTGCCAGTGTGTTGAACAATTTTTTTGTTTTCTTTTACTCCAGCTCCCTGTGTGAATCGATTGGAGCTTTGGTCAGACTGCTCTGCGTTTGGATGAGAACAATGGCTTTGTGCATAATCATCCTGTTTGTAAAGCTGTCTAAAAACTCTGAGAATATAAAGTTGGCTATTTTTACAAATTTGACTGTTTGTCTGCTTCTTACTTTTAAAAAAAAAACACAGGTCATGGATAGCCTGAAAAATATAAGGAGCATTAATGTGTTTCCAAGGCCTGGACAGTTATAGAATAGATTACATTTAATTTATTTATACATATATCCATTTTAAAGAAAGAACATGCAACACAATACACGAGTTGAATTAAAATAAATTTGTCTTGGCTTGTTTAAAAACGCTACATATGTCTGTAAATGTCATGATATATACATTTTATTGCCAAAGCACCTGTCTAACATTAAATAAGCTTAACAATAAAATCGATTCAATTAAATATAATTTAATATTTAAGTTGTGAATCTTTTGGAGTAAACGTGACTTCACTTGGTCAATTCTCGCGAGATCGGCGGAGAAACCCGAGCGGCTGGAGGAGACTTGCCGGAAACAGCCGATGTGTCCACACGCTGTGCCCCCCTCCCCCTCCTGATCCAACATGGCCGCTGTGTCCAGTCTCCCCAGTGACGCTCAGCACGGAGACTGACTCGGTTCCTCCGTCCTGAGCCTCTGGACCCCCTGGGACTTCAGCTCCACTCGGAGACTTATCAGCTGCTTTAGCTCGTCGTTGGTCCCGGTTCGTTTTAACGGAATAACCTTCAGCCACCACCCCTCCTCTGGGCCTTTTTACCCCAAAAACAATCGCTCCCGGGGCCATGGTTTGAGTCGGAGCTCCAGGTTTCCTCTTCATGAACAATGTGTGAAAACTGCGCCGAGCTGGTGGAGGTTTTAACGGAAAGTAAGTGTGGTTCCAATGGCTCCTCAGTGGCTGTTAGCACCGTTGCAGCTGTATGAGAGCACGTTAGCATGGTAGCTAGCTGGATATAACTTTGTGGATTGTGTGTCCGCCTCTGTTTCCTCTCTGTGCGGCCACAGCGTAGAGGGGGATCCGGGGTTGTTTAAGTGTGTGGAGGTGACAGCTCCGAGTCGGTGTCACTGGTTTGTTTTCAAGCTAACTGCCATTTCCCCCTCCAGACTGGCAGCCAGCTCCGGGCCTGTCTGTCAAACACTCTCTTAAGCTAGCTCCCTGAAATCAGACCACCTCCAGCCGCTGTGTGCTGGACGCACCGCGAACCCCACAGTGCTGCTCGCCTCGGGGCTCCGCTGCGGGGCTGGTGGAGGTGGTGGTGTTCGCAGGCGTCCGCCGGTGCTGAGACGCGGTTTGCGATGGACGGTGAAAGTTAGCAGAGTTAGCATGTTGAGCTAGCGAGCAGGCTGACTTTGTTTGATGTGTTTGTCAGGTCAGGCTGCTAACTGTCCACTTCGCTGCCTCTCCATTGTTTTGCGGATCATCGCATCCACTCTTCAAAATGGCCTAAAAAGCTCCCCGTGATCCGCTGACTGGTCCTGCTCCTGACACCGAGGGGAAGGGGGGATCTCCTCGGGGTGTCAGGGCTGGTAAATGTTAGTCAAAGCTAGCGGCGGCTCAGCTTAGCCCCGAAAATTAATGGCTGCATCGAGGTGCATATTTTGGCAGCAGACGATCCGTTAATCCTCGGTAGCTCGCGTGAGTCGACAGATCTCCGGGGTGCTCTCCTGTTCCTCTCTGCTCGATGGACACGATTCATGCTCATCTCACCAGTTATTGTCACTATTCACCTGCAGGGCCAAATGTCAGCCGGAGCAATAAAAAACACAAGGCTGCAGTTCTTGCTCGAACTTAGCCGTGAGTCCAGACGTGCTAACCAGGCCCAGGAGTGTCTGCTGCAAACTGGACAAAGCCTGGCAAGGTTCTAAAGCTGTTTCGACCCGTGTGCATGCAGGGCTCGGTGGAGTGTGGGTTGTTTTCCCAGCGTGTGAAGTGAAAGCTCCCGCAGGAATCCACTGGAACACTCGACCCTGCACCTGCATCCATGGCCTCACTCATTCAAACTTCCAGAAACGTGGAACTGAATCCAGCTGCTTCGGGCAGGTCGATGTGTTGTCTCTTAAACACTCCAGGACACCTTTGAATGGGTGACCACCTGTTTTTAGATCTTCTAGGTTCCCATTGTACAAGGTTTCTGCAATAGAAATACCAGGACAGATGAATCGGGTTTGGGATCAATTTGGGTTTTTCTGAAATCAGTACAATTTTAACCCCGGTGCCAGAACTGATGCTTGTCAAATCACAAAGCGAGTCTAAGGTGAGATTAATTCTAAAACAGATTGACAGTCAAAGATTTGAACTGTCGACAGTTCAAAGTTGACATTACTTAAGTAGATAATACAAATAAGTGCAACACATTTTTCACATTGAAGAAACCAAACTTAGCCAGTGTTGTGGGGGGCAGCAGAGACACCCACACTACCTCCTGATGGACTTGACATGAGGTCAGGCAACAAGTCAAGCACAACTCTTCCCTCTGTTTCCTGTTGTTCCTTCCTTCCCTCATCTTCTCTGTGTTAACATGTTGGTCACAAACATTGAGGTGCCCGCTGCCACTGTCTCTGCGAGCTGCAGCAACTGCCAGGTACTGGCTCTCGGTTCCCTGCTCATTTCGTTTTTTCACCCACATTCGACACTGTCTCTAACACTGTTGTTGTCGTGTAGACTTGTGTTTTAAGTAGCTACCAGTTAACTGCAGGCTAACGTTCGTTGCTGTTGTGCGTGGTTCCAGCAGTGAATTTTAAACTGGACACCTGTAGTGATATTGTCTCTGAGCTGCTTGTCACAGGTTAATGTTCATTCACTTCACTGTTAAAAGAATGTCTAAATGATATGATGATGATGAGCACAAACTGAAACATGGTTCTCTTGGTTCACAGGGAAAGCACAATAGTTTGGACTTTTGGACCAATCACAGGAAGTAGCGATATTGTCAAACAGTAGAAGAAGAACAGTTTTCAACTACGATGTTTGAACCTCCAGGATGTTCAGTCTGTGTATTTCTCTGGTGTGGACTACTGTAGGTCTTTGGAGTCTAACAGTACTATGGAGTGCTGTAGTTTTGTGGAGTACTGTGCCTGAATGTGCTGATGCTTCTATTCAAACATCAGGATGTTACCATGGCAACCAGATGAAGTTTAATTTCTTCCATTCAAACAGAAAGACAACTACCCCTCCAACTGACAACGGTGTCAACAAACCAATCAGAGTGAAGTTCAGGGGGACACGGTGACCAAACCTGACCATTGGTGTTGAACAAATTTCCAAGTGTGGAAGACTGATTCCTGTCAATCAACAGTGTTTTAAAGTGGTCCTAGATGATCACTTATCAGAGGACACTAGATGTTTGAGGGTTTCAGGTGGTGTTGCCTTACATTTGGCTGAAGGTTAAAAGTTTAACCTCACTGCCGTGTGACTCTGTTCTGACTCAAACCTCAGACAGAAGACTTCCTGCTGATCTACAGTGATACTGGTGAAACCCAGCGAGAGCTGTTTCGGTTGTAGCAGACTCCACAAGGCCCGATGGGTTTAAGAATTGTTTTACAACTGAGCAGAGTTGTGGTGGGAGTTCAGCAGCAGCAGGTTCCCCCCAGCTGTGACGGCTTCGTTGACGAGACTGGCAGGTCCATGTGCTGTTTCTGTAGCTGACCTGTGACCTCAGGTTTGCTGCGGCAGCATGTGTGTAAGAGAATAGAATCCCCCTTTACAACAGGGAGCTGTGCCCGGCTGGTGTTTCCTGTTTGGTTTCTAGAGATGTAAGGCTTTATAATGTTCAGGACCACATACAGGGTGTTTGGGTTGAAGTGACCGAAATTGTTCTTGATCTGACGCCATTGATTAATAACTAAATAAATGTGATTGTCTGTTAATGTGAAGAGTGACAGAGACAACCACACACACACAAATAGTTGAGCTGCATATATTATATACGTGACAGAACCTCAGTCACTGCAGAGCCGAGTTAAGACGTCGTCCCTCTTTGTATTTATATCCATGCTGAGCTGCAGCTATAAACTAGGTGTAATGTTGGCACTAGGTTCCTGTTCCCAGACGTGATCATAAAGTGAAACCAGCGGGAACGTGGCCAAACGTTCCTGCACTGACATCCCAGAACCCCGAGCCCTGGTCCTGAAGCCTCTGATGAGCTTATGTTCACGTGTTACCAGTAAGAAGACTTGGGTTCAGTGAGGAAATCCTTGTGATGATTGGATCCCACCTCGATTTAAACCCAGACACAAGTGGGATTTTCAGTTTCAAGTAGATAAAGCAAAATATAAATATGTAATATGTATTTGAATGAAGACATAATATTTCAAAAGCCAACAAAACATGTAGACACACTTGTGGTAAACCAGTGATCTCCTATTGACTGGTCATTGTTTCATCTCCAAGTGAATGAGTGAGTGAGTGTCACTTTTTTTGTTTCCTTTGCCTGTGATGTGCTTCTTTGACGAGTGTCTGGTTTTCTAACAGTTTTGTATTTTGCTTCTCTTCAGTATCGGATGCAGACAGCAGTGAAGGCGGCTTCCAGCTGAAGAAAGAACATGCCCTCAGAGTGCTGGGCTACATCAGCTCCTGGACACAGAGGTGTGCGCTTTGCCGCTGACATTAGTCATGTCTGAGAGAGTTTATGTGATCAGGCTCAACAAAAAAACAAGTTTATGGCTTTGCTTACTTTGAGCCTGTTAGTTGAAGGTGTATCAACCACTGTAATAAGCATCTGCAGCTCTGTCCTGTTCCAATTCACCAAATTAAAGCTTCTTTCAAACTTGAAGTTTTCTCCGACCAGACCCTGGAGTAAAAGCTCCAGATAAAGTTAGAATACAGATAATTCACAGATTGATAAACATTTATCAGGAAGATGAGGTTATCCCAGAACCCTCTGTGAAAGACTGACTCTTCTGCATAATCAATGTTACATCCAGGAACCTGCAGACTTCTGTGTTGACTCTGTTTCCCCTCCTTGTGTTTGCAGGCAATGTCTCTGCTGCTTCAAGGAGTACAAGCACCTGGAGGTTTTCAACCAGTTGGTCTTCGCCCTCATTAACCTCGTCATCACCCAGATCAGCAGCCTGAGAGACCGCCTCTGCAATATCCAGGGCCACACCCATAAAGGAGGTGCATCAGGGAGTGAGGGGGTGGTCTCTGAATGGAGTGGGGGTGAATCTGTACCAGGACCCCTCCCACAGCCATCCTCACCTGGGGAGGACGAACCCGTGAATGTGGAGAGAGACTCTGCGGAAGAGGATGCTGACACACCTGACCTCAACCAGAATAAGACCCAGGGTCAGGGGCCCGGCCAGCAGGGTGAACCCCAGATGGAAGCACTGGGGCCTGCGGAGAGCGGGAGTGCACGTGGGGGAGGCAACGGGGGTGATGGGGCTGCCGGCAGAGACTGTCAGGACCCGTTCAGCTCCTGGAGCACAGAAGAGCGAGAGAAACTGCTGCTGTGTGCTGCTAAGATCTTCCAGATCCAGTTCCCCCTCTACACAGCCTACAAACACAACACACACCCCACCATAGAGGTACGGACCCATCCCAGGTTTCAGTATATTTGAGAAGAATGTGTTTTATTGTCTCACAAAGCATCGACCCAATGCCCATGCTCACAGAGTGGCATCTCCTCACCTCCCCGCTGCCACTCTCTTGCTCTACAAGGTGTATTCTAAGAGTTTGGAGGCAGGCACAGTGGCTGAGGCTCCCTGATCCTCTAAGTCCCTCATTTATTGACCAGAATTCAGTCACTGCATTGCTGTTCTCTCTCTTCTCTGATGATTTGGTGGTGACCATTACAAACTGGGCAATTTCATGCCTGTGTCAGCATCATTTTAGCAGAACCAAAAGCCTCCTGACTGATTTCAGATGAAACTGTTTTCAATGTTTCCTTTGCTCTTTTCTTTCCTTTCAGGACATATCCGCGCACGAAAGCAACATCCTTGGATCCTTCTGCGACATGAACGTAAGAAACCCT
The DNA here is from genome assembly GCA_016785235.1 of Pseudorhombus dupliciocellatus. Lineage (NCBI taxonomy): Eukaryota > Metazoa > Chordata > Actinopteri > Pleuronectiformes > Paralichthyidae > Pseudorhombus > Pseudorhombus dupliciocellatus. The sequence goes on along the minus strand of JAFBJW010000012.1, from coordinate 1,255,774 downwards.
TGTGTTTTTCCCATTGGTATCTCATGAGGCCAAAGAAAGATAAAAACATTCCTGGATCTGAACCAAAATTGCTCCTTGACCTAAACCACATCCTTCCACCGAGTGTTGTGGTAATTCACCAAGTACTTTTTGTGTAAAAAAGAAAATTAAAAGTCCAAAATCAGTCGCTACTGCTCAGAGCTGAAACGGACCTGACTTGAACTCTGAGCGCAGAAACCTGACGCCAAGTCAGCGAGTTAGAATCCAAATATAAACTTGGTCTGATGTGATGTTTCTTCCATCGGCTCAGGCTGAAGTTCATTCTGTGCCCTGGACTCAGCTGACCTTTGTTTTCTATATTGCCGGACAATACTGCCTCACTTCTGCAGGAAAATATCCTTCCCTGTCCAGAACCATGAATCCACATTGTTTTAACAACATGAACGCAGGTCTGTCCTGTGGCGACAGTCTCATCTCTGGCCATAGCTACCAACTGCTTGTCGCTCCGAGCCACTACATCCAGGCACATGAGACAGGATATCTGTAGAAACATTTACTGATTTTGTGGTGAATCACCTGGAGTAGAGATGTGACGGGTGATCAGACACATGAATATCAAATAAATTACTGTCATTAGCGCTAGGTTTGTACTGGAATGGGCGTCATGTTGCTGTGTGGAGTTGTGACTCCACAGTCTGGCTCTTCTTATTGTGCATATGTTGGGGATTTTAAATTGAGTTTAGTTCTCTGTTTATCTGAGTATTGTCCACATTTCCTGTCCTCTGGTTGTTGTTGACACCCACATGATTATTACAGTTTGCTGAGCCTCGTCCATAGTAACCGGATCTCTTTGGTTGTTGCCGCTCTCGGTGTCCTGAGATGAAAACAAAGGAAGGAAATTTAAGTCATACATATAAAATTGTGTTGATGTGTATTGTACTCACTTGTAATGAGTTTGGTGTTCACTGGTCACTGCAGTCAGGGAGAAGCTGATGTCTTATTTCTCAGGCTGGTTCAGCCACCGGTCCCCCAGAGGGAACGTGTTCCCGGATGATCCGGTTTGATCCAACACGAAACGGCAGATGATGGGATGTGGTTTCTGTCAGAGAAGAACTCTTTTGATGTTGCGAATCCAGATCAGAGGCTGGATCAAGAAGTTTAAACTTTTTCTTTAACATTTCCAAGCAAAAAATTAATTGAACTTGAGGATAAAAATCTGACATGCTATCTCTCTGTGTGATTTTATGTAGTTTGATTGAATTTGAGGGATTGTTGGGTCTTGGTTCAGGAAAGAGATGGACTCGATGAAATTCTAGTTCTTATATCATCTCTTATTTTTTTAAATGTACAGGTTTTCTGTTGTCCACTATTCTGAAGTAACACAGCACTTTTCCCGCTTTTTGCCATAAAACGTCTTATTGATGTGTAGAGCATCTTTTTCGTATTGTTAAAACGGTGTTCTGAGCTGTTTAAAACTAAAACTGAGTGGCTACACTTCACAGATCTCAAAGTTTGAAATATTGTGAATTTTAGTTATTTGAAAAGTATGTTAAAATATTATGTTTCAAGCTTCATACTCCTTCATACACATATAAACAGGTTGTCATAAAACTAAATTTTCCTGGTTCCATTTCCTTGACCATCACAACAAAAATATTCAAATCAGTGTATGTTAATGGATCTATCTTGAGGTCTTGTATTAGTCCATATGTGTCACATCTGGTGTTGTCACTGTCCAGGACGTGGAGGTGCCGCTGCATCTGCTGCGTTACGTCTGTCTGTTCTGTGGGAAGCACGGCCTCTCCCTGATGAAGGAATGCTTCGAGTCGGGCACGCCAGAGAGCCTCCCCTTCCCCATCGCCCACGCCTTCATCACCATCGTCTCCAACGTGAGTCCAGCACCCAGAAGAAGGGAGCACGCTCCTGTTTAGGACACATTTCTGGAACACCTCAGAGTCCCAAACAGGAAACAGAAATGAGGATGTCTAATATTGTTGAGAGGGTTTAGAAGGAAACTGGTTCTTTGTTTGCTGTTAAACTGTTTCCAAGTGTTACATCTCCTTATTGCAATTAAAGGGAGGGAGGGTGAACATTGAAAACATCAAGATTCAATTATGTGGGTTCGATGATTTTTGTTTCTGTTTCTACAGATTCGAATATGGTTGCACATTCCTGCGGTCATGCAGCACATCATACCGTTCCGCACTTATGTAATACGGTGAGTTTACACAAAGCATGTCGTCAACAGCAGCCTTCAAATTCTTTGGAAAACTGTGAATGCCAGTTTTGTCGTCACCCAGCTTGGACAAGATGGATTTGATGTTTGCCGTGATTTGAGGCAAGGAAGTCAGACGTGGTCGATTCTGTCTGAGCTCGTTCTTTCAGTGATTACGCCTCCTGCTCTCTCCCTCAAATACCAAAGTACCACACGTTGGTTGCTAGGAAGAGCTTCTGTCACCGTGGCAACAGTTACTAGGCCTCCAGTCAACCTCTCCTCACATGACCCTCGTAGGAGGCATGGTGTCGGCAGAGCTGGTCACGTGACGTAGACAAGGGGCGTGTACACAGGTTCCTCACGGATGCTCTGCTGCTCTTCTGTCTGACCAAACTGATGCCCAGTAAAGTGACAATTCTCATCAGGTTCAATTTTGATGATAACGACTCCAAACATCCATCAAGCTGCTCAATTGTGTAAAGCTGCACAGTTCAGCTTGTGTTATACCTCAAAGATTAAAACATGTTTTGTTTTGTCTACACCAGCTTCACTCAGCTGGTGGCATCGTGTTTTCTGTCCATCCCTCACATTCTTGTGAAAGAGTCATCTGTAGAGCTCCTTGAATGATTTTATTCAAATTTGACCCATAATTTTGGTTGTTGGAGTTGAAAAGTCAAGGTTGCATGACCTCTCAAACACGTTTGAACCTCTTAAATATGTAATCTTGAGTCTTTCTTAATCTTAAAATGAAGTGATTTGATATAAATGGTCAGAGTTATCTCAGAGGACTCAGTCTGTCATTGCAGTCGAAAAAAATAACACGCTTGTAGAGTAAACTCTGGACGCCTCTCATTTGCAGGTATCTGTGCAAGCTGTCGGACCAGGAGCTGCGGCAAAGCGCAGCACGCAACATGGCCGACCTGATGTGGAGCACAGTGAAGGAGCCGCTGGACAGCGCGCTGTGCTTCGACAAGGAGAGCCTGGACCTTGCCTTCAAATACTTCATGTCCCCCACGCTCACCATGAGGCTGGCCGGACTCAGCCAGATCACCGTGAGTCACTCTGTCACCACCTCAGCATGGCTTCAGGCTGTTCACTGGACTCCTCTCAGCAGCATGGAAACATCTGCTGGTCTCTGTGTTTAATGAATGTTCCCAACAATTAGTGATAATGATTATTTCGGCTGAGGGCTCTTGATGTATTGTCTCCTCACACGATGCGTGTTCGATTTCACAGAATCAGCTTCACACATTCAATGACGTCTGCAACAATGAGTCCCTGGTGTCCGACACAGAAACGTAAGTTTGCTGAAAGGGACCATGAACATGAGGCGTGTCTATGTTGAAGAGCTACAAAGTGAGCTAATCAACATAATCAAAGCTGGTATTAAGTTATTTGCTCATCATAATAATAAAATATTTTATTATTGCTGCTGTAATTCCCTCAGATCCTCAAACTCAGTGTTCATTTATCTCTCTGACAACGTGCTGTTTTTAATTCAGAAACAGAATATTAATTACCTTATTTACAAAGGTACATAACTGTCACTGTGTTCACATCTCACAAGATGCTGACATGGCTCTTCCTCTGGTGTGTATTCAGCCTGTTTTTACCCGAACTCGTGTGATTCTGGTCCATTCTTTCAGGTCCATAGCAAAGGAACTTGCCGATTGGCTGATTCACAACAATGTGGTGGAGCATATATTTGGACCTAATTTGCACATTGAGGTGAGATGATGTGATAAGGCTTTGTGTTGTGTTCTTAATTTGTGTTTCCAATCCTGCAGAAATCTGTTTTAATCAAAGGAACGGTGCGATTCATTTGATCACCTGTTGGTGGTGCTTTATCTTCCTTGTCTGTGTGTCTGTGTATTTTTCCTGACAGAAGATTCAAAAGTTACTTCTCAAGTTATAGCAAAACATTTTCAAAGCACTTTGTGGTTTTAATGTCTACATCTGAAGAATCAAAATGTTCGAATGTATCAATGCTGTGCTGTTTCTCCACATGTTCTGCTACAGAGCCCCCAGTGGCAGAATATTCTTCAGTTTTGTCACAGTTCATTCCCCCCATGCAGCCAACCTGAAGAGTGCATGTGTGTATGTGTGTGTTCCAGATCATTAAACAGTGCCAAGTGATCTTGAATTTCTTGGCTGCAGAGGGCCGACTCAGCACGCAGCATGTAGACTGTATCTGGGCTGCAGCACAGGTGAGATGGGACACTTTGAGCTTTGGCTTCATTTCTGTCACAGTTTCTAAAGAGGTAGATTGTCCTCTCCAAAAGAAAGATTCACTAAATATGTTTGTTTTGTGTATTTAGCTGAAACACTGCAGCCGCTACATCCACGACCTTTTCCCTTCACTCATCAAAAACCTGGACCCAGTGCCTCTCCGCCACGTCCTCAACCTGGTGTCTGGCCTGCACCCCAGTGCCCACACAGAACAGGTTAAAAAAATTTATGGATGAACACCGCACTCTGTTAATGTCATAGCAACCTGATCTTCACTCATGAGCCTCCCTCTCTCCTCAGACGTTGTATCTGGCCTCCATGCTCATCAAGGCCCTGTGGAACAACGCGCTGGCAGCAAAGGCCCAGCTCTCTAAACAAAGCTCCTTTGCCTCCTTGCTCAACACCAACCTCCCCATGGGCAACAAGAAAGGTCTGAAATCATTTCACTCTGATGTCTGCAGAGCACAACTGTTGCAAGTTTTCCAGGTTGTCAGTCTTTTATCTTGTATGTTCTCAGGTTCACCGGCTGCGAGTCCAGACAGCAGCGACAACAGCGACACACAGCACAGTGGAGGCAGCGACATGGAGATGGATGACCAGATGATGACCGGCAGCAAGAGGAGTCAGCAGAGGCTTTCTGACACAGAGGTTCTGCATACACACGCACGCACGCACACACACACACAAAATACATGAAACACAGTGAGCTCAGAAGATAAAACTTTACCTCTGACTGCCACACAGAAGTTGTTAAAGTTTATAATGTCCCTCGTGTCTCTGTTGTTTCAGGAATCGATGCAGGGCAGCTCAGATGAGACGGCCAACAGCGTGGAGGAAGGCAGCAGCGGGCCGGGCAGCAGCAGCGGCCGCAGTGAGGCCTCCAGCAACGAAGCCGCCTCCAGCAGAGCCAGCCAGTCAGCAGGGAGCCCCGGCAGCGAGATGCACTCTGACGACATGGCAGACAGTGAGGCTTTAAAGGAGGAGGAGGAAGACGATGAAGAGGAAGAAGACGAGGAGGAGGATGATGATGATGATGAAGACGATGAAGATGAGGTGAACCGATCTGCAGCTGAAAGTGGTCAGCAGAAGGAGTCCCGGGAGCAGTCGGAATCCAGGAAAAGGAAGGCAGGAGACGCGCTTGGCGAAGGGTCCAGTCAGGGGGCTGGGCCAAGTGGGGGAGGGGCTGGAGGAAAGCCCAAGGTTCTACCTTTCAACCCAGAGACTTCTGCTGTCATGTCTACAGCCGCGTCAGCATCTGTAGAAGGCCGCATGAGGTTACTGGACGCCTGCTCTGCGTCATCTCGGCCTGAGGGGGCGGAGCCCCAGCAGCAGCCACTAGACATCGGCCCCTCCCAGATGGTGCAGGGGGCTCAGGAGCCTCCCTGTCTTCCCCGACCAGGAGACTTCTTGGGAGAGGCCATGGGCAGTGACCTTTTTAACTGCCGCCGCTTCATCGGGCCCCAACACCATCACCACCACCACCACCACCACCATCATGAAGGGTGAGGCACAATACTATAATAATGATACTGAAAGCTTTTTTTAGATAGCATGTTTCTTAACAAATGCTTCAATACTTGTCAGGTTAAACCAAAATGGTTGAAATCCCCATCACAAGGAATTTTTCTGTAGCCTCTGGGGACCATGAATATTCACTGCAGATCTGGCCACTGCTGTTCTGCTGATTGTGACTCTGCCATCTTGAATCTTCTTCATCTTGTCCATTTACTCCTCCCTCAGTCCCATGGTGGAGGACATGCTGAGTGCTGACGATGTGAGCTGCAGCAGCTCCCAGGTCAGCGCCAAGTCAGAGAAGAACATGGCGGACTTTGACGGTGAGGAGTCAGGCTGCGAAGAGGAGCTTGTCCAAATCAATTCCCATGCTGAGCTCAGCTCTCACCTCCAGCAGCACCTTCCCAACTTGGCCTCCATCTACCATGAGCACCTGGTGCAAGGTGAGCTGTTTCCACAATGTCTACCTTGACTGAAGTTAGTGTGAACATCCCACCAGAGAGGCTGATTGTGTTTACCTCTCCAGGTCCCGCTGTTCACAAGCACCAGTACTCCAGCAGCCACGCTGTGACTGACATCAACCTGGATAACGTCTGTAAGAAGGGCAATACCCTGTTGTGGGACCTAGTGCAGGATGAGGATGCGGTACAGCTACTTTTTTATTAACTTATATTAAATGTTTCTTCATTCTATTTGAACCCATCTAGACCTAGGATGCAATATAAAATGTACTTTATGACATCAGTGCTGTTTGAAAACAATCACTTGAAGTGTTTCCAAAGAGTTGAAAGAAACACCAACATTTATTCAACTCTATATTCATAAACAGGGACATGAAACAAATATATTTTAAAATATTTTAAACATTTAGCTTTAATTGGCAATTAGGGTAAATCATGATATTTTCACACTGAGCTGAAATCAGTTTGACTGTTTCTTTTAGATCCACCTGTCGGAAGGTTTGATCAATGAAGCGGAGAAGCTCCTGTGTTCGCTCGTCTGCTGGTTCACTGACAGACAGATCCGCATGCGCTTCATTGAGGGTTGCCTTGACAACTTGGCCCATCACAGGTACAGAAAAATAAATATTATTATGTTATGTTATGTTCTTTCTTTTAATTAGTGTCTTGTGTTTGATCATTGTTTTTTCTTCTTCTTTTAGGTCAGTTGTGGTTTCCTTGCGGCTACTACCCAAACTCTTTGGCACTTTTCAGCAGTTTGGCTCAAGCTACGACACTCACTGGATCACCATGTAAGTGCCATCTAGTCCCTCAGTAACCTCGTGCTGTAGAAGAGCCAGCACACCTGAAGTAGTAGAAGAAGAACTAGAAAATATTATGTTTGTGTTTATTTTTCAGGTGGGCTGAGAAAGAGCTGCACATGATGAAATTGTTCTTCGACAACCTGCAGCACTACATCCATGAAGTTCGAGAGCAACGGCACAAGTTTGCACTGTAAGTCCCCGATTCCATCCCAGATTTTTAAAATGATTTTTAAAATGTACTTGTCTTTGTAAAATGTAACTTGAAGCTCAAGATGAAATAAACTGACTTCTGCTTGCTCTTCTGGGTTTTTTTTTATTTTTATTTTTTTGCAGGTACAGCCACAGTGCGGAGGTCCAGGTCCGCCTGCAGTTCCTTACCTGCGTCTTCTCCACACTGGGATCTCCAGACCACTTCAGTAAGATTCAGCTTTGTTCCACTGGCGACCTGTGAAAAAAAATTGATGTGAAAACTGGAGAGATACACTTCCTGGATCTGTCTGTCTGGTCTTAGCTCTCGGCCCCTTCTTTCACCAGGTTTACTGGAAATCTGTTAGTTTCAGGTTTTGGTTCATGAGCATTTGACACCACAGGAGGTGTATGGAGGCCTTTAGCAAAGGAGCACCACAGTGCCGACAAAGTCAGACTTCACTTTTAAAATCAAGACTTCAAACAGCTGTTTGCGTCTCTTAGGGCTGAGCCTGGAGCAAGTGGACATCCTGTGGCACTGTCTGGTGGAGGATGCTGAGTGTTACGATGACGCTCTGCACTGGTTCCTCAATCAGGTCCGCAGCAAGGACCAGCATGCAATGGGCATGGAAACCTACAAGCACCTCTTCCTGGAGAAGGTAGAGACCAGAGGGCTCAGTGTTCAAAAATAAGACATTTTCTGATGGCAATACCTTTCTTCAAGTTTGAAGTTTCAGGATTTCTCTGCTCATGGAAGTTCTAATGTTTGTTTCTTTTCAATGCAATTTAAGTGTTAGTGGAGAAGTATTTGAGCTTGCTGGCATAACAACACCTGGAGCAGCAGCTGTTTGTCAGTTCTTGGTTTGTGTTTGACTTGTCCCTCTGTCTCCAGATGCCGCAGCTGAAGCCAGAGACCATCAGCATGACAGGCCTGAACCTCTTCCAGCACCTCTGTAACCTGGCCCGCCTCGCCACCAGTGCCCTGGACAACGCCTCCAGCTGCGAGGTTCACAAACACTTATTTAATCATTCCCCTCAGAGGTTTTCCACTGACTGTCTCCAGTCAAATCACAGCAGATGCTTTACTCTTCTGACGATGTCTCTCCAGCTGTGTGGGATGGACCAGCTGTGGGGTATCGCCCTGAGAGCGCAGTCTGCAGACATCAGCCGTGCCGCCATCCAGTACATCAACTCCTACTACATCAATGGTCAGTTACCCTCCAACATGTTGTACTGTCTCTGGCATTGGATCAGGTACTTTATATAAATATACATATTTCCTGACATGTTGACATCTGCAGCTGGAAAAACAGGGCTGGAGAAGGAGCAGGAGTTTATCAGGAAGTGTATGGAGAGTCTGCTAATGGCGTCCGCTAACCTGGAGAAGGACGCTCACTCCAGCCTGACCAGCATCGAGAGGGGGCTGCTCATGCTCAAGACACACCTTGAGGCCTTTAGACGCAGGTGAGCTCCCTGCCCACCCCACTACAGTCTCGCACACACTGCAGTATAACATGTCTCCACATCACAGTGCTTCCTCTCCTGTTCCTGTCAGGTTTGCGTACCACCTGCGGCAGTGGCAGATCGAAGGGACGGGAATCAGTAGCCACCTGAAGGCTCTCAGCGACAAACAGTCTCTGCCGCTCAGGATTGTCTGTCAGCCGGCCGGCCTCCCGGATAAGGTAACACATTTAGAACCGACGTCCTGAAAATGTTTTTGTGAAGTCTAAAATTTGACACATTTCAAATTGATGAAGAAAAACTGTCAAATTGAAAAATTAATGAAGACGTAGAAGCACACATCGTCTCCTCCTGTTCATGAGTGAATGTGAAGTGTGTGGATCCAGACTAGGTTCACATGTCAGTGTGCTGTGTTCTTGTAGATGACCATCGAGATGTACCCCAGTGACCAGGTGGCCGACCTGCGTGCTGAAGTGACTCACTGGTACGAGAACCTACAGAAGGAGCAGATGAACCAGCAGGCTCAGCTGCAGGAGTTCGGCCAGAGCAGCCGGCAGCCGGGAGACTTCCCTGGTAATGTTTTGCAGCTGCCTTCACCTTTCTTTACTCTGTTGTTGCTGCTGTGCCAGGAGTTTGACCCTTGGGTGTGGTTCTGTCTTTGTATCCTGCAGGTGGTTTGATGGGACCTGTCAGGATGATTTCCTCTGGACATGAACTCACCACTGACTACGATGAGAAGACTCTGCATGAGCTGGGCTTTAAAGACATGCAGGTAGGTGTTCCTCTGTGTCAAAGGAACCAGTTACATCAGAATTTTAGGTTTTTAGTTTCATCACAGGGTCTGTTTTTTTCCCCATCTTCCCAGATGGTGTTTGTGTCTCTCGGAGCTCCTCGGAGGGAGAGAAAGGGGGAGGGCATCCAGTTGCCGGCCTCGTGTCTGCCTCCTCCACAGAAGGAGCACATCCCCATGCTGCTTCTCCTCCAGGAGCCTCACCTCACCACACTGTTCGACCTGCTGGAGATGTTGGCCTGCTTCAAACCGCCCAGTCCCAGCACTGAAAAGGTCCTCGAGAGCCCTGAGGTGAGACATTCTGTTTAAAGTTAACCCTCCGAAAATAAAATCTATATTCTGTAACCATAAAATTCAACATGGTGCTTCATCTAGAGTGCACGGTGTGAGGAGCTTCACCTCCATGCGGAGAATCTGTCTCGTCGGGTCTGGGAACTGCTGATGCTCCTTCCTACGTGTCCCAAGATGCTGCAGGCCTTCCAGAACATCTCGGATGACACGGTGAGTCGCCACATATGACCTGAACCCGAATTTTTCCCAGAGTGGCAGTTTTGCACATTTAACAACCCCAAACGATTTCTCATGCTGGGATTTACTGTCAAACGCTTTGTCTGTGTGTGTAGAATGGGGAAGGTCTGTGCTGGAAGGAACTGCTGAGGATTAAAAGTCCACACAAGCTGCTCTACTCCCTGGAGATCATTGAGGCTCTGGGCAAACCCAACAGACGCATCCACAGAGAGTCCACCGTAAGAGACTCCAGATTTCCATGAATCTCTCCATGTCTGTGCAGAGGTGGATTGTGTTCACACAAGAGAATATAAATATGCTGTTTTTGTGAATTATATTATATAATAATAAATCTGTTTTGCTATATTACCAAATTAGCTTTATATACACACACACACACACACAAATACATACTGTGTTAGTGCTGGTTTCTTGTTTCTTCTGGCTGGGACCTGACGTCTGTGCTTACAGGGCAGCTACAGTGACCTGTATCCAGACTCCGATGACTCCAGTGAGGATCAGATTGAAAACAGCAAGAACACCTGGAGCTGCAAAGTATGACGCAGCACCGACATCACAGACGCAAGCAGGAGAAAATTCCCACATTTCAGTGTTTGAGATGATTTTTGTGTTTCTCTTGTTCTCTCCTGAAGTTTGTTTCATCCGGAGGTCTTCAGTTGCTCCTGGAGATCTTCAACTCGGGCATACTGGAGCCCAAAGACCAGGAGTCCTGGACTGTGGTGAGACAGCGTCACCTTAATAACAGAGTGAGGTTGTAATTCAATACAGCAAAACTGAAAATGTTGTTGATCCCTCTGTTTTCTGGACAGTGGCTGCTCGACTGTCTTGCCTGCCTGCTGAAGCTGATCTGCCAGTTTGCAGTGGACCCCGCAGACTTGGACCTGGCCTATCATGATGTCTTCTCCTGGTCCGGCCTCGCAGACAGCCAGAGAAAAAGGGCGTGGCCGGGCAAATCACGCAAGTCCACCGTCGATCACGGGAAAGGTCTGCACATCCCCCGGCTGACGGAGGTAAACACTGCACCGGCTGGAAGAGCAAAGCGCCATTGTCAAGGAGCCTTGTGCCAGCAATCTGATGCATTGTTATCCCATCATCGGCTGACCTGTGTGTTGGTTGCAGGTGTTCCTCAGCCTCGTCCAAGGCACCAACCTCATCCAGCGGTTGATCAACGTGGCCTATACCTACGACAACCTCGCACACAGGTGACACATGACACTGATTTCACAGAAATGTATGGGCTGTGCGTTTAATGGCATTACCTCACTAACTTTCATATTTTCCGTGTGTTCTGCAGAGTTCTCAAGGCTCAGTCTGACCACAGGTCCCGACACGAAGGTGAGAAGGCGCTCACGCGGGCAGCAAACTTTGACACTTCTCACATAGAGAAAATTTCAAGGAAATGCCGGGATTTCAGTGCCTGTCAGAAATCTGTTGTTGACTCTAGTTTGTTTCCCTGCAGTGACTCATTACTCCATGTGGCTGCTGGTGAGCTGGGCTCACTGCTCCTCCCTGGTGAAGTCCAGCCTGGCTGACAGTGACCACCTCCACGACTGGCTGAAGAAACTCACCCTGCTGGTGCCTGAGGTGAGCCCATCGAAATGCCACAAGCCCCACAGAAGTCAGGGATCAATCAATGTCAATAATATGTCTCAGTAATAACGTCCTTTTCTTCGAAAGCTTGTTCGTGAGAAGTAATGTAAGGTGCTGTTGGACAGGCTAGCTGCTTCCCTTTTTTGCAGGGAAGAGTCAGACAGTTTGAAGTTACAGGAAGAAAACTCAGAACAATCCCTCTGGAGGTTCTGCCTTTGTTTTTTAGGTAATTGTGTAATTTCTCCATTGTTGTTGTTGTTGTCAGCCGGCAGTGAGACACGAGGCGTGTAACGGCCTCTACAAGCTCTCTTTGTCGGGTTTGGAGGGAGGAGAGTCCATCAACAGATCCTTCCTGTTGCTTGCTGCCTCCACACTGCTCAAGTTCCTGCCTGACGCTCAGGCCCTGAAACCACTGAGGGTGAGGCATGCACACACATGCTTGATGCTCAAGCTGACCCTTGCAGAAGGAAATCCATTTTATATTTGTTCGCAAGCCACACTCTGTGTCAGGAGTCCCCAGGGACGATGACTTGACTCAATTTGAGCTTTGCTAAAGTGAATTCAAGTTTCTCTGAGACATTGTCCATGTGGTTGGATTATTGCTCAGTGACACTGAGACACACACTGGGGACAGACAGACAGATGCTGTTTTCAGGAATCACTCTTTATTCAACTCAAGAGAGTTTGATGTAATGTGTCTCTGCAGGTGGAGGACTATGAGGAGGAGCCCCTGTTAAGGACGGGCTGTAAAGAATATTTCTGGCTGCTCTGTAAACTCATTGACAACATCCACGTCAAAGACGCCAGCCAGGTCGGTACCTCCGTGGTGTACTATTTAAAGGTTGTCAGTATTGTTTCATGGAACTGTTGCTAGCGTTGGTCTGTTTGAACTCACAGAAGGTCTCTCCCTCTCTGTCGCTGGCCGGCACGATGCAGACAACACTGCTAGACCTGGACGCTCTCGCTCGACATCTCGCCGACTGCATCAGGAGGTCAGACAGGCTTACAAAGACAAAGTTTGTGTTTATTGTGAAATCAAGAGTAAAATTTTGGTTCATGTTACCAAATGAATGGTTTTGATGACCTGACAGGTTTTTGTTGATGTGGGGATGTTCAATTAACCTTTTGAACAGATTTCCCCACAGATTTCAAATGTTAAATTGTAGAGAAGAGACACATATAATTCCGGTTGTGTTCTTCTGCCAGTCGTGAGATCCTGGACCAGCAGGACGGCATGATCGAGGACGATGGGCTCACCGGCCTTCTGCGTCTGGCCACCAGCGTCCTCAAGCACAAGCCGCCCTTCAAGTTCTCCCGCGAGGGGCAAGAGTTTCTGCGGGATGTCCACAACCTCCTCTTCCTCCTGCCCAGCCTGGCCGACCGCGCTCAGCCCAAGTGCAAATCCCATGCTGCCCGGGCAGCCGCCTACGACCTGCTGGTGGAGACTGTGAAGGGCTCGGTGGAGAACTACCGTCTCCTCCACAACTGGGTCATGTCCCAACACATGCAGGGTGAGGACACAGGCTGCTGCACCAGTCCAGTGGTCTGTTTTTATTAGGACAAGACAATAAGAGAGCAACACAGGAAGAGATCCTTATCACAAGCCACGAAAGTCTTTGCTTTTTAATTGGAATGAAAAGCATTTAGACTGAAGGCCAGGCTGTGATTTATTCAGAATCATGTTTCCGCCCCCATGTGATTAATACGAGTCAGGCAGTCTTCTGGTTGTTGTAGGAGACTTTGCAGGCTACACTCTGTGCCTGAAGTCCTGAGGGACGATGATCTGACTCAATTTGATATTCTCCAACTCCAACGGCTGAGACAACTCACGCAGACACATGAGCAACAAAACAATTGCAGATGCAGCACAACAGAAACTCTGTTGTTGAACCCTAACCTCGCTCTCCTCCCTGCAGCCTCTCACGCCCCGTACAAGTGGGACTACTGGCCCCACGACGACGTCCGGGCTGAGTGTCGCTTTGTGGGTCTTACTAACCTGGGAGCAACCTGCTACCTGGCCTCCACCATCCAGCAGCTCTACATGATCCCTGAGGCCCGTCAGGCCGTGTTCACCGCCAAGGTCAGTTACTCAGAAGATGGACAGGAAGCTGCTTCTTCAAATTAAGAAAGCATGATGATTCTTATTTTGTGTGTGCGTGTGCGCAGTATGCTGAGGATATCAAACACAAGACCACACTGCTGGAGCTGCAGAAGATGTTCACGTATCTCATGGTGAGTTGGACCCTCGTGTTTTCTTTATATTTCTTTCAGTCAGGTTGATAAAATAAGTTATTGTTTTACCTTATCTTCTCTGTGGTTCACGATGAGCTGTGTATTTGAAATTGCTGATGTCAGCCTGATACTTCCTGTGACACCCGCTCTGTCATACCCCTCCTCTGTCTGAGCAGGAGAGTGAGAGGAAAGCATACAACCCTCGACCCTTCTGTAAAACCTACACCATGGACAAACAGCCGCTCAACACCGGGGAGCAGAAAGACATGACAGAGTTCTTTACCGACCTCATCACCAAGATAGAGGAGATGTCGCAGGAGCTGGTAAGCACACATGCTCACACAAATCAGACTACGAGCGGCAGACATTAAAGTCAATATTGCTCATTATTATATCCTGTTCTTCTTGACTCTCAGAAAAACACAGTCAAGACTCTGTTTGGAGGCGTCATCACCAACAACGTGGTTTCTCTGGTGAGTTCAAGGAAATGTGAAGAATCTAGATGTTTACTTCAGACATTCTGAGGACCAGGCTTCACCTCTTTTTTCAATCCCTTCTCAATTCTGTTATTTACATGGAGTCTGATCTATCTGACATGTGTGTTTGAAAGAACGGCTCCTGAATTCTTGAAAGTGCAAATCCAAAGTTTCATGTTTGTCATGCAGGACTGTGACCATGTCAGTCAGACGGCTGAGGAATTTTACACTGTCCGATGTCAAGTAGCAGACATGAAGAACATTTATGTAAGTATACTGTCATTTTCTCACTTGGACTCACTCTTACGTTTTCCAGGCAGTTTCTCTGGGGGGGCCTGCAGGAAAAGTTCTGGAGCACAGTTCTGGACACTTACAGCCCCTCTGAAATGTTGAATGTTGAAAACTGCCCTGACTTGAGTGCAGGACTGAGAACAGCTTGAATGCTCACCAAGTTAAAAAAAAATGCTCTCTCTGTCGTTCGTTCAGGAATCTCTGGATGAGGTGACCATCAAGGACACTCTGGAGGGCGACAACATGTACACCTGCTCCCAGTGTGGCAAGAAGGTCCGCGCAGAGAAGAGGTGAGGAAAGCACTCCCATCTGTTCGGTTTAAGTAGGAAGTCCCTCGTACCTGTGACCTGTGTGTGTGGTCCTCTAGTGTCCCTCCTTCTCTCAATCTCCCCCGCACTCTGTACCTCTCTCCCACAGAGCTTGTTTCAAGAAGCTGCCTCGCATCCTGAGCTTCAACACCATGCGGTACACCTTCAACATGGTGACCATGATGAAGGAGAAGGTCAACACTCACTTTTCATTCCCCCTGCGGCTCGACATGACGCCGTACACCGAGGACTTCCTCATGGGGAAGGGGGAGCGGAAAGAGGGTTTGTCTAAATATGAAAAGTCTTAAATATATTTTTTGGTGCTTTCTCTTCCGTCAAACCTCATAGCAAACTACTGCAGATAAAACTAAAGGTTTGGTGTGTTGCAGGTTTTCGGGAAGACGGCGAGGCAAAGGTCACAGAGAGCTATGAGTACGACCTCATCGGTGTGACGGTGCACACGGGCACAGCAGACGGCGGCCACTACTACAGCTTCATCAGAGACATTGTCAACCCACACGCCTACAAGAACAACAAGTGGTGAGAGAGAGAGAAATGGCTTCCTGGAGAATTCATGTTTTAGGCTTTCCACACTTGCTGTGTATAAAACATGCAAACTGCTCGCAGGTACCTGTTCAACGACGCAGAGGTGAAGCCCTTCGACTCAGCCCAGCTGGCGTCCGAGTGCTTCGGAGGAGAGATGACGGTACGAGCTGCCGTCTGTGGAGAAGTGATAACATGCCCCCCCCCACCTTTTGATTTCACCAACTGTATCTTATCTTTTCAGACCAAAACCTACGACTCAGTCACTGACAAGTTCATGGATTTCTCTTTTGAGAAGGTGAGGAGTTTTTTTTATTTGAATATTTGATTCAAGTTAAAACTACACACACAGATATGGAGGACATAACAATGAAATATGAATGGTCCACAGACGCATAGCGCCTACATGCTCTTCTACAAGAGAGTGGATCTGGAGGAGGAGAACGGGAAGGACTTTAACTTTGACGTGTCTCCTGATTTGCTCGAGGTAATTTGATCTACATGAAATCACTCGAAAGTCCTTGGTTTTCACATTGAAGTCCTCTGACATGTCCATGTCTCTCAGTGGATTTGGCACGACAACATGCAGTTCCTCCAGGACAAGAACATATTTGAACACACCTACTTCGGGTAAGAATTCAAATAAATAGAAGTGACGTCATTGTCTATTCCTACAGATGAATATTTGCACAAATACGACCGCACAAGCCTTGTCTCAGTCTTGTTTTGTCTCCGTGTTTAGGTTCATGTGGCAGCTCTGCAGTAGCATCCCCAGCACCCTCCCAGACCCTAAAGCTGTCTCCCTCATGACAGCCAAGGTGAGAAACCCTCCACCAGAACAAACGTTCACTCAGAATTCAGAAAGAACAGGAGGAGGAGATCATAAAAACAAGGCTTATTGTTGTGTGAGGTGAAACTGTCCAGTCTCTGTTCATCTGAGATGTGAGGGGGAGATGCATGTATAAAACCTTACAAAAGGTAAATGCGCTTTCATCTGTAAGTGAATTGTCTTTTTCAGCTCAGTACGTCATTTGTTCTTGAGACCTTCATTCACTCCAAGGAGAAGGTAAATCACCTTTCATGTTGCCATTATTAGTGATGAGTGACAGGGCGTAAACCTTCACTCATTAGATCTCTTACATCAACCTGCACCAAATTACACATTACAAATTACATGTGTGTGTCCAGCCCACCATGCTGCAATGGATCGAACTTCTGACCAAACAGTTCAACAACAGCCAGGCTGCATGCGAGGTTTGTTCTCACCTCTTTTATTTCACCACTGTGGAGAAGGATTTTGTTCTGAATCTTTTTTTTTTTTTTACTTTAAACAAGGGAACAGATGCACTGGAAACCAATGAGTTTTTTTCCTCTGTTTCAGTGGTTTTTAGATCGAATGGCTGATGACAACTGGTGGCCGATGCAGATCCTGATTAAGTGCCCCAATCAGATAGTCAGACAGGTGAGTGACCAGTCCTGGAGCGCGCTGGTCTATGACAGTCTGGGACCCTCTGAGAGCAGACCCACTCTGAAAACCAAAACCACTCAGTCCCATTTCCATTTGCATTGAAGTCTGTACTGGGTCATGATGTTTTTAAAAGGTTGTGTTGTTTACATATTAACTCTAACTCATCTTACCAGATGTTCCAGAGGTTGTGTATTCACGTCATCCAGAGGCTGCGGCCAGTTCACGCTCACCTTTACCTGCAGCCAGGCATGGAGGACGGGTACGTTGCTCCTGATAGTTATATACATTTTTATTTCTGAATTAAGAATCTTAATTTTTGAATACCCGGTTCTTTAAAATCTGTATATCACTTCACCACCATAGAAAAGCATCGAACATCTGTGTAGTTTTGCCATCAGAGGT
This sequence comes from Pseudorhombus dupliciocellatus, assembly GCA_016785235.1. Lineage (NCBI taxonomy): Eukaryota > Metazoa > Chordata > Actinopteri > Pleuronectiformes > Paralichthyidae > Pseudorhombus > Pseudorhombus dupliciocellatus. Next base: position 1,238,300 of record JAFBJW010000012.1, on the reverse strand, counting down.
GTGCAGCTCACTCACATGTGGCTGTGTCTGCAACAGAGATCCAGAGAGAGGAAGGAGCGGTGTGTCGCTCAGTCTGTGGCACTTCAGACTCTGAGAGACATTCTGTGGCTCCACAGACTGAGACACACACTCAGCTCAGGCAGAGAGGGACGGGGAGTCCAACTCGCTCTTTCATGGGATCTAAATGTCTTCTTCCCTTCTGTCTCAGCTCTGATGACATGGATGGGCCGGTGGAGGACATCGGGAGCCGATCCTGCGTCACCCGCTTCGTTAAAACCCTCTTGTCCATCATGGAGCACGGAGTCAAGCCCCACAGCAAACACCTGACTGAGTACTTTGCTTTTCTCTACGAGTTCGCCAAGATGGGAGAGGAGGAGGTCAGTCTGAGTGGCCACACTCTGCCGCACATCTTCCGCAGGATGTGACGCTCACAAATACAGTACTAATACATAATATGACAATATAAAATTAGTGCAAAAACACTTGTGACAATATAACTATGAAGTGTGTACAGTAAAACAAATACTCCAGAGGCAGTATGTGGTGATGGAATATTACACATGCTGCTAAACAGGTCCTAAAAATACTAATTGTTTCTACATATAATGTGATTCAATTTTGTGTTCAGAGTCATCAGACGCATGGTCCCGTTTTAAAGTGTGTCTGTTGTGTCTGCAGAGTCAGTTCTTGTTGTCACTACAAGCTATTTCCATCATGGTGCATTTCTACATGGGAACCAAAGGCCCAGAGAATGTGAGTTCAAACACTGAATCACCACACACCGGTGTCTTTTTAATATTTTTGTTGAATGTGACCACTGAGTATTTAGACCTGGGAGATGGAGTCGAGACCGGGACTGGGACGCTAACAAAGTCTTCCATATCGATTTTATATTTAGCAGTTGACCTATCAACTATACATGATAAATGTGTAATATGATTTATATGTAATAAATTGAACAGAAATGTATATCAACATTTAGTAACTGAACTGTTAAATGGTGGTGTATAACCACAGGACAGACGGCCAGATGTCTATATGGGCCGCTTGTTTAGTCGAGCTTGAGCACAGTGAATGACGAATGTGTGCTTCTCAGCCTCAGGTGGAGGTGCTGTCAGAGGAGGAGGGAGAGGAGGAGGATGAGGAAGAGGACATATTGTCTTTGGCGGAGGAGAAGTATCGTCCTGCAGCTCTGGAGAAGATGATCGCCCTCATCGCTCTGTTGGTGGAGCAGTCTCGGTCCGAGAGGTACGAGCCCCGCCAGACACTTTGAACTTGTGTTCTGTGAACGAGCGACTGACCTGTGATGACGCGTCTGTGTGCAGACACCTGACTCTGTCTCAGAGCGACATGGCAGCGCTGACCGGAGGGAAAGGCTTCCCCTTCCTTTTCCAGCACATCAGAGATGGAATCAACATCAGACAAACCTGCAACCTCATCTTCAGCCTCTGTCGCTATAACAACCGCCTGGCTGAGCATGTAGGTGTATCTCACACACACAATGCTTAGGGTTCACACAAGGTTTGTGTCTTCTCTCCTGATTGCTGCTTTCTGTGCAGATTGTATCGATGCTCTTCACCTCCATCGCTAAACTGACCCCAGAGGTAAGAAGCAGGGAGATTGAACACATGGTTCTGATCGTCTTTGTTTAGGTCGGTGCTCATCCCTCTCTGTTTTTGCCAGGCTGCTAATCCTTTCTTCAAGCTGCTGACGATGTTGATGGAGTTTGCTGGTGGACCTCCAGGGATGCCCTCCTTCGCTTCCTTCATCCTGCAGAGGATCTGGGAGGTAAACTGGGTCAACACTGTAACTCACAACGAAGCCCTGCAAGAAGAAACAATGTTTCATGCAGGGAAACTATTCAAATGTAATTCTAGAAATTCCAATCCACGTTTCTCCAGCCTTCTTCAGCTCCACATGTGAAATTTTAAATTTAGTTACACCTTCAATATCGATAAAATCTGAACCTTTCCCATGTGTTTCCTTCCAGGTGATCGAGTACAACCCGTCCCAGTGTCTGGACTGGCTGGCTGTGCAGACTCCCAGGAACAAACTGGCCCACAGCTGGGTTCTACAGAACATGGAAAACTGGGTGGAACGTTTTCTGCTGGCACACAACTACCCCCGAGTCCGAACATGTAATTCACATTTACTCTGCTGCGTATCCTTCTTCATACTTCTTAGACTTAGACACATTAGTTCAGTTTAAACCGACCGAGCACCAGTAAACTCAGAGAAGAACAATTTCTTCAGTATGAGTAGACGAGAGTAATAAAAATGATGGTTGGTTCGCTCCTGATTCTGATTATGTTTCCTGCAGCGGCCGCGTACCTCCTCGTCTCCCTCATTCCCAGCAACTCCTTCCGCCAGATGTTCCGCTCCACGCGCTCGCTTCACCTGCCGACCCGAGAGCTGCCGCTGTCGCCCGACACCACCGTAGTCCTCCACCAGGTCTACAACCTACTGCTAGGGCTGCTGGGACGCGCCAAGCTGTACGTGGACGCCAGCGTTCACGGAACCACCAAGCTGGTGCAGTACTTCAGTTTCATGACCTACTGCCTCATCTCCAAGACGGAGAAGCTCATGTTCTCCGGATACTTCATGGACCTGTGGAACCTCTTCCAGGTTTGATCATTTTCCTTTAAACATTAAACATTTGTCATCGTTAACTTCACTTCGGCTCGTGTGCTGAAAAGTTATGTTTTTTCGTTGTACAACATGTTCCTATTGTAGTGTTGATGTGTTCTTTTCGGTCTTCAGCCCAAACTGTCAGAGCCGGCCATCGCCACCAACCACAACAAGCAGGCGCTTCTGTCCTTCTGGTACAACGTCTGCGTGGACTGTCCAGAGAACGTCCGGCTGGTGGTGCAGAACCCTGTGGTGACAAAGAACATTGCCTTCAACTACATCCTGGCTGATCACGACGACCAGGAGGTGGTGCTCTTCAACCGCGGCATGCTGCCCGCCTACTACGGTATCCTGCGCATGTGCTGCGAGCAGTCGCCCACCTTCAGCCGCCAGCTCGCCTCCCACCAGAATATCCAGTGGGCGTTCAAGAACCTGACCCCACACGCCAGCCAGTATCCCGGGGTGGGTTTTTGTTCTGTGTTGAATTCAGTTTTAAACTCTCCCTGTTTTATCTTCTTCCACTGCCCATAGTATTCTGTTGTTTGTTTGATATTTGATGTTTGATACACCTTGTGTGAAGTGGAGAACAAACAAATTGCCAATCAAAATATAACATTCGAAAAACTGTAAATGTTTAAAATCCATGATATGAGAGTGTCTCCCCTCTTGTCTGCTGTGTGCTGCCCCCTGCAGGCGGTGGAGGAGCTGTTCAACCTCATGCAGCTGTTTGTTGCTCAGCGAGCCGACATGAGAGAAGAAGAACTCGAGGACGTCAAACAGTTTAAGAAAACCACGATCAGTTGTTACCTGCGCTGCCTGGATGGACGCTCCTGCTGGACCACGCTCATCAGGTCAGGACACACACACACACACACACACTCCTTAACATGCTGGGTGGATCTAAATGTTGGTTCTGTGGTTCCTCTTAGTGCCTTCAGGGTTTTGCTGGAGAACGACGAGGACCGGCTGCTGGTGGTTTTCAACAGGGGACTCATCCTCATGACTGAAGTAGGTCCAGAAGATGAAATTATATTTAACTGGTTCAGGCTGTTGTGTTCTCGGGTGTGAGCGCAACTGAACTTGGTCCAGCTGTTGATTTGGTAAAAAAAAAAAAAAGGATTCTCTGTGTGGTTTGTTCCCTGCAGTCGTTCAACACGCTGCACATGATGTACCACGAGGCCACGGCGTGCCATGTCACCGGAGACCTGGTGGAGCTGCTCTCTATCTTCCTGTCGGTCCTCAAAGCCACACGGCCGTACCTGCAGCGCAAAGGTCAGAGAGCGCGCCTCCCAGCAGGCGGCTGCTACTGCTGAACACGAACGATCCAATGAAACGCTGTCACATGAAATCTTATTTTCATTGATGATATTTGTTCTTCTGTCTTCTTCAGATGTGAAGCAGGCTCTGATCCAGTGGCAGGAGAGAATCGATTTTGCCCACAAGCTGCTCACCCTCCTAAACTCGTACAGTCCACCCGAGCTCCGCAACGCCTGCCTGGGTAAGTGCCACCTCAGAGATGAACACATTTATGTGACGTTCACACATTTCAGTCAGAGCTGCTTCATGGGGAAACTGAAATATCACAGCCTGTGTGTCAGACCAGATCCCACAGGTTTGATGTTTGAGTGACTGTGGGTGAGGAGGCGTTTGTTCTAACTGTCCTGTGTCATCCTCATTACTTCTGGTTTCCACAGATGTGCTGAAGGAACTTGTTCTGCTGAGTCCTCATGACTTCCTACACACGCTGGTTCCCTTCCTGCAGCACAACCACTGCACCTACCACCACAGCAACATCCCCAGTGAGACGCCTCCTCTCTGTTGATTCCAATTAATCCATAACTTCTCACCTTTGTCTTTTAATCTGAACATCCACAAAGACTCTAAAACATTAAATAAATAAGTAATCAGATTTCACTTTAGAAAACTGTTGACAAGAGTTCATTTCATTTGATTTCATTTAGATTTTTACATTCAGTGAAAATCTCTCAGATAGCACCTCATGAAATATTTTTATTTAACAGATGGTGCTGTTGTGTGTGTTTGACTCTTGTTTTGTGTTCTTAGTGTCGTTTGGCCCGTACCTGCCCTGCAGAGAGAACATCAAACTGATGGGAGCTAAAAACAACATCCGTCCTCCGAGACCGGAGCTCAACATGTGTCTCCTGCCCTCCATGGTGGAGAGCAGCAAGGTACAGACTTCCAACCTCTGTCCTTCACCTTGCACATCATGTTGAATTTCTCTTCCTCTTCCTCTTCCTAAAGTGACGTGAGTTGTCTCTGTCTGTCTCTCAGGGTAAAGATGAGGTCTACGACCGGATGCTGCTGGATTACTTCTTGTCCTACCACCAGTTCATCCACCTTCTGTGTCGCGTTGCCATCAACTGCGAGAAATTCACCGACACTCTCGTCAAACTCAGTACGTACCATTGAGCCAACAAAGTCCAAATATCTCCAACAGTAGCAGCAGTTTGAATCATGATGTACCTTATGAATAAAACATCCTGATGATGAATACCTACTGTCTATAAAACTACTCTCAGGTGTGTTGATCGCGTACGAGGGACTTCCTCTTCACCTCGCTCTCTTCCCCAAGCTGTGGACAGAGCTCTGCCAGTCGCAAGTAAGTGACTCCGTCCCGTCTTCGTCCGTCATCTGCTTGAGTCAAGAAGCTGCAGTCATGCTGTCAGTGACTCGGTCGTTGCCTCTTCAGTCCGCTCTGGCCAAAACCTGTGTGAAGCTGCTGTGTGACGATCCGGCGTTCAGTGAGTACATCAAGTGCATACTGATGGATGAGAGGATGTTCCTCAACAACAACGTGGCGTACTCCTTCCTCACCTACTTCCTGCACAAGGTACGTCGCTGTTTGCACTGGATTCACAATTTTCATCAGTTTGTGTCTTTCTGAGCTTTTCTCATGAATTTTCTTTGCAAATAGTTTTTCTACAAAAAGACAGAGTCAGAGCAACTGACGGTGAGAGACAGGGAGGCAGCATCTGCAAAGTCAATGTTTTCAACTTCTCTGCTTGATCAAAGAATATAATAGAATATAATGACAGAATGTTCTGCTCTAAAATCGTCATCGCTGAGATCAAAGCATTTTTGTCTGCGGTTGAAAAACGGTCATCAACGGTGTGGAGGCTCATGTGGTTGCTGTTGACTTGTTTGTGTGCAGGTCCAGGTTCTGTCAGGTCCCAGCTGCTCCAACCTCATCAGTGTTCTGGTGACCAACCTCCTGAGTGAACAGAGCAGCCTGCAGCCCGAGCTTGCCGCTCACCGCCTGGAGCTCAGCAAGACGAGTGGCCTGCTCAACGCTGTACGAACACACACACAGACAGACTTATTTATGTCCTTCACATACAAATCTCGTCTTCTCTTTTTTTCTCCTTTAGGACCTGAGAGCGTTGGTGCTGCTGCTGTCCGTCCAGCCACCTCAGGTCATTGACCCCGCCCTCTGCCCCGCCCTTCAGGAGCTGCTTGGCCGCTGTCGTGTTTGTGTTCAGCAGCGCAGCGTTCTGGAGCTGGAGGCCAAAGACCACAAGGCCAAAGGTACTACAAACAAACAGCATTTCAGTTCAGGTTTGTTTCCTGGTTTGAAACAAGGTCTGTGAATATTTTAAAACTTCTGATGAATTCTTAAAAATAAAAACTGTGTGTGTCAGCTGAGGATGAAGGAGCAACCCCGGTGAAGCGGCGTAGGGTGAGCAGTGATGACGACCGAGTCGGTGACCCAACGGCACCACTCTGTGTGGCCTCCACCTCCTCTTCCTCCATTCTCCCACCATGCAGTGAGCTAAAGCCTGACCACCAGGAGGCGCTCACACCCACCAGCACCTCAGACACAGAGACACGAGACTCCTCCTCATTGATTGACCCGGGTACTGAACAGGACCCGCCCTCCCCTGACCCTGCCCCCTCCTCTGGAAACCTGGACTCTTCTCCCAAGGAGGAGAAGATGGAGGCTTCTTCATCATCCTCCTCTTCCTCGTTCTCCTCCTCTTCTTCCCTGTTGCAGGAGACGTTTGTTCAGGGGGAAGAACCTGAGCCACCACGATGCGTGCCGATGGGGGAGGGGCAGCAGGAGGAGGGGCAGGGTGAGGCGATGATGTCTGCGTCCTCAGAGGAAGTGAAGGAAGAGAAAGAGATGGCCGCCAAGACCAGCAGCAGCTCCGCCACCCCTCTCCCAGAGGAAGCCACCTTCCCATCTGCCCTTGGGTTGGTGGGGGAGGGGTCAGAAGGTTGCAGCACTCACAACCCCCAGGTGTTTCCGAGTGCCGGCCCCCCACCTGACATGCTGGACATGCTATACAGGACAGTGGAAGCCACTATCGCCATAGTTACCAAACTGTCTATAAAGGACCCGCCCTCTTCATGACATCATCAACTCACAGCCGCCATGAGATCGTGAACGAAAACTTTATTTTTTCTCTCTTTTAAAAAAGAAATTCAGCTCCTGTTTCCTCCTCCTCTTCTTCTCCTTCTGCTGTGTGTGTGTGTGCTGCTGTTCGTTGCCTTCAGCTGATGTTCAGTCGGTTGGTTTTTCCAGCTTCAGTGGCTCCTCCCCTTCTCATCTAGCTCCGCTAATGTCAGACTCCGCAGCCGAGCCCTTGTTTGCCGAAAACAAGAAAGTCGTTCAAGCTACAGCACATCGAGGTCAAAGGGCAAAAAAAGTTTTTGTTCTGTTTTGTGTGTGTGTGTGCGTGTGTGTGTTTTATACTGATTTGAATTTGTTTTGAGAAGTGATTTTATTTGAGGTTTGCTGTAACGGGGAAAGGTTTACAGGACTCTGGTCTCCTCTGTTTGTAATTTAATTTTATTGCATTTTTACTGTGTATGAAAATGGTCGTCCTCTGTGCCAGTTTTGTACTTTATGAACAAGGCAAAAGAAAATGTTGCCTTGATTTTTCTGTGGTTTAATTATCCAGAAATTAAGTTTACCTGTAAATTAAGAGAACCACAAGAAACTTGATTCTGTAAAGAATCCTCTCTAGTCATTGCCTGAAGGTGTATATGAAAACTATATAAATATATATATAAATATCTTTATATATATATGAGTATATAAAAGCGGTGCTTTATTTGACTGTGGTTGAAATAAAGCCGCCATGTTGGACCAGCTGGAGCTTTTATTTTCTTTACTGAAGTACATTCCATAATCTATTGTTTCTTTGGCTTCTTCTGCTGTGTTCTGATTCTCCTGATTTTATTTTAATAGAGAATAAATTAATAAAACCGTTTTAATAAGAAGAGTTGTGACCTGAAACTCGTCTGGAGCTGTGAGGCTTTTTCTTTCCGGTTGTTAAGTTGATTCTTTCAGGTTCCTTTCTGTGGCGAGCTCAAACAGGAGGGGAACTGATCATAAAACCAGAGTAAGTACCAAATCTTTTTGATTTTACCCGGAAATGTTTTGTGGCACTTGATGAGTTTTTGAAATGGATTTCTTGAGAAGCATGGCACCTGCTGGAAGTGAAGCTGATCATCCTCTGGTGTCTTGCTGCAGTGTAGCTCAGAAGCCTCCTTCATGTTAGCTGATGGGACATTAACTAAACTAATGCTCAATGTAGACCTTAATTAAATGTGTCAGTTCAGCTTGCTGTCATCTCACTGATGCTTGTTAAAGTGTTTCTGATCAGTTGGTTTGAATCAGTTATTTGATGATACAGAAACAGGCGTGATGATTGACAGCTGGCCCTGACTCCAGTGCCTGTATCCTGGCTTTTCTGTCAGCAACAACAATTCCCAAAACCTCCAGCAGAACCAGGCTCAATGTGGACGGTCACTTGCCTTGACCAGCTGGGGTGAGCTAAGAAAAGGAGGGAGGAGAGGGGAGGCAAGAGAGACATGGGTCACTTCCATCACATAAAGCGCACCTGAACTCGCAGACTTGAAGCACAGTTCCTGAAAGTCTTCATAAAAGGGAATTACCCAGACTGCAGCATTGTTGTCTTCATTCTTCCACCGATATCTTTTACCGTAAAAGGTCAAAAAGTGAGCGTTGGTGCTGCGAACGCCTCTACTCATTCTTCTTCTTTATCTTGTTAGCACTCTGCTCACCAGAGCGTCCACGGTGTTGAAACTGTCACCTCACTCTGTCGATCCACGATGGAGATAAACAAGGAAGAGTAAGGTTCCGATGACCTTCATGACACAACAACATTCCGATTTTTAACTTGGCCCAAAATTGGTCTCCATAACAAACTTCTTTTCCTTTTGTTTGACCTCAAACGGATTTCATCATTTTGAGAAATGTTTTCAAAAGACATGTGGAAACAAAGAGCAGCCAAAGCTACAATTATTTTAAAATGTTCATTATTTATTTTCCTGATTTATTCTGTATGCCCTCACCAGATGGATGCCAATATTATACATTTAACTGAGAGTTGATTATTTATTATTTTTTTAGTTTAACAAACTTTATTTAAAAAATAACCAAATAAAAACAAAACTAAATACAGAGAACGTAAAATAAGTTTTCATATCAGCTCTTATTGGCTAGCAGGTGACTGGGCAGGACTGCACTCAGACCAGATGTGGATGAACCATCGTGCTATTCTAGTTCCATACATGCAAAGTACATAGAAACTGCATCTACTCTTAGTATTATAGTACTACTCATCTATAATACTCTGTCTTTATTAAAATAAAAATCAAAATAGCTGCTGTGTGTGTGTGTGTGTAACAGACTAGACCACCTACATACCAACCCAACTATACTAGACACACACTTACTATAGACGGGGACATGTTCTATAACTTAGAAACAATTCTAACCCATGTTCATGTGGAACCAGACAGAGCTTTCGCAGCTCTGGGCTCCAGATGTTATCACGTGTACATCACTGATAATCAAATTCAATATTTGATGAGCATCTCTTTCCATCAGCCTGAGATCAAAGTCTGGAGGTATTGCAGTGACCGGGTCAGGCTGGTGCCAAAATAAAAGCACAGTCCAAGGTTTCCCCTGACTTCAGAACCAGAAACAGACGGTAAGAGTTGTTCTATTTTCTCTAATAATAAAAATAAAGGGACAGAGTAGATTTAATCTATAGAAATACCCACAGATATATTTTATATAATTGGTACTGTCTGTATTGAATCTGTTTTATCATGAATTTATTTAGTCATTAATTATTATTACTATCATTGTTGTCTGTATTATTCATATTATCATTTCAGTATGTCTGTGATTCTACACATAAATCTGACAGGACTAACCCTACTGCTTTTCTTTTTCATTTGAATTTTATTTTAGCCCTATTCATTGATTTTTCTGCCAGCGTCATGCTTGCAACATTTCTCTAATCTAATCATCCATGAGTCAGTTTAGAATTACATGCACTGTAATATGTTGAGTTTATTATATATGTATGTGTTATGTCTTATTGTTAAGCTATGGCTCAAATTAAGATGTTATTGAAGCATTAATATTCAATTCAGAAATTAGTGCCAAATTTAACAAATGCACTGTTCATTATTTGGTGTACAATCATTTTGGAATCAATTAATTTTCAAGGTTCTTAGACAGTTATTGAAAATTAAATCAAATCTAAACATAAATATTGTATGAATTCTAAAATGATGCACGGGTGACTGATCATTTTTGTAAACCCCTTGTTCATGTGTAACATCAATCTTCAATAACATTCCATTTGTATTGAATTCAATTTCTAATGATCATATTCATAATCAATACAAATCTGTAATGAAATATACTATTTTAGATGAAGTTCCATCTCCCTTCTTTCTCTCTCTCTCTCTCTCTCTCTCTGCAGCTGAAATGGAAGATCTCAGGAGACGATCAGTGCTGTCGTTCACTGTCATCCTCTACTTCTCACTGTGGCTCACGTCTGGAGAAGCCTTCAATGAATGGGAACTATGCTCTGAAGAATGTCCCGCAGAGTATTACACGGCCACGTACAAAGTACCATGCTCTAACAGGTGTGACAAGCACGGCTATGACTACTACTGGTGCAACTCCAAATCCGGCTGGGATTACTGCTCACCTGGACTGAGCATTGATTTTCAAGGTTCTGCCTGTCGGGCAGAATATCCCTGTGCCACTTACGGCGGAAAAGAGTTCAATCAGTGTATGTTGTATGCAGGAACCTTTTCCAGATGTGGTCAGGTGGAGCCGAAGGCAATGATTCACTACACCCTGAATTTGGAGAAATGTATTGGCAGCTGCCAGTATAATGAGCCAGACGGTTACTTCTGGTGCTATACTGAAGAGGACTGGGGCTACTGCTCCCCTCTCCCAGACCACACGTACAAGAATGAGCCCTGTCACCCAACTCACAAGTGTGGGATGCACGATTGGAGTCAGAGCTGGTGCTACACAGCCAACAGTTGGGATTATTGTGGCATTATTAGTCCTGGAGAGTGCGAGTATTCCCAGACACACCGCAGCAAACGACAACCCGGCAATTCAAAAGTGACCTGTACCACGGAAGACAACAATAACAGGAGGGTGACCACTTTCAGAGAAGAACCCTCCAGTAACATTGCTCCAACAAACAAAAAGTTACGCGCCGAAGCATTAGACTTAATTAACCAATGGGACAACCAGCACTTGAGTGACCAAGCCAGGTCCAACTTGATACATTCACGTAACCTTCGCATTGACAACCAGGGACTGTGCAACAGGAACAACCAGCGGTGTTACAACCTGCAAATCCAGATCAACCAACAACGCAATCCTGGACGAAGCACCACCATAGCACAAATCTTGGTCCCTATTGACACGCCATCAGAATACATAAGTCTGGCCTTCCGGAAGAGTTTAGAGGGCCAGGTGGGCGTGGTGTTGGAGGTCAGCGATGGAGCATCCACCTCCTCAAACATTCAGAAGTGTTGTAAACGGCGTAAACATTAACATCACTCAAAGTCTCTGAATTTGTTTTCAGTGCCACCTGGTCATCTGTCAAGCAAGTTTCTGTTTGAATCAAAGATTTGACCCTGAGCTTGATCCTGTCTCTGAGTCATTTGTTACCGAGCACTGTGATAGATGAGGTCAGGAACATGAGGCTGCAACACGAAACGTCTCCTCTAGATGTCACTGAATTCTACACACTGATCCTTTAAGGCTGCTTCACACTAGGGATAGTATCTGATCCAGGTGTGTGTGTGTGTGTGTGTGTAGGCATGTTGCACACTGACTGATGATTGGACACGAGACTGTAGGAGATAGAAAATCCCTGCGAGATGAAACAGTGAAACTACAACTCCCATGGTGCCGTTCATTGGGTGCAGCTGAGCTCACGTGACTCCTCCTGTGTTGGTCATGTGACCGGCCAGAAACATGGCGGACGCAGCGAAGTCTCTGAGCGGCCTGTTGAACGGAATCGTTCAGAAAGTTTATTATGAGAAAGAGGAGGTGACGGAGGATCTGCTGAGGAGGGAACTGTTCCCAGACCTGTCAGAGGAGGAGTTCAGGGTCCTGTTCGACAAGATGAGAGGCCTGCTGAAGGTACTGCTACATGCTACACACACATGCTAACTGCACACACATGAACGCGGGCCGTGGATGGGAAGTGATCGAGGGTGTCTCTCAGTCTATCGCCACAGCTGACATGGACCAGGCCCAGCTGGAGGCTTTCCTCACAGCCCAGACCAAGAGGCAGGGCAGCGGGGGGGTGACCGCCGAACAGGCCGCCGCCCTCTCTCGACTCTGGAAGAGCCAGCGCGCCCGCGTAAGGGAGAGTTTAGTGGCTCAGAGCCGCTGGGAGCCGGGGCTCAGGGGCCTCTCCTGGAGGGTGGACTTCAAGGCGTCCGCCAGCCGGGCGGACGCTGCCCACAGCGGCCCCGTCGCTCTGGTGGAACTGGAACTGGGCCGAGCTGGACAGGTGAGGCCGAGGAGACCTCAGTCCCATACTCACTGTATAAGGAGTGGAACGAAATCGGATTGAGCTTCTGTTGTTTACTAATCCTTCTACATGGATTTGATCTGTCTGTGTCTGTGTGTGTGTGTGTGTGTGTTGTCCTCATGTCCCCATAATTTAACTCCTAGATCTTAAAGTCAGAACCCTTCTTGCCATGTGAACATGAACTGACACCTTCTAGGGATTTGATTCATTTTTGGTTCAGTTGTTCATTCAGTGAACTGTTCAGGTGCCTGGGGTGAAAGGCCACAGTGCCCCCTTCTAAAGTGAGTCTGGAATAGAAACGCATGTAGACTGTACAAACAACCACAGAGCAGCCTTGTGGTTCAGGCCATTGGACCTGAGAGGTTTTTCTGCGTGAAGTTTTCGCTCTGGACCAAACTGAGTGTGAGGAGGAGGAGGCGTGTTAACAGTGTGTTGCTATGATACGTCTTCCCTCTTCTCCCTCTCTCAGGACTCTGAGTTTGTGTGTCTGGAGTTTGACGAGGACAAAGTCAACCAGATGTTGAAGAAGATGGCTGACATTCAGGAGCGCGTGGACAGTATTGTTCAGCACACCTGAGTGTGACGGATCAGGACTGCCTCTGTCATCCTGTTGGATCTTTGTCATCTGAGCCGACAGCCTCAAACTCTAAGGAAGACCAGAACTGATCCCATGCGGCTTTGGCACCTGCAGTCTGACTAACTAAATGTATATTTCTGGCCCAGCCCTCTTCCGGGTGGTTCTTGTCCACCCAAGTTGATGGAAAGTGATGCAGGCACCGGACTCCCATCTAAGTGTTGTATTAAGGCTTCACAGGGGGGCGTGGCGACCGTCTTAACGACAACATCACTTTCTCAGGACTCACAACATTCACGGCTCTGCTGCTAACGAGAAGAAGCTGAAGAGAAGAAAGTTCAGCAGGTTCACCAGCTGACGATGGGATTAGATCGTTGGGAAGTGAGGGTTGAATTCTGTTGACTGACACTGATCAGGCCTTGTGTGGTCAGTGTCGGAACAGAGGTCTCATCAAGGAAGATGAGTCATTCTGAACCCTGCTGCGATGTAATATTAGTTAATAAATGGACATGATCAACATAATTGTGTTTATTTTATTTGAATTATTTCAAAGCCATTATCAGTTTGCTTCACATGGTATTATATATATATATATATATAAATCTATAGTTCATCGTTCTACTGATCAAACATTAACAAGCACAGCAGTTACTTCCTGTTCTTTTGTTGAAGCTTGAGTGAATCCATCACAAACGTCACTTCAGGGGGGAGGAGTCACTTTGAGTCTGAGCTGGTGATTAACACACTCAGGTCTCACTGGGTTCCCGGTGAGTTTTTGGGATCCTAACAGACTCGAATGAGGATTAACCGGTGTGCAGTGGTCCTTCCTGAAAGATGAGAAAGGTGCAGAGGCCTGTTGATCCACTCTGAGCTCCATCCCCACGACGCATCTGACAGGTTTGTCTCTGAGAATAAAAGGATGGCTGAACTTGTCCCTGTTGATGTATACAAAACGTGAACCTCCGCACCAAGGGAGGATTGTCAGTGAGTTTACTGTGTCAGGGAGGAAATGAAAAAGCCTATTTACCAGCAGCCAACACAGAAAAACCCTTTTTTCGATTGATTGATGAATCTAACTTTCCTGGTTTCAACACATACGTCAATAACTGATCATGCTGCCACTCACACACATGTAGATACCGATCAGCTCTGCAGGTGAGCACATGGATGCATCTCTGAGGTCGAAGGTCGTTCACTGAGAGGCAATAAATGTGTAAAGTCCTCGTTAGGGTGCAGGTTTACAGCTCAGTTCACAGATGCCACTCCCTCCAGAGGAAACGGCTTCAACCTGTAGTAACTTCACGATCATACATACATTTGAAGGAACCCTAATCAGCTCATCTGTAAACATTAACATTATCTCATAGACAGATTGTAGTAATCAGTAAAAGTCCTGAAGCAGTTTCTGTTACCTCCTGGTGCTTCACAACAACGGCTATGTAAAAATCTGTGATGTCCAGTCTGTCTCCTGCAGGTAAAACTCCCGGCGTCCATGTTTCCAAATGTTCCTTTAAGTCCTCATCTCACTCTGAGTCTGGTCTGACAGTCGTTGTTTGTCTGAATCTCTCGTCCTGTCTCTAGATGCTGGAGGGGTGGCAACATGTCGGCGGCCTTCAGGAAAGCGCAGGTTCTCTACATGATGATGATGCTCAATGTCTTTGTCTGCGTCCTATTGAGCGTCCTGTGGAACCGGGGACACGACTTGAAGACTGGCCACAGAGCAGTTCAAACCTCGACGGAGAGTTTCTGGCACCAACAGGCGGAGAGCGACTCATTCTGGAACAGGGAGCAGCGGCGCCTGGACCTGATCTACAACCACACCGAGCTTCACCACTGGTGGAATGACACCCGGCCGCTCAACCCCTGTGACCCGGACTACAGAGTCCAGACTCAGATCTCAGACTACAACCTCCTGCCGCAACAATTCCAGGATTTTCTTCTGCACATGCACTGCAGGACGTACCCCATGCTGATCGACCAGCCCCGTGTCTGCGAGAAGGAACCCTTCCTGCTGATGGTGGTCAAATCACTGACGCCACATTTTGACCGGCGGCAGGCTATCCGTGAAACCTGGGGACGAGCGGGCCTCTTAGGCAATCGCACAGTAGCCACGGTGTTTCTGCTCGGCAACGCCATGTCCACAGATCACTTTCCAGACGTGCTGCCATTGCTGGGCCACGAGGCAGAGCTTCACAAAGACCTCCTCCAGTGGGACTACAGGGACACCTTCTTCAACCTCACCCTGAAGGACATCCTCTTCCTGGAGTGGTTCAGCCAAAACTGTCCCCAGGCACGGTACATCCTTAAGGGGGATGATGACGTCTTGGTCAACACTGTGCAAATCATTGACTTCCTGGAAGGCCTGTCGGAGAACAAGTCCAGGGATTTGTTCATAGGGGATGTCATCAGTCATGCCAGCCCACACAGAAACAGCAAACTGAAGTACTTTATCCCTGAGAGTGTGTTTGTGGGGCAGTACCCACCCTATGCTGGGGGTGGAGGGTATCTGTACTCTGGGGATTTGGCGCTACGCCTTCACAACGTATCCCAACAGGTGGCCTTGTATCCCATCGATGATGTCTACACTGGGATGTGTCTGAACAAACTGGGTCTGGTTCCTGAAAATCACTCTGGCTTCAAGACTTTTGACATCCGACTGAAGGACAGGTACAGCTACTGCGTCTACAGGGGCCTGATGCTGGTTCACCGTCGGACGCCACAGGAGCTGTTGACGATTTGGTCAGGGATGCTCCGCCCTGAGCTGGAGTGCCGGTGAAAGCCTTCATCGAGCTCTCAAGTCTGCAATGGTCCCATTTTAAGAAGCTCAAATACAAATTCACATAAAAACCTGTCTTAGTTTTTGCCTCCTCCTTTATGGGGTCGATCTAGGCTCCGAACAGACACAGGGTACATATCTTGTGTATAACAACTGGACATATAATGCGTTTATTTGTACAGTTACGCAGTGCTTTACAGAATAAATCAGTGGATAGAAGAACAAAACATGAATATAGATTAGCTCTCATTTGAATAAAGTTAATAATGTGTATTCAAATTAATCAATCACGTCTCTCTTTGTAATGCAGCCATGTACATCAGAGCTGGAGAAAGACAATAAAATCAAGTGCATTTATAGAATGCATTTCTATGGTGCTTCCTTGGTATTCTGTAAAAACTGGAAGAAGATGAAGGGTTTTTTTAAAATCAGGGTTTTGACAGAATTAAACAACGTGTTGGAAATACAAGAGGGACCTCTGCTGGACGACTCTGGTACCAACAGGGTTCAGTCAATCACTGGCCTGATGAGACTCAGCTGCTGAGGGGAAAACATCCGTGGACCTGAAGAGCTTCACTTCATTCACACAGATCCACTGACAAACAGCCAAACATGAGCTTCCGCATATTTCTGCTCCTTCTGGTTTCAAGCTGGAGACACTGTGCCGCACAGGTGAGCTGCAACCTGAGGCCGAGCTGCTCTTCACTGGGTGACGCTTTGATTCTGTTGTGAGACTGTGTGTGTTTTGGTTACAGGTGAACAGAGAAGAAGAAAACAGACCACCAGGTGAGACCCTGACTTTTCAGGTCAACGTGCGTTTTTTTGCTGTTTGTGCCTGAGCAACCAGTTTGAGGTAAAAACAACAAATCAAATGCAGCTGAACCTCAGGTGACTGCGAACACGCTTGGTCTCGCCTCCTCAAACTCTGAGGTGAGGCTTGTTCAACTGGACGATGAAATACATGGATTCAGAAAAATCCAGAGTCCTCCTGTCAAACTGATTCCGAAATAAAAAACGTTTCCTAATATGAACCGTGAGGTGTGAAGTGTTGAGTTTTTAAAATAATAAAACCCTGCACTCCATTGTGTCAGAGAAAGTGACGTATTGTTAGGAATTAAATTTAAATGAATCCAGTGACGTTTTCACCTAGTGCTTCATCTAAATTGTACAAATTATTTTAATTACTCAGCAAAGGGCCCTTTATATTTTTACAACCTTGTTTGCACACTTTATAATGACATACTTTATATTTATATTTGAAGCTGCAACAGGTTCTCTGTCATGATTGGGGGGTGTTCTGAAACACTTCACCACTAGAGGTCACTACATTCTACATACTGAACATTTAATGGAAATTGTGAAAAGTCAGTATTATCTTTGCATTGAATGTCGTAAACGGCTTGATGAGTGTTGGCTCACTGTGAGACTCGTTTCCTCCTCAGATGGACACAGAGGTCACAACGATGCGTTCTTCGCCCTGCGGAGCTGCCACCAGCTGCTGCGCAGCGACAGCGGTGAGTTCTTCTCTCCGGACTACCTGTGCTCCAACCCGTCTCTGTGGTGCAATTGGACCATCCAGGTGGACCCTGGGAAGAGGATTCATCTGCACCTGGAGGACTTGACCCCCGACGACGACTGCCACCTCAAACAGGACCAGGTCCACGTGGACGAGCCCGTCGGCCGATTCGGGGTCCACAAGATCCTGCAGAAGTGCTGGCGTGAGGCCAAGTACACCACGACCTCCAACACATTGAACGTGGTGCTGCTGATTGGCGGCTGGCCCGACTCGCCCTACAGGGGCTTCTATGGCCGCTACCAAGCATTCGGACCACCGGTGATCTACAACCCGCAGGACGTTTTCACGGTGGGAGACGAGACGTCAGAACCAGCTCTCGCTCCTGTGGACGTCAGAGACTTTGGAGGGAGCATGAAAGGTGAACAGCACGAGTCCAGTTTTCATCCATCACCAGCGAGCCTTGATCCGTTGTACGATTACTATGATAAACATTCAGCCGTGATGGCTGAGCAGCTGTGGCCACCCGAGGAGGCTGCCGACACTGAGGTGGGTCAACACGCACAAACACGAGTGGGAATCAAACCCTCAGCTCCAGCGGTACTAATCCTCTCCATCATGTTTTCTCAGGTGAACAACCATCTATCCTTGGGAAACTACAGTCAAATCTACACGATAACAGCTGTACCAACAGCTCCAGTGTCCACTCAGGGGACGTCCCGGTCAGGAAGAGATGCTGCTCTCACCCCTTCCAGTCACTCGGACTCACCTGTCCACCCAGTGACTCCTCAGGAGCATCACAGCCACGAGCTGAAGCCCAGCGATCGCGTCCCAGCAGCAGTGAGAAGGAACGCTGAGGAAGCTTCTGCCATTCCGGAGGAAGCTGCCGACTCGGAGCATGAGAGTAGTTCACACAGGCAGCCAGAGGACGACCAGTTTGCAACTGGTTCAGAACAAGCAGCAGATGCTGAGAAAAGACCTGAGATCAGGGAGGCCTCAGAGCAGCGTCCCTCCACCTCTGACACCAAACAGGCTCATCCTCACCCCAACATGGTGGAGCCGCTGTCGGACCACAGAGGGCACCGTGAGTACTTTCAGCTCTGGCTTCTTCGACAATACAAATGTTTTGTTTGACAGTCGGTCGCTCGAGGTCTTAACGCGCAGTCGCTGGTTTCTGGGGAAACGGATTTCTTTATTTTCCTGTTTCTGAAACTTTCTTCCTTCATCCAGTCAATGGGAGAAATCACTCTGGAGTCCCTCACCTTCCTGGAGGTGAGTGTTTCTGTCGTTTCCTGCGTCACATCCTGGAAGCATCACAAACTGACAAAATCTAAATTTTATGGGTTTAAAATATTTTCTCATAGTTGTGGGGATGAAAGAAATCAAATTCACTGCATGAAGTTTTAATGTGATTAAATGAAGGTGAATTCATTTGGAAGGTATGGATTTTTTTTAAATTTGTAATTGAAAAAATGATTTTGTTGATTTGACTTTGTCTTAAACAGTCAATATTTTTTAACCTATTTCTGCCGCAACTGAACGTTTAACAAATTTCTCAAACAGAAAAAACAGATTTGATTCATGAAAAAATGTTTTGGCTGATTTAGTTTTTGCATCCATCGATTTATTCTAGTTTCAAACTTTTGGACAATATATTTGAGATGTATATGTATATTTTGAATATATTGTCATCGTCATTATTGCTACTGAGAGCTTGGATCCCCGTGCTGCTCTCTCACAGATCACCTGTTCGAACTGACCGTTGAGGTAAATTTCAGTCCGGATGTGGACGAGTCCTGGGACCACGTGGCCACGTCGCTGCTGCTGTTGGTGAAGACTCTGGTGAGCTGAAGAAACCAAAGTTTCATGTTTTGGTTATGTGGGAAAATCGACGTCCAGTGTGTTTATGTCCTGTGCAAACCTTTTACCACACGTTTGTCGCAGACTGTAAATAACAATGGACGACATGTCCCCACCTCCTCCCAGCACCAGTGGCCTTTAAAATGTAACTGAAGGATTTTCCTGCGTTTCATTTCTTGTTCTGTGCAGATCAGTGAGCGGCTGGAAACTCCCCACACGTCCCTGTTGCCTAAAAGAATAAAGAGGTCGGCTCTGCTGCTCTGTGTGAGTTGCACATTACAACACTTGATTCATCAGCCAACAGGAGATGCTCGCTGGTTGTGTGTGCAGGTTGAGCGCAGGAGTCGTGTTTATCCTCTGGCTGCAGACGGGCCCGGGCCGAGGGAGTCAACACGTGCACGGGGACGTGGACGCTGCCGGTCAGAGCCTCATCAACACCAGCGTGGGCCGCAGGGGAATCCAGGGGAAGGCCGTCATCATGTCTGTGTCGACTGCAGGTAGAGCAGCGGCCGCCATGTGGCACAATCGCATTTTATCTTGTAGGGCTGAACAACGTGTGACTCTACCTGTTAGACCCAATTCTTGCCCTGTAGCTTTTGGATTCCAGTATTTTGTAAAACAAAGAAATTGTATTCCCTGGGTAAACGTCGATTTCAACATTGAGCACAGAACTGTGCACCATGAAGTTGTGCATCTTTCTGTCCGCCCTCCTCCAGTCTGCTCTGATTGGATAGTTGTCTCTCTCTCTTCATCCTGCGAACTCAAACTCTGTTAACTTAACCTCCTTTTAGAATCTGCAGGTTGTTGGTCGACAGGAACGACCACGGTGGAGCTCTCTTACATAACCAACAATGATTGATCCTGAAAGGTTAAAAGAGAGTGAGCAGGGTGTGTGCGTTTCAGATGTAAACGAGTGTGGGACCCAGCTGGTGCTGTGTGACATTCAAGCAGAATGTGAGAACCGGTTCGGCTCATACGCGTGCCGGTGCCGGCCGGGTTTCCTGGACGTGTCCCGCTTGGGATCCGGAGGAACCGTTTGCGTGGACGTGGCGGCTGCAGGTACTCGCGCTCCAATCATTGCTTCGCTCCACATCTGCCGACGTACGCCGACCTCCTGTTGTTCCCGTCTCGTTCAGGCCGCAGGTCAGGCTTGTCGGCGGAGGCCCAAGGCGTCTACGTGCTCTTCTTCCTGCTCAGCTCCCTCATCCTGATGCTGCTGGTGGCCGCCGGCATGCTGTACCGCCGTCACCGCCGGGGGACCTTCCTGGTCCATTGCAGCGACATCGCTCCTCCTGACCCCAGCAACAACCATCACGATGGCTTCTCCAGCCCCAGCGACTCTGACATGCTCCCTCCACCGCCTCCGCCCCGGGCTGCCCCCAGAGAGGCCTGGCCCCAGGGGAAGGAGCTCTGTCCGACTGTGGACCTGCCGCTGCTTCGCTTCAGCCCTCTGCTGCCGCCGGACATCTACCTGGAGCCACGGCAGAGCGGGAAGATGTGACCCCACTGGAGTATCACAAGTGTTTGTTCAAATCTCTTTATTTAGTTATTTTTCACATGGAGTCGTATTCCCTGCTCCACTGTTATCTGATGAATTAAATTCACAATTAAACAGCATCCTCCTCTTGTCTTGGTGTTCAGGGATCAGCCCGTCACTAAAATGAGGTCATGGTAGAATCTGAGCGGTGAAGGAAACTTGTGTTTATAAACCAGAAAGACACTTTGAACTTGTGGGAATTTGATTCAACACGTGTCAATTGTCAGGAATCTCAACCATTGACACTCTGAACATTGTTTACATATTTAAATCCAGGTGTATCTGAGTGACTCTCTCGGTCAAGGACACTGCAGCAGGACACTCAGCCTGTCGATGGAGGTTTGACCTTCCAGTTTCAGAGCGGCCACCCTGCACCGCTGTGTGCGGGGAGTGAAGTCTGTGGCGGCCCACCCAGTTCGAACCACTTTAATAGGCTTGCAGCTGCTAATCCAGCGCAGCGTGCTGTCACATGGGGAGTCTGCTGACCTTACTCTGGTTTATGACAGGGTGCTTGTTCCCCCTGGCCGCTCACAAACCGATTCCCTTCTCCACCCTGTCTTATTGTATTTGGGCTTTCAGACCTGTGATGTAGATGAATGTGACTGACACAGATGAGGCTGTGATGAATCCACTGTGCTCACACACCTGAAACAATTGGAAAAAAGATGCCATCCTGACGTGAATGTGACGTCACCTGAGAGTCAGTGTTCTGTGGCGGTTTCTGTCCCTTGTGGCCAACAAACCAGATTATAAGGGAATATTTCTCCATCCATCAAACTACATGGTACTTTGTGACTCCTGACCACAAACAAAAGAAAGTGTGTGTGTGTGTGTGTGTGTGTGTGCGTGCGTGCGTGCGTTCGTTCCCACCTCTCTCCTGGACCAGATGTGCTCCCAGCAGCATCCTGCCACCCTGAGCTGATCTTTGTCTGGATGCTCCTCACGTCCAGCAGGTAGAATCACCAAGGACGATTCCCCTGGCAGGTGTGTGTGTGTCTGTCTGTCTGTGCGCTCAGCTTCATACCTCTGCCGGCAGCCAGAGGTCGTGGAGGCAGCTCCACCCCTCATGCCTCTGTCCAATAAGCCACGCTGAGCTTTACCTCCTGCAGGTGAAGCATCCTCCTCCCATAATCCTCTGCTCCAGTCTTTTGCGTTCCCATGAATGTTTAGAATAGGTGAGTTTTAGAATCACTGGAAAAATAATGTTAAGATTTAATCTGTGTCAGGTTTTCTGATCGTCAGAGTCCTGTCTGTCTAATCTAGTTACAGGACGGATAGATGTTAGTCCACTGAAACAACTGAGACAATCTCCCTGAGTTCACAACTTTTCAAAATAAAAGCTCTGCATAGAGAAGTTACAAAACAAATCCGACTCAGTCGCCTTGGTTTCCTCATCTGTCTGAGAACCCTCTTTTTATTTTGTGAATTCCTGTTTTATTTTGAAAACGCCTGTGTTTCCTGTTTCACAGCTGCTGATTTCCTGTGTTTGTCTGGTTTCCCTCCTTTGGTTCACCTGCTCCTCAGTCTCACCTGTGTCCATACCCTCTGATGCTGTTTCACCGTTGTGTTCCAACCTTGTGAGTTAATCTGCAGCTGTTTGACAAAGAAGAGAGAAAAAAAGAAGAGTGCTAACTCTAACTGACTTTTGTTTGTTTTAACCACAGATGAAGATGAACTGAAGCGAAAGTATCCTCGGTACGAACGCCGATATCTTGACCTGGTAACTTGGACCCGAGGGATGAAGCCAGGTAAAGTCTTGCTACACACTCGACCAACTGTCAGTCAGTCACCAACCGTCAACCATCCACTTTTTAAAAATAGTATCATCAAAATATTTGTGAAGTGCTGTGAGAAACATTTTTTCTAACACAAACTCTGGAGGATGTCAATAGGTCTAGACTTTGTCCAGATTTGGTTTCTGACACGTGACGGACGCTCAGTGGTTATTGTTGCCCTTTAAGGTTACCTCAGTAAGTTTCAGGTCTTTTGGCGCAACCTAAACTTCTCAGTGAAGGTCCTGCTCACCATCGCTCAGTTCTTTTAGAGCGCCTGCTCTCTGTGGAGATCATCGATCTCTCTGAAGGACTCAGTTTCACTGGTCTGCTTCCTCCTTGTTCTCTTTATATCCAATATTTAAAACATTTTCCAAGGTTTTATCTTAACTTGTTGTTGTCCTTTTCTTGCCTGTAACATTTCTGTGTTTGTGTTCCATATGGATGAAGTTTATGATGAACTATTTGTTGACAGAAAGACGGCGCTCACAGTCGCTATTAAAAACTACGCTAGCAGGTAATTCTGTTGTAAATTATAAAATAACACTTTTAAAAACTGAATTTCTAATTTAGTAAATATATTTTTCTGTTCAGCAGAAAATATCAGTGAAATAATGATATTCTTGGAAATTTAAATATGATTTAATTTCCTAAACAGGAAAAAATCCTCCAGTACCACTTTTCTCTGTCAACTTGTTATGATTAGCATGTGAATTAACAGTTTCTCATTTTCAAATTGTTCATTAATTTGACCAAACAAAATCTCGGGACCAACGTGTCTTCACATGAAGGACATGTAGTGGGTAGGCTTGTCCTGCAGGGGGCAGTGCGTAGCCTCAGCCCGTTTCTCTCCGTCCCCGGGTTGAATCATTTGTCAGACATAATAAGAGAAGCATTTATAGTCATATCCCTGTAATAAAGGAGGTGTCTCTCTGTCCTTTTTCATTCAACACATTGTCACAACCCAGGGCCTTAATCCTGCAAACTGACGGACAGTTGCATCCTGGGAAAAGAGCTGCATGCCATTGTTTGAGTGAGTCAAATCTGTTAAGCCCTAATTCTTTTGTGGGCATTTGCATACTCGGAAGTATTCTTTGACTGAGGGGCCAAATCCTCCCTGTGTGTGATGCGAGGCATTTTTAGTATCATTTGTGAAGTATCTACATGCACTATTAGCGCTGCATAATACCTCCGTATAATACGGCCGCATAATCTGGCAGATAAGAAGGGTGTTTCTAAAGCGGCGCATTACTTCAGGATGAAACGCTGCAATTTCAAGCAGATTCAAACGGGCTCAAATGTCAGCACAAATGTCAAGTGGCTCCGCAGTGAAAGGAAGCCCAAATGCTTCCCTTTCTTTTTTATCATTTCCATCACTTGCCTGATTCCTCAAATTTACCTCCCCGGCTGAAAGGCTCAGACCTGTACGAAGTAACGGCGGTCTGGTCTCACTCTCTCTGTCCCTCCGTCTCTCCCGCTCGTCCTCCTCTTTGCCTCCTCCAGCAGAGTTCCTCTGGCCCGCTGATAAACTGTTTGTTATCTGTGCTGGAGCTCAGCACAGTGGCCTTCATACCTTCACACTCTCCACAGGCCTTTTCTCTGCCGCTCTCTGGAGCCTGTCTGCGCCAGCATTGATAAGCCCGTCGGGTGGAGACGGCATATGGAGAACCGGTGCGTTCTGGACAAACCTTCAGCTTCTACCCTCAACACATGAAGTTGACTGTGCAGTTGACTGGAATGTACCATCAGTCTTGAGTGTCTCCTGAGATCATTCACATTTCAATCATGTGACGGGTGACGGTGAAGATCAGAAGCAGAGGAGTTTGGTCCTCGACCCACTGAATAACGTGGAAAACCATCATCTGGCTTCAGCTTTGGCAGCTGTCATGTCATCCATCTTTATGTGCTGTGTTTGCTCCTCAGTAAACAGTGGACCTGCCCAGTGGTGTCCACTCAGATTTCCCCAGGGACGCTTCAGTGAAGCTTCGTGTCCCCAGCTGCTGACTTGAGTTCAGAGTTATTGTTACTCAGAGAAAAGATGAACTTAACATTTCTTTGGGATTGGAGGTTTAGCCCTACTGAGCCTTTATCTGTCTCTTCTGCAGCTAAATCTCATGCACAGTAACGTGCACGGCCTTGGCCTCTCTTCAGATTTGGCGTCTTTGTTGTGAAGGATGTTTCACCGTGTTGCACCATCACTTTTTCTCTCCCCTCCGTTCCAATGTCACACGGTTAAAGCGGGACACGGAGGGATCCGCGGCCGCCCTGCATCTGTTCTCCAGCCGCTGTTTGTCTGTTTGTTTTGTTCTTTCCTCCTGTGTGTTTAACGTGAAAAGAGCTGCAGCATGAACGGAAAACAAGCCCTCGGAGACGAGGGGGGAGGAGGAGGAGGATGAAATGACAACACCAGGAAGGAGAGGAGGAGAGGGAATAAGCTGCGATTAAACCGCAAGACAATCAAATTGCAGAGATGAGAAATGGAGAGAGGGGAAAACAACGCACTCGACGACGAAAGCAAACAAAACAGACAAACAGAGAAACGCTGCGTGTTTGAGAAAAGACCCTGGTGAAGGCAAATTACAGGCAAAGAGAAGCTGATGACTTGTGTTAGAAACGAGAAGCAAGAGGAGCGAGACACACTTCAGAAACGAGAATAAAGGCCATGTCTTTCGGTCTCCAGCTCCAACCCTCGCTGCTTTTCTTCGGCTTGGTCGCAATACTTGTAATTTTCATCCTTGGCGTACGAGATGTACATAAACTCTGCTGATTGTCTGAAGTGAGAATACACCTCGCTTCATTATCTCTGGGTTTGGTCTCCACCTCCTGAGGGAAACAGTGGGTAACATATTTCTGACCTTTGAGGCTCACGCTACTTGGTATTCATAGAGGCCTCTTCGACTGCATCAGTGAAAATACTGAAGCTCTGAAGTTACAGTATTGTGCTCCATTCGGAAGTGCACTTGATAATTACCTCAGTACTTCAGCCTCAAACGAGCTAATATCACTACAGTTAACACTCGAGCATGAAGAGAACGCGGTTTATCTGAACGTGCCGCTCATGAATATATTTGACGTGGATTCCTCCGCAGCGTCTCGTTTCTCTTGTCCCTCATCTGTCTGTCCCCTCTCTCATCTTGGCCGCTCTCTGGTTTTTGTCTTGTTCCAGCTCAGCGGCTCTCTGACGTCCCGACGCCGCGGCTTTTATGACAGATGAAGACTTTTTACCGGCCTCTGTGTGGAGGCAGCGAACTGGCTCCTCTTAATTAGCACTTTGTCTCTGCTTCGCTGTGACCTTCCCTCCTTTGCACTTTGGCCAAATCGAGTCCAGCTCGGCCGCTGTGTGTTTCCTCTTTGTCACGCGGCTGCTGGTGCGTGGCTCTGCTCCTCCTGTAGTTCAGGTTCCACTCGTCCGGCCTATATGGTCATGGTTTTCTGTCTCCGCCTCACGCATGCACAGCAACGCAAAACACACAACCCAGTCAACACAAAGCTGTGGTACGACACAAGCCTCAATGTAACTTGTTTTTCCCTTCATGCACTTGTGTGAGACATAGGCTACACAAGCTCCCTATTGAGCTCAGCACATATTCAAATGTGTGCGTTTCTGTTCCGTCCACACTAAAACTCAAAATGAAGAATTTAAAGGATCAGTCAACTGACTGAAACTAGCCAAGATATTTGTGTGAAACTGTCGATGTGAGTTGACTCATCGCTGGTCACCTAATGGCGAAACCTTACTTTCCACAAAACAGCTGCTAACGCTGTCGCAGACAGGCACCGTCACTGAGCGATGACCCTGCAACAATGACTAATACGCGCGCTTCCCCAGGCCCGATCATGACTTTCCTGCTCCGAGACCCTCTACAACTACCACCTCCTCCATTTGGAGAATCAGAGATGACCTTTGCATGAATAAAGTCAAAGAGGATTAAGAGGAGACCTTCGCAATGTCGGCTGAGGGGAGAAGCGGGTGCATCCTCCTCTGGAACGTGGCTCGAGTGCTGATGTCCCCGCGCTGTGTGTGCAGGAGCATGTGGTGCGTTTACGTGTTGGCTGCAGGAAAACAAAGAAAAACACTTTCAGGAGACGTGAGGAAACACAGAGCAGATTTAATATACGTGAAAATGCTCGGGCGCCGTCGCTCGCTCACCGTCGTCCCCTGAGCTGATGTCCTCGTCCAATTCATGTTGTTCTTTTATCTAATCCATATACTAGATGAAATTAGAGCACAAACGAGCCGTCCATCACGCTGCCAGGATTAAAACACTTTACATTTCAGCTGTCAGGATTAATGGAATCCCATTGTGTCATTATTACCTGCAATGTGCATCATCGAGACGGTTCTGAGATTAAATCAGAGAGACAAGAACCACTTTGAATATGAGGCTGAAGCGGAAATCCTTTTATTGTGAAAAGGCTTGACTACGACAGGTAGATTTAAACAGACCAGCTGAGTCTTAAAGTGTGTGTGTGTGTGTGTGTGTGTGGTGGTTCACATTCGCACAAAATCATTGTTTTCAGTTAAAGTTATAGTTGGGTTAAGCTATAGTTTAAAGTTAAGTGTTAGGGTTAGCGTTATTTCCCTAGCAGGGTGGGGGTGGTGGTTTTGTGTGTGTGTGTGTGTCTGTGTGTGTGGGGTGGTGGGGTTTGAGGGGGTTAGTGCTTGCTGAAAACTTTTCCAAGATCACTTACCAGAAAAACAAAAGGGGGAGAAGAGGAGTGTAGCGTGGACTCAGGCCCGAGGATTACTCTCCTCGTGTTACGTGGATTAGCAGCGGTCCAACCTTTGACTCCTGTTAGGGACGACTTGACTTGTGGCTCTGTCCGGGGGGGAGCGGCCTCAGTCATTATTATGGTATGTGCACATGATTGTGAGTCGGGGCAGAAATACACTTGAAGGGTCCTTTCAGGGACCGACAGGGGCCACACTGGTATGGATATGGTGGATTTGAAACAGAGCCACCACTGCAGCCTGCATTTAACGTGTAAGGACTGAAAGGGTTATAGGGAAATAATCTGAGTAATACCATTAGTAGTATCATTCCATTATTACACATCTCATTCCCAGTATCCATGTGTACATGGAGTATTCTGGCTGCCTGTTTTCCTGTAAAAAAAAAAGGAATATACAACAAACTCAGCCAAGAGATATCCATTTATTTTTATTTTATTTTATATTTTTTATTAATTAATTAGACTGAAATTAAATTATAACACACTGGACCATGCATCTCCACTTCACACACGCACACACACAATGCTTGTAAATTAAAAAAAGGTTGTGTGTGAACCTGTAAAATCATTGGACACTTTATTTTCAGATGCAGAAAAGCAGCAAACATGTCTCATACGTCTCATATTTTCTGAGCTGCTTTCCCTCAGATTCTGTGAGTTTCCACTCCTTCGTGTTTTCAGTCAACACGCATGGAGCGAGAATAGCACTCTGTGTGTGTGTGTGTGTGTGTGTGTGTGTGTGCTCGGTTCTCCTGTTAAGTCCCTACAGATCACTCAAATACCCCTGCACATGTGTATAGAAACAATTTACAAAGCCCTGTGTAATCTTCCTTTTTACTCCGCTCTTAGTTTCATCTGCAGGGGATTACTGTACCACTTTTTTGTGTGGAGTCTGCAAAAGGAGGAGGGACATACAAAATGGCGGAAAAAGGAAAACAAATTGTAGCGTAATCTCTGCAGAGAAAGGACAACTGAGCGAGGGAGTCCCCAGACCTTCCATCTTTTTTTATTTTCGGGGCCAGAAAATCCCATAATCCTCCATGTTTGATGTCTCAAAGCTAATGGCGTTTATTAGGGCAGCCCAAAAGGCGCTTTGTCTGCAGCGTGGTTGCCGTTGAGGTTTTGAATGACATTGCGGGGAGAGAGCTGGTAACTTTAGCTTAATCTGGGCTTATCCGGCCCCGATGCATGCGCAGGTGTGTGGCCCTTAAGCCCGGCCGCTCCTGTGCGAGCCAGAAATCAGTCGTGCTTCAGGGGCCGAGCAGGTCCAGAGGAACACACACTGCACCTTTAACCCAGGACACTTCAGCCACCTCTCCAACCGGAGCGTCCATTATCACATTTTAATAAACGGGCCGCTCGATAAGGTTTGAGCAACCTTCTCCTGCTGAATCGGTTTACACGCAGCGCCTGGAGCAGGTCCAGTTGTCTGGAGGATATTTGCAGGTGTGTTTGTGTGCTTCTGTGTGAGAGCTGCACCGACACGAACGGCCGTGACTCCTCCTGAAGCCGTTCTTGTTCACATGTCAAACTGCCTCCACGTGACGTCATCAGTGTGAGATGAGCGTTTGGATTAGAGGTATTTTGTCTTTGTTTCTCGATAGTTGGAGGAAGTGGAGACATCCTCGTCCACCTTCCTGGACAGCCTCAAATAACACTCGGGACTTTTCCAGCACCCATGTTGTTCAGATATCAAAACGTGTGTCAGTGTTTTACCTCTGTTTTAAAAACTCAATATTCTGTAAACGACTCCACACCCCGTGTCTGTTTATCGTTCATCAGCCAACGGGAGTGGAATGACATTGCTGCTGCTTCTGAACAGCGAAAGCTTCCTGACCGAGGACTGCTGACTCTCCTTATTGGATTTTGAGGCCACTCCGTCAATAAAAAGAATGAATTTCCCATAATTCAATAACAGTTATCAAGGCCTGCGGCCCAGTGATCCATAAACACTACGATGATGAGGTCATCGCTCCGCGTACGCCAGCACATGGTGCCGCACCGCCGCCGGCCCCCGAGCGGCGGCTGCATTAATTAACAGGGCGGATGACATTGTGCTCAGTCGTCACATTTAAATACAGTATGATAAATGTACAGGGATCAAAAATGAAAATACACAGAACAAAGTTTTATCTGCGTGTTGTCCAAGGCTGCAAAGATCATCAGCCTTTAAATAACATGCCTCGTGCTGCAGGAGGGAAGCTGCCCTAGCTGCCCTACAGTCACACTCCCTGTGGATCCGCGCGTCCCTGTTTGTCTTTTCCCTTTTCCCACAGAGGGAGACATTTGCATGAAACGACACACACACACACCAAAACACACTGGCTGGCACACAGTTGGGAAGATGTCTCTGCATCGTAAACATTTCACCCCTCAGGTGCTCAAAGCTTCTTTGCGCTGCTTTTAGGCAAAGCGAGGTGGTTTCCCCTCCTCAGGTCACAGCAGGTGTGCGGGGGCCACCAACAGGGGGCGTCAGCTGGCAGCTTCATGTGATGCTCAGCGCAGACACGCCAGTGAACTGAGCCAGCAGCACAATGACATGAGCAAACAATACAGACGACGAAATGAACCTGGGGAGGACACACGCGCGCACACTGAATCTAAAGTAAATAAATGAACAACTGTTGACATGTAGAAAGCCATTTCAGACAGCATTAAACTGGTTTTCACAATCCACCTCTGCTTCACAATAACAAAGTTCGTGGCTCTTTTTGGATTGAACAAGGTCAAAGTACGAGTAAACCACTCTCTCAGTTGCCAAACACTGACGTGAATTCAACATATTTTATCAGCCATAATTTCATCTTTTAACCAGAGCCGTACTGTGGCTGTCATCCTGCCACTCAAATGCAAATAAGGAAATCAATTGCACAATATCAATGGTGACGTCCTGCCTCCGGCTACGAGACCTGAGCAGGAAACAAGTTGAAAATAGTTTGACTGAGAGTATAGCCGCATTATTTCACGTTTCTACGACAGAATTCCCTGAATACAAGGCAAGAAATGATCCCACTTGTAAAATGTTTGGCGTGGAAGCCAACGCGTGAGTGTTTCCCTTGAAAAGAACAAAGTGAGTACGAGGCGTATTCTGTAATGCGACGCTCGATAAAAAGACTTCAAGGCAACATGTAATTAATAAGGTGCTCGACATCATCAACGAGCAGACGACCCTTCATCATGAGCCTCGCTCTATTCAACGTCAGACTCAGTCTCATCAGAGGAAGCACTTCTCTGTGAAGGTACATTAATACTTTACAATATACTGGTTTCAAGTAACTGGCCCAAATTAACTTTGAGACCTGGACCCAAACCAAGACTAATTTAGTTTTAACCACCACACACAGTTTGTAGGTTCCCCTCTGTCATGTGTCATGTGAATGGCAAACCTGTCCAGTAAAGAGCTTTGGATGGTCGTTAATCCTTTTACGATTCGA
This sequence comes from Pseudorhombus dupliciocellatus, assembly GCA_016785235.1. Taxonomy (NCBI): domain Eukaryota; kingdom Metazoa; phylum Chordata; class Actinopteri; order Pleuronectiformes; family Paralichthyidae; genus Pseudorhombus; species Pseudorhombus dupliciocellatus. Next base: position 1,207,612 of record JAFBJW010000012.1, on the reverse strand, counting down.
TCTTCCCCTGGGCTCGAACTGCTGAATCATATAACATTGGTGTAATAGCTCTCTGCGTGACGCACTTGCTGTTCCTCGATTGATTTATTTGTGTTCTGAACTCGACCACTGACGGCATCTGTGTTTGTGTAAACAAACTCCGGGTCGGGATGCCGGACGGAGCCGGGCCTCGTGGGACCAAACAGGTGCAGTGAGGGAGATCCCGTCATGTGCTCCTGATGTGTCGTGCTAATTGCAGCCTTTTGTGCTCGATGGGACTCCTGCTCGGCTGCTTTTTTGAAGTGACTACACTCATTTCTCTCCCTGTGGATCCAGCCATGCGTGGCTCGCTGTTTTCCCTGCGAGCCTTTGATAGCCGAGCAGTGGCGTTAATTGTTTTGTACTGTTTGGCGGCCACTCCCTGTAGGTGGGCTTCATAATCTATACCGACACCACAGACTCTGTGATGTCAAGGCCCCCCCGCTCTGAGAAAATTGATAATTAGGGGACTGACTCTTCTTTCAGTTCCACTTCTCTCACATCTACTGCTGATGTTAGAAATGTAAAAATGTTCTTAATATTTTACACCTCACTTTTCCAGCTTCTGTTCTGGATTAGAATTGATTTATCTTTTTTGGTCTGTTGTGCGGACAGTGGTGTAGTATGGTCTCCTGCAGACTTTTTGACCTGTTCTGAACCTGAGGTCTGGACTTTGTGTGGAGAAGTTAGCTCGTCCTCGAGGCTCCCGGGACATAGCAAGGCATGTCCCGGAGGACATGAGAGTCCAGGTGAGCTCGTGGTCACTGGCATGTTAGAATCAGTTTAATTGGGCTCTGTTTGATTTTTACCGACGACAGCCGCGGCGCCCCTTCACCATCACTTCCAAACAGAAAGAAAACAGAAAGTTCTCCTCCTCCCCCACGGCTAACGGCGGAGCGGTGGCTCGTCAGAGTTGACTGTGACCTCGTTGTCGGAGGGAGGCGAACGGCTCAGAAACTCCTTTGAAGTGTCAGCGCCTCCCCTTTGGTCTCCTTCTTTAAAGAGCCACTTTTTTTTGTCTTTCTGGACGAGCGGCTTCAAAATAAATTGACACCTGCAGCCTCCTCTGCTTCCCTCAGTCTGACTCCTTCTAGAGAAGGAGACTCTGTGATGCACTACACACACACGCAGTATTTAAACTGGACAGTGACATCACTACGCTGACACAAACAATAGACACTGCATAAGGTTAGACTAACTGCAGTTGTTCCAGCATGGCAGAACACTGTGGTTATAGATATTTTTTGTGTCCATGAGAATCGCTGGTTTCTTCTTCCTCTTTGATTCTGGGAGAAGTGAGTCATCTGTCTTTGTGAAGTATAATCGCTCTCATAAGTTTCCGTCTTTTAAAACTCCTACAGAAACGGCAACAAAGTGCAGAAACCGTGGAGATGCAAATTAGTATTTAAGTCCATCACATATTAAATCCATCCAGTGACCATCCAATCTACGGTCATTATTATTTCCACGGTTGCTCTGCTGCTAATTGGAGTGGTTTGTTTCCATAAAGTCATGATAAAAAGAGGCCCGGTGCAGTGGCGGAGTGCTACCAACTCATCGGTGCGTTACGCTCACTGGACATTTTTCCATTTAAAGAGGCCAATTAGAGCCTCAGACCTCCCCACTCATCACATGCCGATCGGGTCCAGGGCACAAACAAACACACCCAGGACCCTATTATCTTCCTGCACTCTTCGAGGGCACTGAAGCAATGTGTGCCCTTAAAGCGACACTCCACCCAAAGTCCACGGACGGTCAGACCCTCCAGCTTCACCACACGGCTCTAATGACGCTTTTCAATTATCTAACACTCGACTCCAGCCACAACTCCTGCAGCACCATCACTTGTAGAATATTCTATAGCACGCCTGAAACTCAAATCATGTGACCACTCAGGCACACTGGGCGAGCACACGCTGCTGCACATCTGTCTCCTCCGGGTAAACAGTTGTGTCAAATATAGAATCTAAGTGAGCGGCAACTGTTGGCAGAGCCAACAGGGTGTGTAACACTTGTAGTTGGTCCTCCGTGTTGTTTCTACTCTGGTAGCTGAGTCATGTGACAGGAGCCTAAGGAAACAGAGGTTAGAAAGTGTGTGTTTGTCCAGACTATCACGCAGCCTTAGTTTAAAATGGAACCAGCAGCGTTGACAAAGTTTCACTGTGTCTAAGTTGATGCCTTTAATTCAAAAAGCTAGTGGTGTGAATTTAGCCTCAGTCATGTGCACATTGGCTCCTCCCCCATGGCGTCGACCCCCTGACTTAACAAACCTGCTGCAGACTCTGTCTCTGCTGTGTCTCATGATGGCGTCTTCTGTTGGTCGTCATGACTTACCTCTGACTCAAATAGCTCTGCCCTCTGCAGAGACACGCTGTCCCCTCCTGGTTCTGAATCTGAGGGACATGAGACACTGGACGCATTAAACCATTGAGGCACTAAGTTATTTTGAGGGTATCCCCCCCCCCCCACCCACCCACCTTCTGTGTTGTGGAATCTGCCCTAAATCAAAGCAAATACTTGTGCCGGGGGACCTGGGGGCCACGCTGGCCGGGCACTGGGGTGTTTCGTGCCGCCCCGTCAGTTGGTGTTCATGAAGCGGTTTGACGGCAGATCAAAAGGCTTTCTCTCCTGGAGACCTGGAGTCTGGTGGCCTGGACAGATGGACTCCTTCGCCTCAGCTGACGATCGAATGTCCCGTCTGTCCGGTTGACCGCTGGGCACGGACATGGGATAGATTTGGTCTTTCTCTTTGACCTTTTCCACAGGGGGGCTGGATGTAACATACAGAGATTGTACGATGAGACTAATTATTTTGTTTTTGTCGTGGGAATCATCATCTCTTCTCCAAAAGGAATCTGACAAACGTTTTTACCTTTAAAGGTCTCATTACTTCTTGAGAAATTCATGCATCTAGAAATGAAGCCAATATATTCTTGGCCCTAACCCTGCCATCTTGTGTCAGTGACGTGATGGCGAGCTGGGGTATCTAGATCCTGCCAATCAGAAGTCAGCGTCATTGATTACCTGTCCACCCCTATCTATACCATCAAAGAACTGAATCAACAAATCGATCAGAACTGAACACAAGCCATTTTTGACAAACTGCGCCCTCTTCCTGTCATGCAGCGCAGGACAGGAGTCCTCACGGCCACCTCCCCTGTGCAGCATCATTCCAGTCGTGCCGTATCATCCTTTCACACACACTCCGCATCATAATTAGGCCGTGTACCCAGTTCCCCGATAGCGCGTACAGTTTAGTCTCTGTCTTAATTCCTTATCAGATGCATTGATCGTGCGGTGCGTCGACTGATATGGGGCGGCTGTCTGGAGAGCAGCGATAAGACACGTGCATGTCTCTCTCTCTGCGGCTCAGCTTGTGTCTATGTGTGTGTGCTTGCATGTGTGTGCAGCAGCAGCAGCTCAGGATTAGCACCTTATTAGCTCTGCAGCTTCAGCCTTTTTCACCACGGCTAACACCTCGACGCTTGACAGGCTGAGAGCAATAACCACTCCAGAGGAAGTGTTTGGGTGTGAAAGAGAAAACGCCAGCAACATTCAAACAGGATGGACGAGTTCCACTGGAACCAAACTTAAGAGCTGCACCTCTTCAGACGCAGATGACGCTTTAATTCCATCCAGGAAAAAAGCTGAACGTCAGGTGTGAAAGGTTTCTCAGACCAGGGGAGGTGTTCTGGGTCTAAATTAGACTGAACCTGCTTCTGTTGGTTCACAGGGAAAACACTTTGTTGGACAATTTGGACCAATCACAGGCAGCAGAGACAGCGCTGTGAGAGGCAGTGTTTTTGAGCGGAGGCTGTCCACTGACGATGAAGATGAGGTCGTGTGATTGAAAGCTCCAGGAGATCTAGCAGGAGGACTTGTTTTTGTTTCTTTACCTTGCACAAATTCCCAGGTAGAGTTTTCCCAGTTATCAGTCCCACTCTGAGCCTCCAGTAAAGAGGCACAGAGAGAACAACCAAAGGCTGAATCCAGATCCTGATGACGAATGTCACATGATTTCATGTCAGGTTACGGAGTGACGGACAGGGAGCATGTCAACCTGCTGGTCCTTCATCCTAATGACAACAGTAAACAGCTTCAGTAAACACAAAGCCAGACTTGACGGCGTCATGCTGTTTGTATACAGTATGTACTTATGGTGATGACTTTACTTTTGAATAACGAGGGCCAGAAAAGTTCACTCTCATCGAGTGGGTTCAAACCCAGAAGTTCCTCTGTTGTCAGATGGTTTTCACATGTTTAGAGAACATGGACTCTTCTGACAAGGTTCAGAGGTCACGACAAATAAGTTTTCTATTTTTCTTCTCTTGCTGTGAGAACCTGCAGCCAAAGACTAAATCAGTTCTGACTTCAGAGACTTTCCGCGTAAACGTAAAGAATAAAGCAGATAGTGTTCTAGTTTCCTCAGCTGGTATTGTTAAGCAGAATAAAGATCGGGGTTCATTTGCTTTGGGCTCTGCCTCCATGACGCCCTGCAGCAGCAGCTCTGCAGTGCATGCTGGGAATCCAGCAGCCATAGAATATTATAATATTATTGTTGTTTACCTGTTGACATCAAGAAACCTCCAGAATGAGATGGACAGCTTGACGTGTGAGGCGAAGGGTCAGAGAGGGGCTACATCCGTTTGACTGTGTTTCCCCCAATCAGTGAAGGCTCTTTCATGAAGATCCAATCAGCAAGAGGAATCCAAACAACAAGACTAAACCAAGCTAAAGTTAGAACTAGCTAGAACTCGTCATCATGTCTTATAGTGCAGATATTTAATTCTTCCTATTGTTAAGGTCTACCACACATCAATCAGTGTTGATGCTGATGTCACGGAAAAAGATGTGACTCAGCAAAGTTTTCCCACGATTACATTTAATAACCAGGCTTCGTACGTGTGTGTGTTCTCGTCACACGCACACACTCGGCTCTGGGGACGTAAAACAAACAGCTGTTGTTTGAGTGGCCTCTGACACCGAGGTGATTTTAATGCGATGCTCTTATCTTGTGTTTGGATGAGCGATGGAAGTGTTGTAGATGATGGTTTTGGATTAAAGATTAAAGCTCAGTAAAGCCCATGAACACGTCTAATCCGGCTCTCAGGCTCGGACTGATCCGTGATCAGCTCACACCATCATCGTCAGACACTGAAAACGAAACCTGTTGCATCTGTCAGAGACAGTACTGTATTAAATGTAGCCATATAAATACTATTCTATAAGACATTTTTTTATTTGATATAAACGCTGATGATTTGGTCACAAACATTTATATATCATGGAAAAATGATTTTTCCTCTTGTGCATCTTTGGAAAAACAAATGTTTTAAACACAGGGATTCAAGTCCTGAACACATTTTAAATCATTCATGTTTTAAAAGAGTATAGAAAGTGGGTTCTTCATGTTACCATGGTAACATATTCCATCTTCAGATCACCTCTAAAATCAATGTATTTAATGCAGCCTTTAACATGAAAGTGGGAGTTGTTTGATTGACGGCTCTGTCAGCTTATCACAGGCAGTTTCTTCACTTAGCTTGGCTCTAGCATGGCAGCTAACAGTTTCTTCTCTCCATCAAAGCAAAGCCCCCCCTTCCGCTCTCATGTCGGATCTCCTCTAGGGAGAGGGTTGGGGGAATTTCCCAGCCTACCTCTGTGCTGCTGGCCCGGGGGTTAATAGGTGTTCAGCCCTCCCATTATCCAGGAGCGTTTGTGAATTACCAGCCGAGTGATGTTTACTACTGATATCATATATATGCTAATGTGGCTGCTTAATTGGAGGGGTGGGGCCAGAGGGCTGGAGGGCACCGGGTTGCGATCATGTGTAAAATTGATTTGTGAAGGCTGATATTTGACGGACAGCAGGGGGGCGGGCTGCAGGAGAGAGGTGGGGGGGTGCAGCAAAGTTTTCCTCTTGAAGAAACATTAACTTCCTCTTTCCTCACTCCTCATTCTTCAGAATGAATATATTCAAGCCATATGTATATTCTCATTTAGATTTTGACACATGAATGAATCCCACTCTGCATAATTTAGAAGAGTATTCATACCTGCTTTTGTGTCGTAAACCAACAGGCAGAGGTGAAAACACAACTTCCTGATTGCAGATAATTAAAACTCTTGAACAAGCATCAGTGTGATAAGAACGATCTAAACTGAAACCAGTGTCCCATCTGCTAACATGGAGGAAGCAGTTTATGACCTTTGCTGCAGCCAGGGGGCGATCATGGGTTTCTTCACTTTTGGGAGTTGATCTGTCATCACTGATGTCCTGTCAATGTTTTCAGTGATCACTCAAAAAATTCCATTCCCAGGAACTAAAAAAGACAAAGTTACAGAATGTCGCTTCAGTGACTGATTTAAAACAGAGTAATGTGGATCGTAAACTTGGAGAAACTCAGACTCAAACTGAAAAATCCACAGCAACCCAAACTTTTCACATTTTCAGGAGCATGGATCTGAGTAGTGTCGTGGAAGTGGAGCACACCGAGACAAATATGTTTTCCTTTGATAAGTTGAATTTCACTCGTGCTGCCAGCCGCCGCTCGCTCATTGTCACACCAGCCGTAGGTTTTAAGCTGCCGTACGTGAGCCGCATGGCTAAACATCTGCTGGCTTTGAAACAAACGGGCCCGCGAACGCTTTAAGTATATTATCAGCCAAGTTCTTTTAGGAACGTATTGCTAAAGGAGCTTACCATTTAATTAATGTAACTTTGGCGAGATTACACCGCGGCCCGGCCTTGTAAGCAGAGGCAGAGTCTTATTGACCTCCCATGCAAGAGCTTAAAGACACAAGAATGGAGTTTTTACTCAACTTTGATGGGATAACTCGTATAATCTTTCACAGGGACGGGAGGAATAAAGTGTTTTAAACATAATACCCTGAGTGGGCTTGTGTGACACTCAAGTGCTGCACTGACTCAGCAACCAAGACGTTTTATCAACCCTGACTTTGCTCTTTGTTTTTGTTCATTACAGACTTTTAGTTAAGCACAACCTCCAAAAGAAAAAAAAATCAAAATTAAAAAAACATAGAGTAAAGCAATTTGAGATGATGTTTAGATTCTTATAAATTCACTTCATACATGTGTTCTCAAGTAAATAAAAGATTCATATGACTGTTGATTTACGCAGGAAACACGCATTAAGAGTTATATGCAGATATAAGCCAATTTTAATTATTTTCTCATCAGCTAATGTTGCTCTATAAACAAATAATAATGCATGTATGAAAATAGTTCATATTTATTAATATAAATCTAAGTTTGTGTTTAATGTTTATATGTTGATTATCTTTATGTTACAATGATTCAAACACATGCACACCCACACAGAGCAGATTATCACCTTAAAAGTAATACGTTAAAACCATTTATATTATATAAAATCATTAAAAAATGTGTTCCTGAAATCATAAAATTAAAATCATTCACATTCATATCTTGACATAAATTTACACACAGGCCTATGTTGTACAATTTATTCCTTTCACTACTACCAACCCCCCAGTCCATCCACTATCCCAGATGTTAGCCACCCCCACCCCCCGCTTTCTCGCTCTTTTTTTAGGTTTTCGGTGTTGCCCT